>JAQMYL010000023.1:33246424-33259238 GCA_030014365.1 Clarias pachynema | reverse complement strand
TGTTGTTGTTGTTGTTGTTATGGTGTTGTTGCTTTGTTGTTGTGTTTTTATTGTTGTTAGTGGTGATTGTAGTGGTGTTATTGTGTTATTGTTGTTGATGATGCTATTGTTCTGTTGTTATTGTTGCTGTTGTTGTGTTGTTGTTGTTGGTGGTGTTTGTTGTAGTGGTGATGTGTTGTTGTTATTGCTGTTGTGTTGGTGGTTGTTGTAGGGGTGTTGTTGCTGTTTTTATTGTGTTGTTGATGCAATTGCTGTTGTGTTGTTATTCTTGTTGTTGCTGCAATTTTGTTGTTGTTATTGTATTGTTATTGAGTTGTTGTTGGTGGTAGTTGTGGTGGTGTTATTGTGTGGTTATTATTGTTTTTGTAGTGTTGTTATTGTGTTGTTGATGTTATTGTTGTTGTTGGTATTGGTGTGTTGTTATGGCATTGTTGTTGTTATTGTGTTGTTGTTGGGTTGTTGCAATTATTGTGCAGTTGTTATTGTGTTGTTATTGTTATGTTGTTGTTGTCATCTTTCTATAAATACATTCCAATGACTAACACACATTCTCTGCCATTAGAAGGTGAGAGTTTTCAGTGTTTTCAGTCTTGTATCTGATTGTGACTGCGATGAACTGACGATCGTGTCCTTTACACTCGGTTTATTTTCACTCGCAGAAAGCTTCCTGCATGCTGCTTTTCTCTCCAGGACCCGAGCAGTTGAGCGGTGATGAATGTGTCCTGTGATTTCCTCACACTCCTTTGTGGAGTTAAAAGTCCTCAGCGCTCCGTTGTACGACTCCTCACACATTCCAGACTCGACTGTGGTTTAAATGGAGATCCCACTTCGATTTGCCCCACACTGTGATATTTACTTAGTGTGACTTCCTGTGTGCTTTTCCTAACGCCGCCCTGCCAACAGGCTAATGAGAGTCGCTAGCACTACAAGCCCTTGTCTTCCTCAGCACCCCTGAGACTCGTCTCTGAATCGAGGAGGTCCCGTCTCTCTTAGCTTCCTCTCACCGTGGCCAAATGAAGGACTTGTCTGGAGGTAGATTAACAGATAGACCTCGGTGAGGGTGGAGGAGTCAGACACGCAGCCATGTGAAGAGAAATCCAATTTCCATTATTGCACCGTGGCACTCTTGGGGCTCATGGGACTAAAAATCAAAAGCAGCCCAAAATGGCAGACTGAAGATAGCGAGGTTAATAGTGTGTGCGTAACGCCTCTCACGGTCGACCGACACCTCCAACCTTTCTGCTCGTCCTCTTACACTCTGTACACGTCAGGACAGAATGCAGCACTGAGCCTGAGTGAGACAGAGATCGTTTTGTGATGCAGGTTTGGCGTTTATTGACATCTGAAGATGTCCAGAGGAGACAGGCCCATCCATCACGTCTCCAACCCTAGTCACAGGGTCGTAAGCAGAGAGTCTTTTAAGCTGTAGCGAGCTATGGCTCCTATATGATGCTAATGGAGCATCTGTCCTTTGGTTTCTATTTTGGACAAGTCTCAATAAATGGAGATTGAGGTGTAAGACAAGGGGGCGGAGTTTCCTAAGTAGGGTTAGACTTTTTTGAACTCCTTCAGTGGTGCTAATTTTTAATCCCAGCCTCAGACTCGGACACTTTAATTGTCTACACTTCCATGCGTTCCAAACTGCAATTAGTTCCAATTTATTGTGTATAACTTATATATGCAACTACAAACACAAACTCAAGGTTACACACACACACACAACCTGGAATTAATATAGGATTAAACATAAGACAACAATATAGTTAGCTTTTGATATTGAAGGGATGTTCAAGTCAAACCGGGACTACATTTTCAGTGAATGGTGCAAACGTTTTAAAGAAAACCGTATGTCTGTGAATGAAGATCCCAGCCCAGTCGGCTCTGAACCCACTGCGTTCGGTCCTGTGAACATTCAGAAAGTTAAAAATCGACATATAACTTGTCGCCAGTTTGCAGAAGAAAGAGACATACAGTTTCTTTCTGTGGAAACTGTACACACAATCATTCACAAACATCAATGCACATTACAGGGACACGGCTGGGAGTTACTGCCACATCCATCGTACAGTCCTGACCTCACTTTATTGAAGAGGTTCCTGGGAGGCCGGCGTTTTAGACATGAAGCAGGTAGTCTGATCGTTGCTCTAGCGTACTGAAAAAACTTTCTACCTTGATGGCATCCAAGCACTAGTGAAACACTGGGATAAGGGCATTAATGTACTGTAGCAGGGGATTATATAGAGAAATAAAGACCGTTTTTATACTCTCATAAGTGCGCAATCAAAAGTCCCACTTTGACTGTCTAATCAGAGATTCATTTTATGCTGTATTTTGGATATAGCAGTTTAGACATTGTGTGTATGCAAATTAGTTTTTGATTGCGTTTTCTGTTATCCGTGTGGAAGCTCAGGACGTGGTGTTTACACAGCATTCTGTAAAATCAGATAAAATGAGGATATGAGGAACATCTCAGGAATGTTAGCCTCGACTTGTCCACCTTTAAACAGCATTTAAGCTAGCTCTCGCAGGCCTAATTTTAGAATTTTCCAGGCACGTTGTTGTCCAGAGAGATGCCACCGGGATCCTTTGTCTCGAGACGTTTGTATCTGGGCAAAAGTGGAATTCCTGGCAGCTGCTATCTTTAATTTCTGTATGAAGGTTCTGTGATAAAGCCCAGTTTGCTTGGAGATCCCTATCAAACCTAGATAACGTTCTGCTCTTTTCCCATGTAAAAGTGTACACCAAAACAACACAAGCTTCTCTCAAAGATTTCTGCTCATGTTTACTTTTTTCTGTCTGTAGAGAATAAGGTTTTTTTTTTTTTTTTTTTTTAAAGTTCTCTCATATTGTCATGGAACATGCTCGCGTCCTTTTGTAAAACCGTCTCCCTTAATGCCACACCTACAATTACAACTTACTCATGAAGCCGCTATTGCTTAACTCTATATACTGTAAGACGGACGGCATATTCGTTATATTCTGTGTGTAAAGTGCTAAATGGGAATAAGGTGAGTAAAACAACCGTCATGGGGTTCTCAAGGAATTCCCAGACACGTTTAAACACGAACAAAGACAAGAATTGAGTTATAATTGAGTTGTGCGCAACCACCACAAAGATAAAAAAAAGACACACATACACATACACACACACTCATTACCTTCGAGTAAGTGCACACTAATGGCTGCCTGTAATTTAGCTAGATTTTGCAAAGTCACTGCATCTCATTAAACATAAATATAAATGGAATAATTTTGTATTTTAGCATTTATATTTTATATTATGTAATTTGACATACTGTAGGTGGCACGATGGTTTAGTGGTTAGCACCGTTCCCTTGCACCTTCAATGTCTGGGTTCAATTCTTGCCTCTGGCTCTGTGTGCGTATGTTCCCCCCGTGCTTGGTGGGTTTCCGCCGGGTACTCTGGTTTCCTCCCACAGTCCAAAGACATGCCTGTAGTGTGTGTATATGTGTGTGCTCTGTGATTGATTGGCAACCCATCTAGGGTGTACCTCATCTTATGCCCTAATTCTCCTGGGACAGGCTTTAGGCTCCCAGTGAACCCAGTGAGATGATGAGTGAGAGTGACATTACAACACTTGTACAGGAGTTGAAAAATGTTCTTATAAGTAAATAAATAGTAAAGCCATATTAATATTTATAAAAGTCACACCAACTTAGACATTGTTTAAATATATCATTATACCTGAGGAACATTAATTCATAAAATTATCACAAAAATACCTTCTTCACTGAACAGCACTTATTTATTTATTTATTTATTTATTTATTTTTTAGAACAACTCAGTTATTTTAACAGACCATAACGTTTAGTCATAATCAAGAAATATGCTTTTATTTGCAGGTATCAGTAAGCTCTGCCTACTTTACCCTAAAATACAGCATATCGTATAATAATGATGAATATTTATAAATATCCCTACATGACCACATTCATGAGCAATTAATTACAACACCTTAGTGTAAACATAAATAGCATGTTTTTTTCTGTAAATATTTCAGTTAGCCCCACCCACGTCTGTTGAAACACTTCTATGGATAATGTACAAAATATATTCTGTGTATTATTACAATTATTATTATTGTTGTTGTTGTTGATGATCATCGTCGTCTCATCGTCTATATCCCTGTGTAGGGTCACGGAGGGCCAAGAACCTATCCCAGGAGACTTTGGGCAGGGGTACACCCAGAAATGGGTGCGTTAATGGCGTTAACTAAAAAAGTTTTTTTGCATGGCAGGAAATAAAATAAATTAATATTCAAAAACAGAAAGAATAATAATCATTTTGGTAAACTCCACCATCTATATGATACACATTATAACAATTATTGTATTATGTTCATCATTATCTTTAAACCTTTCTTCATACAGTATCAGCATTCGTAAACCCATTTCATCTTATTCATTTAAGGCAAGCCCCGCCCACTAAACAATCATGGTATGGTATGATCAGCATTAA
The DNA here is from genome assembly GCA_030014365.1 of Clarias pachynema. Lineage (NCBI taxonomy): Eukaryota > Metazoa > Chordata > Actinopteri > Siluriformes > Clariidae > Clarias > Clarias pachynema. The sequence continues at coordinate 33,254,757 of JAQMYL010000023.1, read as the reverse complement.
AGTTTATACTTAATATCTTTCATAAATGTAATCTATGATCACCACTCAAAAAACACATTAAAGTACTTATAAATGTCAATTCATCGCCTCATTAATGTTTAGTAAGCCACACCCACTATACATTATGTACTGTATAATAATTATACCATATTATTTTCCAGAAGAGCTAGTCAGAATACTGTAGCAAAAGTGATGCAAAAATTTAACAAAGATGGAAATGCAACCATCTCACAGAGATGCCACGGCAGTTAACACCACAACAGGAGCGTCTTCTGGTGAGAAGGGTTGAAGAACATCGCCATGCAAGTTCACTGCAGTTAGCTAAAGAAGTTAAAAGCCAAACTGGGGTGAGTGTACAGCGTACACTGCAGAGGAACGGCATGCATGGGTGTCGTCCACGAAGGAAGCCTCTCCTGAAGTCCAGGCACAAAAAAGCGCAGCTAGAATTTGCCAGGACTCATGCTGAAAAAGAAGACTACTGGGACTCTGTACTCTGGAGTGATGAGACCAAGATAAACTGGTACTGCAGCTTCAAAACAGTATGGCATCGCAAAGGTGAGGAGTTGAAAATGCATGGTGCCCGCAGTGAAACATGGTGGTGGCAGTGTCCTTCTGTGGGGTTGTATTTCATTAATGGTATTATGAATTTACAGGCCAAGGCTCCTGATCTGAACCCAATCGAACACCTATGGGGAATTTTGAAGAGATAAGTTGAGCATCACTCTTCATCCAGCATCCAGGCTCTAAAATAGAACTTTCTTGAAGCATGGAAAAAGATAAATGTTGCAATTTGTCGCCAACTTGTTCATTCCATGCCTAGAAGACTTAGGTACTGTACATTCCTTACAAAAGGTCATACAAAATAATGGATGTAGTAGTTTTTGTTGTGGGGTGTATTCATTTTTGCATCAACTAATTTGAGAAAACTGAAGATTTTGTAATCCAATTTACATTATTAACCTTACTTTCATGTAATGAGCTAAACAAATATTCTATTAAACTCAGTTTTGTCACGTTTCAGCCCCGCCCATTATACAATCAATCAATTCAGTTTCATAAATTCAATTAAGTGATTAAATTATAGGTGGCATGGTGACTTAGTGGTTAGCACTGTCACCTTGTACTTCCAGTGTCGGGGTTCGATTCATGTAGATTAGGTTAATTGGCGTTCCCAAGTTGCCTGTGAATGAGCGTGAGTCTGTGTAGGTATGTGTGTGTGTGTGTGTGTGCCCTGTGATGGATTGGCACCTGGTCCAGGGTGTACCTCGCCTCGTCCCCAAAGTCTCCTGGGATAGGCTCCACAGTCACTCTGGTTTACTGTACGTGAGTCCACTATGGCACCAAATATCCTCATAAACAAAGCTGACGTCAAATCACACAGACGATGACGTCATCGGCTGACTAGTGGACATGGCCTAAATCCTAAGAGCTTATAGTGATATGTACAAACACACTCATGTATATATAATCATAGATATATTACAGCAAGCCCCGCCCACTATATTATTATTGATAATATATTTCATGTTCGTATTAATATGAATGAATATGTACATTCAGATTAGTGTTGAAAGGTTTCAGTAAGCCACGCCCACTAAATTTATACAGTATGAGGAAGAGCCAATCAAAAACAGGCTGCCCATATATAATGAATAATGCATAAGGCCCCGCCCACTAGTACTAGCAGTCTCTCTCTCTCTCACACACACACACACAGAGAGAGCGAGAGAGAGAGAGGTGTCGGTGTCGGTGTGCAGCTGCTCCTCCTCCTCCTCCTCCTGCTGCTGCTGCTGCATGTCGCGGTGCTCGGCGTCGCTTCCTCGGGGTCGCGCAGCGCGCGTTCGTTTTGGAGCCTCGTTTTAAAGCGCGGACTCGGAGAGCAGATGAAGCGTTTCTCGGTTTATTATTATTAATAATAAAAGGTTATTAATAATTATAATAATCTGCTCAGGAGGAAACACACACGCGGAACACGGACACGGAGGAGAGCGCGGAGGTAAGAGCAGGTCTGAGTGTGTGTGTGTGTGTGTTCCTCTTCTCTCCTCTGCTGCATTTACTCCCATCATCTGATTCCTGACACTCCGGTACTGTACAGCCGGAAGCGCCTCATTAACGGCTCCTTATTAATGTCGCCTTATTAATGATTAATGTCGCCTTATAAGCGCCGCGCGCGCGCTCCTCTTATCGCAGCTCCACGTCGCCGCTACATTGTGTGTGTGTGTGTGTTTTTTAATGAGCAGGAATAACACAATCCCTCGCTTCCTTCCTTTCCTCCTGTGCGCATTGGCACTCAGAGCTCTATCCCTCCTCCTGCTCCATAAATAAACATCAGCAAGCTCAAATAAACATCAATAACCTCCAGCGGGTTTATTTAATAATAGAGTGAGAATAAATATAAACATCGTGCATCTGAAACATAAAGAGCTGCACGAGCTCATGTGCACGAGCTCATGTGTATTTCCCTTTTATCTTTTCGTTCTATTTACCCTCTTTATTCTCACGAGCCCTACTGTATGTCCACGATTCATATGATTATGACTTATTGTAAAATCTCTCTCTCTCCCTTAATCTATCTCTCTCTCTCTCCCTCTCACACACACACACACACACACACGTTATGAGCATATTTCCATATGCATGCAGCCGTAATGCATTTTTAATGCAGTGTATTCGATTAAGTAACAGTAATGCAAATGAAATTTCTATTTAACCCAGAGAATTGTTGTGCTTGTTCCTTCCTTGGGCTGCTCCCCATTTCCAACGCATCACCACGGCAACCTATTTCTGAATATTTTTTTGGATGTGGCACAGATTTTCAACCTCACTCCCCTCCTGATGCAACCCTACAGTATCTCAGTTTATCCCCGGCTTGCAACTGGCACTACGGGCACACTGGTTCATAGAAACCACTAGCACCTAAAGTTGGTTCCTTAACCGACCATGCAGGACTGCACACTATCTATCCACAAGGGGGTGTAAATAGCAAGTTTCATCTCATTACGATCTTCCATCGATTTGATGTTTGGTGATGCGATAAAGCATGCTTTACACGTCCATATCCAGGATACGATAGGCTAGCTTACAGTATGTCTTTTCATCTAGAAGTATTGTAGCATTAGTTAGCTCAGGAGGCGTGTGTAGTATACGCCTGGTTTGGTATGTAAAGTTCACTAGCTGGAACGATGTCACACGCTAAGGGAACATTACGTACGATAACTGGCATACATCCATTTAGAGATACAGTATAAATCTTTTATCGCAAAGCTTAACAAGTGGACCGTACGTTAGGAGACGTAGCTAGTATGTCGACTGAACGCAAGCTAGCTTAGAGGTGTGGATCGTCCTCTGTGAATTAAGCTAGCAGGGATTGTAGTCTGTGTGTCCTGTGTTTTTACTCAATGGTGACTGAGAAGAACTGAGCCGAGGTTCTAGCTCCGTACTGACGGTCTGCGTGTTCTTCTGTAATGGCTGTAACAAACGGTTCACAGGCTGCTGTGGAAAAGTGATTAGGGTGGAACGGTGCTGTGGTCAGGATTTGAAGGCCCTGATTAAAGGGCTTGAGCAAAAATCACTTTAGCCGTGTGGGTGTGTGTCTGTGTGTATGTGTGTTTGTGTGTGTCTGTGTGTATTACCCCCGGCTGGGCTGCGCCATCCATCCAGGTATGGAGGTGTCGGCTGAGGAAATAACCCAATCATAATTTAGAACTGCAGACTCATGGTTCATTCTGTGTGTGTGTGTGTGTGTGTGTGTTTGATACACTTAGGATGAACAGCCTTCACAGTACTTAGCTAAACACGAGTGAGTAAATTACCCCCTCCCTCTGCACTTACACTTGAAGTGGGAAGAAGCGTATTTTCTTTAAAAGCAGCTTTAGAAAGAGATTTAATTTGAGAAGGATAGCTTTTTTTTTCTCGATGTAACCCAGACATAGACTTAGATCTGTAATGATTGAGCCAGAAGTAACAGAGCTGAGTGTAGAATTCTGTGTGCAGAATAACAGTATACTGTATATACACTAATGCACTCATGCCAGTGTGTGATTAGTGCTTGGATACCATTAAGGTAGAAAGTTTTCTTGGTACTCTGGAGTCATGATCGGACTGCCTGCTGAAACGCTGGCCTCCAAGGAACTAATTTAAAGGCCAAAACATGTGGAAATGGCTTGGAGCGAGGTCAGGACTATAGGTGGGATGCTGTGTTCCCATGATGTGCAAGCGGTGTTGGTGAATGGTTGTGTGTAGAGTTCCCATAGACACATGCATCTCTTCTGCAAGTTGGCGACAAGTTATCCGTCGGGTTTCATGAATGAGGCGTTAGTGAGAATGTTCACAGCTGCAGTGGGCTCCAAACCACCTCGGCCAGGATGAAGAGATTCTTTAAAACGTTTCCACCGTTCTCATCACCATACCGTGCTTCAGGTATTCTGTAAATGACAATCACCTGTTTTTACACCTTTGTTTACCAGAAAAGTCCCGTTCAGAGGCTTCGTTCTTCTACTTTGCGTTGCACTTGAGGATTTTGTCGTCAAACACACGACAGGAGGAAATGACAGTCATCTACACAGAGCTGATTGCTTGAGAATAATCGCAGCTGCTTGATCCCGTGCTGGATGTTGTGTTTCGGGGTAATTTTTTAAACGACCCACCTGGATCCTGTGTCTTAATCACAGAAATAACATTGTAAACGTTCCTCTCATCAGCCTTATCGATTTTTTTTTTCTTTCTTTTTTTTTTCTTTTTCTGCCGACTCTAAGAACTACACCAGATGCTCCGTTTCCACGACCCCCAGCAGCAGCAGCTTGACTGTCTGAAAAGCTATTTTGGGGAATTTTTCTTTTTCCCCCATCATGGTCATGCAGGTGGTGTGCATGCAGATGTTCTGCCTCCTCGCTAGTCTGATTCCTGATTTCCAGTTTTTTTCCCCTAAATCATGGCTCAGGGACATTCCAGGAAAGGGAACATGATCCAGGAGAGACGGATTCCTGAGAGCGCAGGTGGGCCTCAGAGGTCTTATCTGCAGTTGTTGCCCCACGTGTGCCCCTATGATGCAGGATTTACCCCCCACAGGGCAGAACATGGAGAAGTCAGGTGGAGCTTTTCACATTACAGCCCATATTTAATTATCTATTATTACATCTTTGTCCTGTTTAACATTGCCTGTTTAGTAAAGCAGCATTTTGGAACGAAGCTGAAACAATTTCCTTTCGCTTCATAATAAATATATTAACGTTAAAGGAAGTTTTATGAAGACCAAAAACGCTTTAGAGCAGGATCGCTAAAACCCTAAAATGTATTAAAACATGCAATCTCGCATGATCTAGCTAGCTATCTGTTGTATCACCATGGCAACAAACATCATGGAGGTGTAGTTAAGTCCATGAGTTTCGACTGTTTTTAAACACTATAGCAGTGAAATTGTGGTGCATCTTTACGCTAGCGAGTCAGATGATTAGCCATGGCAAGTAACAATTCAAAGGTTTTTTTTTTATTTATGCGTTATTTAAGAAGAAAGTAAATGAGAAATCACCTGAGCACTGAGGTTGTGGGAAAAGTCGGCGGTCCCTTTTCATTTTAAAGGGTTGAAAGTGGGTGTGTCCATATTTGGAAGCCTACATCAGTCTTTGGGTAAAACTTATTTATTAGAGATCAGAGAAAATCAGTTCAGTTATGCATCACGATTCTTTCTTTTGTGTGGCGAATGTGTGTCTCCAAAATCCATTTATTAAAATAAATTTTATCATTTATATACGTTCGCATTTGAGGGGGTAAAAAGTTGCAGTTCCTCCATCATCCTACAGGTGGCACACTCTAAACTATTCACACACTGGCAGGCAGAACAGTATCCTGTGTAGTAGGAGTGATTTATGTGTTTCGAGTTGTATCAAGATTTTGAAAAAAATATACCGAATATAAAATCGTGATATCGCAATACGGATCAAATCAGCGCTCTGTATCGTGATATCGTATCAGGTCGTCCCTGGTGATACTCGTCCCTATTAAGGATTTTTTATTTATTTTATTTAATATTTTGTGCAGCGTCTTTAGTTTTGCAATGAGCCGGGTCTAAAACATATCATGCAAAACATTTCCTGTATAAACATCCTGATCTCAGTTCTTGATTAAGCAATTTTGGAAAATCCCAAGGCTGCAGATTAATCTCAGAAACGTGATATTCTGTAGAAATTGGTCTCAGCGCCTTTAAAGGTAGAATTATTCCAGACTCGTATGTCCAAGATGGCCATCTGCGTAACCTTCTAGCATATAACTACACACTAAACACAATAAAGTTGTATTCATGCTTACAGACGACAGGAAGCCAGAAAGTCTAAGTGCATCTGAATGACACAAATGAAGAAGTGGGCGTGGTTTAAAGGCCCTGTACTTTACTGTTTCTTTACCAAGTTAGCACAGGCCTCAGCACAAACTCCTCCAAGCATGCTATTTGGTTGCCTTGGTAAATGAGCTGCTGCTGAGCCACACCCCCTCCATGGAGCAGCAGAGCTGAGCAACAAGACATGGAAGGGAGGGGGGGGCGGGCATGGAAGACGTCTTTTTATATGAGGTCACATTGGGGGGTGGGGGGGGGGAGGGGTAAATTGGATTGTTTAAACCCTGGTTAATACAAACATGAGAAAAGGACAAGAAATGAGGATTGTGTATTTTCTCCTTTTGTATTTTGTTTACACACACACACACACACACACTGGAGACCCGTCTGAATGTCTGGAGCAGAGTTACTCGTTGCACCTTTAACACCATTTTTCCTCGAAGCGTTGAAGAGGACGTAGTTGTTATTTTTACACGCGCTGTTTCTACCCAACCGGTTAGTCGACCTGCAGCGAGTTATTCAAGGTGATCGCTGGCCAAAGGCCACCAGACACACACACACGTGCGCACGCGCGCATACACACACACACACACACACACACACACACACACACACACACACACACACACACACACACACACAAAATTAGTGTTTGTGGGGTTTAGTGCTTCCCTCATCTTGCTCACGCCGTCTCTGATAAGGAATGTGACCTGAAAGCTTGGATTCAGCCTGACGGAGCTTCTCTCTCTCTTTATAAGCTATTTTTTTTTTTACTAAATGTCAAAAAATCACCCTGTCTATCTTTGTCATTCTCTCTCTCTCTCTCTGTTTGTGTCTCTCTCTCTCTCTCTCTCTCTCTCTCTCTCTCTCTCTCTGTTCCTCTCCCTCCCACAGTATCTGTCTCTCTTTTTGTATCTCTTTTGTTCTCTCTTTCTGATTTGTCCAACCCCCCCCCCCCTCCCCCCATGTCTATCTGTAAGTCTTTGCTGTGTGTTGCATGATCTAATGGCGGTATTGCAGCAGCTCGAGAAGAAGAATCTCAGACAGACGTAAAAAGCACGGCTTCCCGTTTCCTTTCATGTTCCGTCCTCTCACATCCCTCTCACCACTCTGATAAGCTGCAGTGTGCGTTCGAGGCAGCTTTTAGAAACAAAAAGTGTTTGACATCCATCACTACCATCATCTGGCTGTGAGGAGAAAGTCTACATGTTGTGATTAGTTAGTTGTGTAGCCGTGTGTCGGGAGCGTCTGGTTCCTAGCGGGGCCGGAACGAAAGACGTCTTGGACTTGGTTTTAGTTCAGTTCGGAAACCCGATCTTCATCATCATCATCATCATCATCAACATCAAGCGTCGTCCTCAGCAGCTCGTCTCTGTTATATTACTCTGAACAACAACCACGTCTCTGTCATTGTTGCACCAGATGTCAGTCTGGTGACCTCTGACCCCGCTGTCCTGAGGGTGTATTATCTGTGCAGTGTGTGTGTGTGAGTGTTGCTTGGACATGTTCAGGGCGTAAAAATAGTTCATGCTCCACAAGCTAGCAGGAAAATTTAGAGAGACGTCAGATTTCTTGCGTATTGATTTCTTTGATGGTTTGATGTGTGGAGGAGAATGTGGTCTCGTTTTACCAGAAGGGCTGTGAAGAAGCACTTTTACATCGTAGCGCTTGAGAGAAGAATTAACTCCATTCATTTCCACACACACGTCGTATCGTGTCACTGCCGCCATTTTATTAGCAAAGCTGATAATGATGCTTATATGATGATCGGTTTAACGACAGCAAGGTATTTTTGCCGTAATTCTTCTTTTTTTCTTCGCTGAACATGAAACAAACACAGATGCGCCGCCTGATTAGCGCCCTCTCCTGCCAGCCTGCTGCTAGCCATGCTAATAGCACTTAGTTATTAGCGTGGCTAATAGCTTGTTGAGCTGTTAGCTTAAACCTCACGGCTTTTTGGAAGAAGAGGAATACACACACACACACACACACACACACACACACA
>JAQMYL010000023.1:33198487-33216687 GCA_030014365.1 Clarias pachynema | reverse complement strand
TAGACCACGCCTCCTTCACTGACCCTTACAGATATGTAGGCCACACCTCCTTCACCGGCTCTGACATGTACATAGGCCACGCCTCCTTCACTGGCACTGACAGGTACACAGACCATGTCTCCTTCAAAGACTTGGACAAGTACAAAGGCCCTTCCTTCTTGACTCTGACCGGAATATAGGCCACGCCTCCTTCACTGACCCAGACATGTACAAAGGCCACGCCTCCTTCACTGGCTCTGATAGGTACATATGACATGCCTCCTTTGTTGCCTCTAACAGTTGCATAGGACACGCCTCCTTCACTCTGACAAGTGCAAAGGACACACCATCTTTAGTGGCTCTGACAGGTACATAGGCCACGCCTCCTTCTCTGATCCTTACAGGTGTATACGCCATTTCTGCTTTGTCCCTAACAGTTGTATATACCACGCCTCCTTCACAGACCCTTAAAGGTGTATAGGCCACACCTCCTTCTTTGGCTCTGACTGGTAAGGAGGTCACACCTCTTTCATGGTTACTGAAGTGTTACTGAGAGGTACAGAGGCCAGAATATAGATCCATTATGACTTTGAGTTATGATTCATTATTTGGATAAGGTCTTAAAGGGAGCTCAGACTAGGACCTCTAATCATACACTGAAAATAAACATTTCTTAAGTTTGGTTTTGGTGGAAAGTTTTCATTCAAATTAATCAACTTATTACCACTTTCTGTTTGTTTCGCTGCTCCGTTTGCCTTCTAGACCTCTGAAGAGCCATGAGGTTTGCTGACAAATCATAAACACAGACTTCATGCACACACATCATGTGGTGTTTCAGAAAACACGACAAACCCCTACCACAGAAATGGGAAGTATTTACAGGCCATTTCTGCATGAAGGGTCACATGTTTGTGGTCAAATGATTGTGAAATAGCTGGTAATGTCCTGCTCGCCACAGGAGCTACAGGATCTTAAAGAACACCAAGTATGAAAATGTCTTCAGTTTTTTATAGATACATAATGCTTCTGTGTGTCTGTCTGTCTGTCTGTCTGTCTGTGAGTGTGTGTAATACATACACACGTTTATGTAAATTTCTTAAATATCTTGACTCTCCACTTTTAAGAAGTTAAACGCTGGACTCCTGAATTAACACCCAGCAGGAGACGTGACGGAGCCGCTTTTGCGGACGGCTTGTTCCTGACGCCGCGAGTGTTCGCGCATCTGAAATCCGGTCGCCCGGCAACAGTTGCTATGGAAACCCAGGGGCGTGTGTTCTCATACAGCTCCATGTGTCAGCGTGTGACCTGCTTGTTAACCCGCTTTTTTCTTAAACCATGTTTTTCATTTAATGAGGTAGGAACGGATTAAAGCACGAGGCCTCGTAATCCCTACTGATGTTTCTGTTCTTATGTGGCTTTTCTTTCTTTTTTTCTATTTTGCAAGAAGGAGGATTGAAAATTACCCTAAATGAGTCGCACGATAATGTTTATAATTAACAGGATTCTCAAAGATCTATGTTCTTATCGTGACCACTTTCCTACATTACCCACACTCCCCTGCTGATACAGTAATGCCCTCACTTCATCTCGACCTGAAGAGAGCGATGCAGTGGCGCTTTAGTCATTCACTTTATCCAGCTCTCTCACGTCCCCTTCTCTACACATTACTCAGACGCACCAGCTAGAAGGAGCTAGAAGTAGATCAAGGGTTCTCACATTTTATTAAAGACTATTTTTAATGTAGAATAAATTCTTCCAAGCACAGAGTAAGGATTGTTTTCATTAGTTCAAAATATTCAAATAACAGTTTGCACAGCCATAGAGCATAGATGAACACATTAGCAACAACAACAGATCAGGTATATACGAGGGGCGTTCAGGTTAAACCGGGACCTTTGATTGTGCATAGAAACAGAACAGTTATGAGAGTAAAGACGTCCTTTATTTCTCTATATAATTCCTTTGTACACTAATGCATTAATCGCAGTGTTTCAATAGTGCTTGGAAGCCATCAAGGTAGAAAATTTTCTCCGTTTTCTACACCGGAGCCATGATCACATCGCCGGTTTCACATCTAAAACGCTGGCCTCGGCCGGGATCATCATTCACGGATGTACGGACTTCTTTACAATGTTTGCATCAATCAAATGTTTTACTGCAGCTAAGAGTCTCATCACCGTACTGCGCGTGAAGTCTTCTCTAAATGTCAGTCACGTGCTTTTACGCCTGCTTTCAACAGGGATTATATCAAGTCCCGGTTTGACTTGAACGCACCTCGTTCATTCCAATAGGATAAACGGGATTGATCATAGGAGCCAATAAGATACGAATGATGGTCGTCGTCATCAAGTGTAGCACTTTTCCTATCCTAACTCAAATTGGTTTATAGTGTTAAGTGAAAAACGGACAAATAAAGAAATAAAAAAGTGGTCAAAAGAAATTTAATAATAATAATAAAAAGACTTAATTATTTGCCACACATACCTTCCAGCACAGTAAAATCATTTTTTCACATATGCCATTTCGGAAGCTGGGGTCGGAGCGCTCAACAGTGGTCTCAACAGTGACATCTTGGCGGTGCTTGTGCTTGAACCCCTGACTTTCTGATCAGAAACCCAGTAACCTACAACCTGAGCCACCACTGCCCACTAATCAAAAGCAAATTAAAAGAAAATTGTAGTGAAATAAACAAAAAGTAGCCCAAATTAAAATGAGCGTTTAGTCCAGTAGTATAAATCGGGTAAATACGGTACAGTATGTAAGTTTTCACATTCATTCTAGTGAACATGTGGCAAATAATAAAAGCTAGTCAGATGTTGGTCTTAACGCACTTTACTAACATTCACAAGTGCTTCTGGTGTTTAGAATTTTTATTTATTTTTGCTTTTTTTTTTTTTTTTTTCCTTTTTGTACCCGGTGACAGATTGAGGAGCACTGCAACTGCAGATATTACACACACACACACACACACACACACACACACACACACACACAAAGGTCACCCGTCATTCTTCAGTGCGCTACATTTCACAAGGCCCAGGCTTTCATCAGATCTTTTTTTTTTAATGTTGTGTAATTCTCTTTAATGTTCTCCTCATTTCCTTTTCAAGTTTTTGATGTGGTTAAGCGGTGTATCCTGTGTGGCTGCTCGTTTGTCCAACCTCGTTATAACCAGACGTGTGCTGGACATGTTTGTGCTACAGCGCTGCCGGATTCTGGATTCTGTGCAGCTTCTATAACATGCGCAAGACAAGGGACTGACTAGTATCATAAATACTGAGCATAACTCCAAGTTATCATTCATTAATAAACAACACACAATGTAAGTGAGAGGTGTGTAAAAGACAGGCACCTGGCTGTTTTAATGATTTTAACTTGCGTATCATTTTTAGAATAAGATCAAAAGAAATTTGAAAGAGACTAAAATGGCTCGTGTTTGTGCAAGTGCGTTTCTTTTCTCGAAGCCGTTGCGGTAAGCGTGCATGAATTTGTTAGGCAAATCAGACGCTGTGGAGATTTAAATGAAGTCTAAGTGTTGCGACTTGTAACGTAACGCACTGCAGATGTGAGGCAGAACACCACAGATGGTCTTTGACTGAAGAACAACAACAAGAAAAACATTTTTAACGCTTTTGTCCTGTAGTCAAATCATTACAATTAAGAAGTCGAGACTTAAGCAGTAGAACATTGCGTGTGGTGCGTGGTGTAGAAAACTAATCAGTGACCAGATGTGTAGGTATTGTGAGGATTTTCACCACGTCCTGAAGTGTTCTGTTCCTTTTACACCGCAAGCACCAATTTGTCCTGATGACCAATTTAGATTGAATTAGTGATGCAGCATTTTATTAAACAATGTTGAGTTATAATAATATACTGTACCACATTATCAACACTAAGGTTTATCTTGCGAAGGCAAATGCTTAAACATGAGTAGCTAGAACCCCGTTGCTAGCAAATTGGACTGACAATGTGTTTTGCAGAAAGACACTTTGTAATCAAATAAAATCATCACTATTGTGGTTAAAAAGTATTTCATTTCCATTGAATTTTTAACATATCACAGTTATACACATAACAAATTAGACAAGAATATTACGAGAGGCGTTCAAGTCAAACCGGGACTAAAACAGGTGATCGACATTTACAGAACAGTACGATGTTGAGACTCTTATCCACAGTAAATCATCTCAATGGTGCAAACGCTGAATGGTTGGATGTCCATGAACGACGATCCCGGCCGCGGTGACTCGGAGCACATTGCGTTCGTGAACATCCTGAACGTTCAGCAAATGGAGCGCATGATCCTTGAAAATCGACAGCACCAACTTCTGGAAGAGACGCGTCTGTCTGTGGAAACTGTGCACACATTTATTCACCACCACACATTACACAAACCTGACAGGGAGTTGTTGTCACATCCCCCGTACAGACCTGACTTCACTCCAAGCCATTTTCATAAGGAGTTCCTGGTCATGGCTCTGGCGTACTAAGAAAACTTTCTAGCTTGATGGTATTCAAGCACTAGTGAAACTCTGGGATACAGTAAGTGTATTAGTGTAGCAGGCGATTATATAGAGAAATAAACTGTGTTCTCTTATTCTGCACAATCAGAAATACTGCTTTGACTCAAACGCCCCTGATATAATTGGATAGACAGACAGACAGATAGATAATCATGATTGTGTGTGTGTCTAAATATATTTAATTTCCATCTCAGAGACAGTGATTTTTCACACTGGTAAGATGACCACATGTTGAGCAACAGTAGCAATTTGGAGAAATTATGGTTGCCATGGCAACACTATTTTGACAGTACATTTGGGCTGCCTGTAAATAAACCATAAAATAGTATATATATGTGTGTGTGTGTGTGTGTGTGTGTGTGTGTGTGTTAATAACAAAGTTAAAAGGCAAAACATAAATGCCTTCTGAAGTAAAAAATGTATTGTTGTATATTAGGTATTTTATTTAAATGGTTTAAAATGGTGTGTGTGTATTGGCTCGTTTCCATCGCCGCACAGCAGATCTTGTTTCATTAACACTTCATTTTCGCTTCCTCACCGTTGGGGTGTGTGTGTATACACACACCAGCGTTTATTTGCTTTTAGTCTTTAAGTCGATACGAATTTGTAGCCGAGGTCGTGAGCTCATGTGTCAGCCTGATTGAGTCCTCATCTGTATGTCTCTCTCTCACTCTCGCGCACACACACACACACACAGACACACACACGCACGCACACCACACAATAACAAGTCCCCGTTTTCCACTTTTCAGTTCTGTTTTTCAGACATCTCTCTCATCCCTCTCTCTGTGTGTGTGTGTGTGTGTGTGTGTGTGTCGTGTGTTAATCTGGAGGACACTGTCCCCTGGAGGACATCCCGTCTGGCCACCGCTTGTGATTGATTGACAGTGTTTGCGAGTGAAAGGTCTCTCAGGAGTGAAGGGCCATCACGGTTGTTTGTTTAAAGCAGGACCTGTGCACGGTCGGAGCACAAAGAGCCTCGTATGTATTCGTTCCGAGGCCGAGCCTGTCACAGGAACACGGGTTTGATGCTGTTACACAGCGAGCGGCCGGCAGCTTGTTAGTTCTAACGTTTCTGACGGATGTCTCCGTCCTTTAAATATGATCTCAATAAAAATAAGCATGAACACAACATGTGGCGTTGGAATCGTTTCTGCCCGATACACAAGTGCCCACCCTAGGGGTCGTGAGCGACAGCAGCGGCTCGACAGTAGGGTTTCGTTTTGTGTTCCAGGATGATAGTAATAACGAAATAGCCTCAAACTAAATAAAGTGAAAAGGCTATTACACATGACTCATGCTACACGCTGATATTGGAACCGGTTTTATTCAGCCCTGTTTGAGTCCGTCACCACGGTTGCCAGGTTGTAAATTTTACAGCATTTTAAAACCCACAATATAGACCAGACTAAAACATTAGAGCATTAGAACATGTAAGTATTTTCTTTTCTGTGTCAAGATTTTCTTGGAAAGCTTAAGGCGTTTTCACATTAGGGCCCTGGGATCATTTCCGAGAACCCTTGACCAGAAATTCTGGTTCATTTTGATCAGTGAGAACCCAATCATTCCACGCTCGGGAACCGTGCCTGGGTCCACTTGAAGAGGTGGTCTTGAGAACAATACAGCGTGCTCAGACATTGGACATGGATTCTGATCGTTGTTTAGACGCGACATCATCAGTGCTGAAATCTCCATGTGCGCGTAGTATGCTACAACCCCATCCTTTGATCTACACACCCATAGCTGATGAAGTTGGAAGGCATGCAAGAACGCTGCTCTTGACATTTTCTCAGAAATCTCAATAATATTAGGCATAGCACAAAAGTTAACCTTTTAAAGTTGTCTTTCTCTTGTGTTTAATGGTGTCTCACAAACCAATCAGTTGCCTACTGCCACCTGCTGTATCGGAGGGTGTAAATACTAAGTGTACCTGAGAACGGAGTAAAAGAATAATGTGAACGATTGAATAATGTGCAACTCTGTGCTTAATTGTCCAGTCTCTGGTGCCTCCATAAAGCATGGGGCAGCATGATCCTTGCCTCATTTGGCCTCTGTTAACCATGAAATGTCGAGTAGTGACTCTGCGATGTGATGAAGCAAAGTTTGTAGGTGACATTATGACATTGAAATGTCTGTTGAGGTAATTAATAGGAAAAAAATCTTTTCCTATTAAAAAGAAAAGAAAAGGGGGGGGGGGTAAATTAATAAATAGAGGGTACTCTACTTCATGTTTAGTCCATTAATTGAGCATTAGAATAGTCGATCCCAGGTCAGGAGGGAACGCAAGAGGCTTCGGTTGATTCACGGCTGAGAACCTGTCTGTCACTCTGCAGGAGACGGAGCACAAATGATCTCTCGCTTGGCTGGAGAATCCTCCCCAGAGGCACACCGATGATAGCCATCATCATGCCGACGCTCCTCTCAGGGCGGCAGCACTAGATTTAATCACGCGCGTTTCCAGCGCAATCACGCTTCCTCTGCCGTTATCGAAGACCTGAAGTCAGACGAGGTGCATACTAACCAGCCGTGAAAGACCATGGGGCATTGCTGATCTTCTTTATCAAGGTTGCATTCTCATTGGTCAGAAGGTGTTTATTAATTCTCTATAACAACCAGGATTTACTGCCGTTTCCATCATAACACCTCAGTCACAGGTACTATACATCACCCCACCAAACTGATGATTATTTTACTAGTACTGTGCAACACTGCACTTTATTCCATCCATACTGTATCTTAGAGCTACCTGATTATTTTTTATAAACTCCTAGTGTAAGTCTGAGCTTATCCTCCATCTCATCTTTGTGTACTCCGCATCATCCCTCGTCTCAGCCAATGCTGGTGGGATTTCTGTCGCTCCCAGGGGCAGGACGTAGGAGAAGAACACAAAATCTAGGTCAAGGCTGAGTAAATGATGCATCGATTCTGACAACCGTCCATTTACGTCCATTTACGGCTCTGTTTGTGAAGGCGGGGAGTGCGGAAGCGTGGAAGAAAAAAAACACTGCTACTGTCACTATGCTCTTAGCAAAATAACTCTAAGGGTTCTTCCAAGATTTTTTAGATAAAGTGTAAGAATCTTGTAGCTCTATATCTTTGGTCATATATGGGTTCTGTGTTTTAATGAGACGAACATCTAGTGGGATATAGTTTTGAGCATTTTTCCAGTGGATGTTTAAAGGTACCGTATAGAACCTTCAATCAGAGGCTTTGTCTTTCTCTTCTTGGCTTGCCAAAAGGGTTCAACCGTTGAGTCTACTCAAAAGCGAAGAACCCATCTGCTTTTTCTGTGAGAGAAGAACCCATTTGAATATCTAGAATAGTTAACCAGTCTAAGAACCTGTGTTTGGTTAAAATGTAGCTGTGGTTAAGTTTTCTGCCAGAGGAACAGAAGAAGAACTATTAAGGGTTCTGGAGTGTTAATTTCACAAGTTAGTCAGTGCTCATTGGGAAATGACTTGGGAAGGCTGGTTTAGGGTTCCTACCATTTTGCCATGAAATTTAGAGATCGCTCTTTAATGTACCCCAGTTTTGTTTTTGTTTTTTTTGGATTATGAGAAAGCTGCATGAAAACTGTATTACATGCTCCTGGGTTTCAGTATCAGGTGGCATTTTATTCCCATTACCATCCCGGTCTTTCTTCAGAGAACAGCCTGCGAGAGACAGCTCCACGTGTCGCACTTTGCCTCAGGCTCGTTCTTGTCTTGTTGGACATTGGATCTTTTGTTGGTGTTTTATAGATGACAGAATGAAAAGAACTGTAGAATGGCTGCAAGGCTGGAAATGGACGAGTAATTCAGCCAGAATGGATACTTTTTTTTCTTGTGCTTACAAAAGTGTAGTGGTTTTTCAGAAGAGACAACTGAGCAAGAACCGGTTCTTGGGCATGATCGTGACGGGATGCTACGGAAAGCCGGGATTTTGTTTTTTTTTTTGTCATCTGTTTGTCATGAAATTGTCCTTTCTGTCTGTGACTTGTTTGCTGGCGTGCTGTTTTTCTCCTGGTGTGGTGCTCACGTCCCTGTAGGGACTCATCTCTTTATCGATGGGTTTCAAAGAGAATATGGCGTACTGTCGTTCTTACGATCCGTCTAAAGGCAGGTTCTTCTGTTCTCTGAACGTCTACACTTTTAAAGCTGTTTTTCATTCAGCTTGTCACAGTAGTGTTACAGTAGTAAAGCATAACAACAAGCTTCTCTTGCTGTATCATTTTATATTTGCAAACACTTGACATTTATTGCTATGGTAGCTTCTCTTGAACATTTAGTGTTCTTAAATGCTAATCTAATTGGTCCTGATGAGAAGGTACATCTTCTGCCTATGTACATTTGTAGCTTTTAAAGCTACCTAGTTAAACCCAAATTCATTAACACACTAATCAGTAAAAAGATTCTGTGTTTGGTTTACATGCTATGTGCTAGCTTTCATACTAGCTTAATTCTCAGATGATGTTCAATTAGCAAAGCAAGCTAACTCTCTCCTACATCTCTAATGCTGCTTCTTTTTAAGTCTTTGTTTTTCCTCGTCGTGTCTAAAAACGTTTGAGAAGGCAAGTATGATGAAGTTTTTTTTTTGTTTGTTTTTTGTAAATGAAACAGAATAGAAAGGTCTGTGGGAAATTAATGCTCGCATGACACTTGCTAGCGTGAAAACAGCGCAAGCATGTCTGCTAAATGCTGAAAATGTTTGTAGATCACTTGAACACTTTTAGCAGTCACATACTGTAGTTCTTTGTCAATGTAATGTTGATAGAGCTCATAATAGTCCACAATTACAGTAACTTAATATCCACCTATTGTGCAAAATTTACTTTTGAGATTTTTTGGACAAACAAAAAACATGAGGAGAAAAAAAAAGCAATTTATTTTGGCTGGCATTTAAATAAAATCTTTTTTTTTTTTTTAAATAAGCAAATCAGATTGCCCCCTAATGTGACTTCATATAAGAAGAGTCTCTCCCCTGTTTTGTTGTTCTCTGGAGAGGCGTGGCTTAGGAGCAGGTCAATTACATAAACACTAACGCTGCATTTGAAGGCGGAGTGAAAAATTGTTATTTAAGAGATATTTTAGCTGGAGCGTTAACACACACACCTACATACTCACTTTGGGGAGGTGTAAGACCTTTAAATTCAGCACATTTGTATGTTCATCCGACATCCTCTTGAAAGATGTAAAAGGGGAGAAAAAAAAAACGGTGCGCTGTACCAGCACAGATCTGCACAGCTGGATCAGAATAGCAATTAAATTCCAGTTTGATGCTAACTCTAGGGTTTATGTTCTCTTTTGATGTGCACTAACGTACAGATTTTTTCCGTTTTTCCAAAACGGCTCTGTTTTCCAGGTGTAAATAAAGGAGCAGGATTTCCACATCTCAGAGAGAGAGAGAGAGAGAGAGAGAGAGAGAGAGAGAGAAAGAAAGTGCAGAGAGACTTTCAAGTCTAATGCAAATACGGCAGCAATTCCACCAGGCGATAACGAGCGTATTCAAATCCAAAACTCTAATTAATGCGCTGCTTGGTGACAGGACGGGGTTGCCTAGCAACAACCCATGCAATGAGCTTTACAGGAAGTGCTGGAGTTCGAGATGGTGAGGAGAAACGAAGCAAAAAAAAACAAAAAAAAACAATTGCCCATTTTTGATCCACAACATCTTTAGCCATCTTATTACTTCCTGCTTTTGAGCATAGCTTTTTAAAGGAACGCATTAGCCACAACATGCTAACAGGAGCCATCTAGCTTAGCCCATATATGGTCTTAAAAGCATCATTCGCATTTTCCATATTTGTTATTATTATTTTTTAATCCATGCCTTTACTGTTCATCCTGCTTCGCCTGCAGCTATCATGTTCATGCGTGTTTACTGTTAAACGTTTTGCAAGGAGGACAGGAGAGCTCACCTTGGGATTAGTCGAGGACGGGGCTGTGAATCAGGCCGAGCTGGGGTAATTTATTGAAAAGGACAGATAAGGTATTCTGCAGTGCAAGCAGTTTGGTGGTACACACATGCATGCGCACACACACACACACACACACATACACACACACACACAATGCCATACATCATCTGAGGTACGGTTTCAGGACCATGTGCAGGAGACAAAAAAAACCCACAAATGGCTCACAAATCCTCATTAATAATTCATCAGCAGGACCGAGCGAGACTCCGAGGAATCCGAGCCGCAACGCCGCAGAGACACTCTGTTCTTCTTCGCTTCTGTTATTTTCAACGACCAACTTCCAGGAATTGTCACGGATTCTGAGCAGTGAAGCGAATGCTCCTGCCTCGAGGCCTGCTGTAAAATAAAACAGTTTCCTCTAGTAAAAAGCCAGGCACTGGATCCGGTCCAATGAGTAGTACGCGATGTTTAGAGACTTAACGCATCATGAAAGATTAGCCACCACCAGGGCCTGGGGACAGGGCTTATATTATATATTATAACCGTGAACACCTTGGTCTTATCTTACAGTACATAGTAAAAGAATGTGTCACAGTGTTTATTTGGATTTTACAGAAAACTCAATATGATGGATGTTTGTAGTCTGGGTTCTGAAACCTGATTGGCTGAGACACGTTCAAAGCCTCAGTACACACACATTAATAGTGTATTAATGTGCCAGCTTTTAAACCAATAACTCGGTTACACCTACGCTGTTCTGTTCACAGAATAAAGTAATCTTTGCTTATTGTGTTGCTAAGCAACCAGAGGTTACTGTTAGTGGAGTACATTGTGCGTCAAAGTGTAATCAAGAATATAATGATTTCGAATTTGTGTCAATTTAAGCCAACTATAAACACATTTAACATATTCCATACCAAACTTAAACCATATGTTATTCCACTAATTGGTTAATAAGCATTGATATAAAAAAAAATAATAATAAAAGAATTTAAGCTTTGCAGGATCAAAAGCATTTCCTACTCATGCTTTTTTTTTTAACATATGATGATTATCATATGTTATTTATTAAGGTTATCATGTAAAAAAAAAAAAAAAACTTTTTAAAATTATATAATAAACCAAAGCAATGCTCAGAAAGACCAGACCTGGTCTGTGCACGCTGGAAAAACACACGTTGTGTCTAATACAGTTAACATCACTGATCGTTGTATTGGCAACTACGAAACTTTTCCAATAGCCGGGCTGATGCTATGAGACTAAACGCTTTGTAGACTGCCATTAGGATCGATCTGCAGGTTTTTGTTATCCTGATTTAAAACAAAGACTTCTTATATCTGATTGGTCAGAACTTTTGCGAGTCAAATCGAGTCACACCTCTTTATCACACAGATCTGCACCAAACTACTGAAACAACTATGCTAATCTAGACAGCAAGCTAGGCTAGTTAGCTAGCTGAAAAACTAGCTCAGAGCGTTATGGTCAGCACAAAAAATGTCCTAGGCTGGAGAAGAGCCAGAACCAGAGCCACGGGTCACATCAGATCCCCAGCATGTGGTAAAGTTTCCCCACATCCCTTCCCAAAGAAAACACAGGATGCCCCACTGTGGCAGGGCAATTCATTCCGCTTCCTCTCAGCAGCCACGGGTTATTACCACTCGGTAAAAAAAACAGAAAGGAATTTTCATCAGAACAGACGTGATGATGTGACTGGAGACGATCGACCAGCGTTTTATGAACGATGCTGTAACAATGACTTTCGGTCTTTATTAAAGGGCAGGATATAAAACGTTCTTCGTGGTTGGATAAAGTCATAAATAATCAGCTCTCAGGCTGTACTTAGAAAATTGAATACACCACTGAGTGCGTATACAACGTCTTTGGTAAACTGTCTGGAAACCTAGGTTCACAGAACATCTTAACTTGAGTTTTGTTGTTAGCATTGTTGTTTTAGTCTGGTCAGTCTTTAGCAATAGAAGATAATGATGAAATGGTATATGAAATGAGTGGGGGGGGAGGGGGGGTGAAAAAGAGAAACAAAAGTGAAGAGGTGTTCTTTGTTCCAGATTTTTCCTAAAGATCACTCTTCGCTGTGAAGACGGCTGCTTAAACGACTTTTTTTTTTCTTCATTGCATCACTTGTTGAATTGAGAGAACTGCTTTATTTACACCTTTATTTATCCTCTGTTACCTTGAAGAAATGATGGAAATGGTATAAAGTTATTAGCTAGCTCATGGGGCCGGTTGCTCCAGTCACATGGTTGGGTTGCTTATTGGCAATAGGCTAAGTAGATATTGCTAATGAAAGTAAGGATTCTTGAATTTATGGAAAACTGTTGGAACTAAAACCTTGGATGAATGTTTTTAAACACCTTGTGGAAGCAAAACGAAAAAAATCGGCTAAGAGCTAGTTAGGGAAAAAAGTGCTAGCTGCAATAGTCAGCTCCTTAGGTGATTTATTAGGTTATCTTAGTTGATGATTTCATTTTGTGCCATGATGTGCTTAAGTACAGTAATATCACACTCAAGGTCATGCTGATATTCAATACAACATCAGGACCACAAGTGTCAGATTTCTTTTATACAACAATTCCACAAACACCATTTATTATCAGCAGATTATAATTGGTTTCTATATCCTTCCACAACTGGGAGAGCTAACTAAAGCTACTACACTATGTAAGATGTACAATCCCTTGTCCCACACACAAAAGTAACGCCATTGATCAGGGGTTACAGAATGATTTGGGATTCAGCCTTGTGTTAGGCACTGGTTAGCTTTGTAGCTTGCATTCAGAACTAATTTTCGAACCTCTTAGAAGCAATTACAAGGAGACAGCATGTTGCTTTAGATGTCATGGCTATGTCAACATCATCAGGTGCATTTGTTCTTGCTGAAAGTGTCTGTGACTGGTTTTGAATGTGGGTTTTGGCAGGCAGCTGCTCTCTCCCCAGTACTGCGGACCGTACAGACCTACTTTCACCCATGCTGCGACCGACAGTTAGTGTAATTACCGATTGCACTCGCTGAATGCCTCTTGTCCAATCAGCGTACTCGGTCGGAACTAACCATTGAATAAAAAGTTATAAAATATAAGTACATAAGAAACCACGTTTACATAATTTTTCGTACCATGTTCTTCATACATGATTTATGCCCTAAAGAAACTCTGATAAGACAGTTAAATGAAAGTATGTTATAGTGAGAATGCTTTAGGACATATTTCGCCTTTATTTCTAATACATGTAGTGAAATGCACAAAAAAAACACACCTAAATGATTTGTATGCAAATTTCTTGCCGCTACTCTCATTTCCTTATTTAGTTTTCCCCACAGCACAGCGCATTTATCGCTCTCGTTAGTATCTGATAGATCTGATGTCCACCCAGAACGAACAAAAAGATTACAGAATGGCTTTGCGTTTGCAGAATAAAGCAGGGAAAAAAAATAAAAATCTCTTACTTTACATTTTTGAGTTTGAAATAAACCAGCTGAGAGTGTTTAATAAAAGCACTGCTGAAAAAGAAAGGCACTGATAGTAGGCTGGAGGAAAAACCAATCGATCCCCCTGTGCTTTATATTCTCAGATAGGACTTTTCAGGGATGTTGGCGTATCCCAGTATCCTTTAAGACAGAATGGAGCGAGGTTCCTTAACAGCCCATGTCACCTGAACTCACTTACTGTACCTCACAACCCTACTGTATGAACAACATACAGTATTAGCATAACTGAAGAATTAGCCCTAATCAATCAGTTTAATGAGGTTATCGCTGATTGTCATAACGGAGACCAAGATCCGTCTTGATCTGCTTTGAAGGTGACCTACACTGCCTGACCAAAAATAAGTTCTGGATAAACCACCTGGATTTAACTATGCAAATGTGTAAGAGCCTTCAGCAGTGATTAATATGGTGGAGCTGTAACAAGTTATTTAACCCTAACTGATCCGGTGAGTAGCTTCTCATTTCTTAAACAACCATGTTTAAGAACAAGGCAAGATATTTTAAAAGGGGCAAATGATTGGCCTGCATCAAGCAAAGAAAACAACTAAGGAGAGGGCTGAAACTACTAAAATTGGGTTAAGAACTGTTAAATGCATTATTAAAACTTGGGAGGATAGTGAACCATCTTGTTCAGTGTCAATCGGGTACGAATGGCTTCCATATCTTATTTGATCAGATCCGAGTACATTGTACTGTGCTCGAGTCCTCCACCTCAAGTGGAATGATTACTCGGAATGATTGTGATCTCACCGATCAATTTGAACCAAACTTTGGGCTCAAGTGGGCTTGTAAATTATCCCAGGTCTTTAACGTGAAAACCCTCTGCAACGCTGGTGAAAAGCTCCAAGCTGTGCAGGTGAGCGTTCCTCTTGCATGAACACCATGAAGGTTATTAGATCAAGCACTTACGTACTCTTATATGTGTCCTTCATGGACTGTCCGCTGTCTTCCTCCAGATCGCTGAATGCAGCTCTGGTTATTTAAATGAGGTGCCAAATGTGAAACAGGGGTTAGTGTGACCTCTTGGTGACCCTCGTGTCTGAATCTCTTCTCTCACTCCATCATTTTTTCCGGGTTTCACTCCTGGCTGCACTTTTTCTTCCTTCCTGACACCAACCTGAAAGAATAACACAGTTCTTATCTCGCTTAGATGAAGCATGCGAGGAGTTCAGAGCCTCCAGAGCAGCGGGGATAAGCTCGGTATCTGTTGTCCTCAGCAGGAAATTCATGAAAAACAAAGGTTTGACGGTTTGGGTTGCTGAGATTTACAGACATTGTAAAATGTGCAGTTATAAATTGCCAGTTTCATCGTTGGCGAAATAAAAAAACAATAAATCCAAAAGAGGGTGCGCAAGACAAAAGGAAAATCCAAAATGTCAAATCTGCAGTAAATTGTCGCCACACAAAAAAATCTGCTAAATTGTTAGCTGGATTAAATGTAATAAAAAGATGTGTAAAATAAATTATGTAATTTTCTTTATGAATGCCAACTCCAGAGCAGGTTAATGGATTTTTCCTCTTTTGGCAAAATTGCAGGAATGCTCAATCAATGTGTCAATTTTTTTTTCTTTTTTTTTTCTTTTATAAATTGTCAATTCTGATAAATCTATCTTTAAAGTGACAAAAAACTTAATTTTTCTTTTTATTCTAAGCTGGTTGATTTAGTTAAACCTACTGAAATTATACATAAGAATTTGGAATAAGTGATCTAATGTTAAAATCAGTGAAATAAGCCGGATTCTGAGCAGAGCTGTGGATTTGTCTTGTTTTGGCAAGATTATAAAAATATTAACAAATTTCAATATACATACAACTTTATAAAAACTTGAATTGCTAGCTTCGGAATGACATCTAATCTCGCATGCGTTAAAAAGCGTCATGAGCAGATTGGAATTTATGTTAAACGTTAATTTAAAATTACTTTTTTTTAAAAATTTAGCTTGAATGTTTTCAAAATTTAAAAAATCCGAAAAAGCTTATTTTGAAAATCATTTTTGCTTTTTTAAAGGCATTAGCAAGAATGAAGCCTTAGCAATCACTTACAGCCTGATTTTAATATAAACTATGGTGAACGTTTTTACATGCTGTTTTTTTTATTTTATTATTTTTTTTAGGTTTTTACATCATATTCATCATATACTTTTCACACTTGATATTTTTACTTTGTAAATTTCCATCCATCCATCCATCCATCTAGGAACCTCTGTAGTCCAATTAGGGACCGTGGAGTTCAGTGGTGGCCGTTGTATTTATTCTCATTTTTCGACCGTGGTAGGACCTTCGGTCAGCATTCACACACTAATGCAATTATGTATAATTGATTACCATTTAATTAAAATTTGTATAGTAATCCTGTTTTACTTTTAAAACCTAATTTTCAGTGCAAATTTTATAAAATTTTATTTTATCGCAAATTCTATTCTTAACATAATTGTATTTTATAGTGGAAAATCGTAATGTGTAGTGTTATAAAATTTAAATATAATAAAAAGATTACATTGAACATGTTATGGACAGTTGTATAAGCATTTTACTGCACACATGACCAAGAAAAAAATATTTTTATTTAATTCAGAATATGCTTATTTGGGTTTTCTATTTTTTTTTTTTTTTATTGCATAATTGTACATCACTTCAGGCTACCACATCTTGTTTATGAAATGTAACATTTAAACTGTTGTTTTACTACCAATGTGGGAAATATATTGAAAATGATTGAAATATATAGTTAAAATTTCAGCTGTCACAGAGCACAAGTGTCACGTTCTCCTACTGCTCTGAGGTCTGGAGTAGAGTAGCTGCATTGTTGTTGTTCGGAGAAAGAGGGATGTGAGCGCTAAACATACTGAACTCATTTATTTACTGTCTCCAGCGAGGAACCTCTTAACAATCATGGAATTGTTCAGAAAGTAGGCGTACATGTCCTACAGGCAGCGTGTGTCCCAAACCCGAACCCAAACCGGCAGCCATCTTTAAACTTAATCAGCCAAATCGCCCCGTTAACTCAGGGTACTTACTGTACCGCTTCAGATATCATACTAGTCAATTCACCCTGTCTTTATCCTCACATCTACTTAAAACAATACCTCCTGTCCTACAGTGAAGCGAAACTGCAACACTGCAGCATACTGAGATATTCTGTAACTGTATACGTTTTGAACTGTAACAGTGTGGGGAAGAATCACATACATGTACATGTACTGTATGGGTGTTATGGTCAGGGGTGCACATACTTTGGCCGATATAGTTTGGCCGCCATAAATGAGTGATTGTCACTTACAGATTGTGTTGTAATTCAGATACTTTATTTGCTTTAAAACAACTGTTCACTACTCACTGTGAATTCATGTACACTTCTGTAGAATAAAGGACCGGCCCTCAAAATGTAGCTCCGCCCACTTCAAACTGAAAAAAAATACCCTCATCGTGTTGATGCTTACTGAATAATAATAATTATTGTTAAAAAGGCGATAAGTATAAAACCGAGAATAGTGTTACTCTGATTAAATGGTTGATCAATTTTGACATCTGTAAAATTTGAAAGTTTTATAATAACTTTTTATTTTTTAATTCTTTTTTCAGGCCTCTTTCTTAATAAATTGCAAACCACTTAAAATGTTAGTTAGTAAGCTACGTAGCTTCAGTGTTCAGAGGAAGCTGGACAGCGAGCTTAGCTAAATGTACTTTAGGAAACGTTAGACGCTTAAGAGAACGGCAGATACTTTTTCTGTCTGTAAAAGTCTGGGGAAAAATAATCAACAACTCCGAGGTGTAATGAACCCTCAGCATATCAGAGCAAGCGTCATCATGTGCAGCTGCTCTACTGTCGGAGCTGCTGTGACAGGAAATGAATCAACAGCTCTGACCAATCAGAACGCACATAAGATGAGAAGAAACCTTTGTAATTGAACATGCTAACTCCAGCTGCTTAAAATAACATTCAGTTTAAAAACAGGTTGATTACTGCAAATTACAAACGTGTGTGTGTGTGTGTGTGTGTGTGTGTCTCATAGAGAGGGCTCACACTTGGCTCACACAAGTACATATGGTAGGCAAAAAAACTTTGATTTATGACTGAAGAAGAAGATGAATAGCCTTGTACATAGATGAGGACACACACACACACACACACACACACACACACGTGCACAAGGTCCACATGTTCCTTATTTTTACAAGCAGTGATCTGAATTTTAAAATCCAGTCAGTAACCTGTATCCGTGTGTGTAGGTGTGTGTGTGTAGGTGTGTGTGTGTAGGTGTGTGTGTGTAGGTGTGTGTGTGTAGGTGTGTGTGTG
>JAQMYL010000023.1:33181296-33196429 GCA_030014365.1 Clarias pachynema | reverse complement strand
CTCTGTCTCTGTCTCTCTCCCAGGTGTGAGTTGTTCATTTCTACACAGGATTCATTAAATGATAAGAACAGAAATAGTTTAATAAACAAGTAAATACAAATTAGAGCCAGAGAGCAAATAAAGCAAAACCAAGGACAGATTTGAGAAGATAAGCATAAAATTAAAGACGGCGTGTGACTTAAAGATGGCCAGAGATAAGAATGAACTGTATGTGCGTTATGCTAAACGACAGATTGGTAAAATCCCGAGAGGGCTTTAAGCCTCGGTACATAACTAGTAGTTTAAATGGGATTCTCACGGCTTCTAGAGCAGAAAAGCCTTGCATTAGACGATCATATGTCAGAGATCTGCTTTGGGATGACGAAGCTTCACCTTGTAAATTCAGTATGCCTTTAGTCCAGTTAATTATTCACCATAATGCTACTGAATCCTCAATTCTGATTGGCTCTTCATTAATTATTTCTAGGAGAAAGGTAGATAGAGATTATCGCAGTTCTAAAGTAAGTGAAGACATTACATCTTACTATAAACTGTTAAATTATGCAGTGTTTCCTCCATTAAGGAATGAAGCTTTGGGTGAATTGCGGTGGTATAAGCAGAACAGCGCACGTCCGACCATGCTGTTAAATCAAAATAACGCACTTTGGTTACATTAATTTTGTATAACAGTCCCGCTTGCATGTTGCGCTGCTTCACTCCCCGTCAGTATGCACTATGTTCATGTTCGTTTTTACTCGATACTATATTCCCCCAAGTTTAACTCTGTTCCTTATCTGAGAATAATGCACATTTTTGACCAATCAGACAGAAGAATTCAATTGCTTTGTGATATAGTAAATAAACAACTTTTGGCTTTGGTACATGAGGAATCCAGTTTCAGATGTTGAAATGTCTTCATCACACAGCATGTTGCTCATTACAGTATATTATAATTTATTGACTTCACCAGTGTGGCGTAGTGATGTCTGAGGGATGAAATGCAGGATTGATTATGGTGTGCAAGGAGTTGAACTCGAACTTTAGATGTGTTACTGTATGTTTCTCACATCTTCAATATGTTTTGTTGTTCGTCTTTCGGCTCCTTCCGTCGAGGTCGCCACACTGGACCATTTAATTCACACAACAACAACAACCCTCCCATTTTATCTGGGCTTGAGACTGGCACTGCATCCAGTGACTGGGGTTTGGGAAAAGGTTGGGAATTGAACCCGGGCCTTCTGCATGGCGGGTGAGAAACCTACTAGAGAACCACCGATGCCCCCTTCACTTCTAAAACGTATTCAATGAAATTCAGTGTCTGTGTGAGTGGACACAGCACAACATACCACAAGGCAGTGTACAATACCGTACTGTACATCGATTAGCCATACCACTAAAACCACCTGCTTAATATTGTCTATGTCCCTTGTGTGCTTCCAGAACAGCTCTGACTCTTCGGACATGGACTCCACAGTATCTCTGAACAGGTGCTATGGTGTCAACAGCAGATCCTTTAAGTCCTGTTGCAAAGGGGGGCCTCGATGGGTCAGGCCTGTTTTTTGACTTACATGCCACTTGGATTGCGATCTGTGGAATTCGGGAGCAGGGTCAACACCATGAACTTTTTGTTAGACTATTTCTGTGGAAGAGGG
Organism: Clarias pachynema; assembly: GCA_030014365.1. Taxonomy (NCBI): domain Eukaryota; kingdom Metazoa; phylum Chordata; class Actinopteri; order Siluriformes; family Clariidae; genus Clarias; species Clarias pachynema. Next base: position 33,194,798 of record JAQMYL010000023.1, on the reverse strand, counting down.
AATACTGTTGCCATGGTTGAGTGTACTCGTTCCCCAACAGTGTTTATGTAGGTGGTCCTTATCAAAGCACCATCTATGTGAAAAGCAGGATGCAACCAAAACATTGTCCAGAGCATTACACTGCCTCTGCTGGCTTTCCTTCTCCCCATAGTGCGACCTGGTACCATCTCTTCCCTAGTTAAGGGAACTCATCTACTGTAGATGCAAGATGCAAAAGAATGTGATTCATCAAACCAGGCCACTTTCTTCCATTGCTCCTTGGTTCAATTCTGATGCTCATTTTTTCGCTGTAAGCGCTTTCATTCAGTGGTGGACAAACGTCTGACCCGTCTGCACCTACACAGCGCCATACACAGTAAGCTGTGGTGCATTGAGCCGTACACAGCAAGCTGACACCTTTTTTTCATATCCATAACTTTTTCAATAATTTGTGCCACTGTGGGATCCGACCAGACAGGCTAGCCTTCGCTCGCCTTGTGCACGAGTAAGCTTTGAGCACCCATGACCACCAGTTCTCCTACCTTGGAACAGTTTGATCGATACTAACCACCAGGTATACCCCACAAGACCTGACATTTTGAAAATGCCCATGACCCAGTCGTCTAGCCTCAGATCCGTACGGTTGCCGTTCTTTCCTGCTTCCAATGCATCAATTCAAGACCAGACTGTATACTTACTGCCTGATGTTTCACCCTGACAGAAGTCATGGTAATGAGAGTCGGTGTCAGTCACTTCAGCTGTCAGTGGTTCAATATTTTTAAGGTTAAAAAAAATAGGACAAAAATCCCCAACCATCCAGTGACCCAGCAATTTTCTACATTGCACACATAACAGGCACAAAAGCATATCCTTACACACAATTGCAACCTGCTGTACCACATCGATACACACGGACCATAAAAATCTTTTTTAAAATCAGTCCACGAGACTCTTCAATCTTCAATTGTAGAAACCATGACTCCATGAATTTCTGCTAGATTAGGTAAATCATCATCAGCACATCAGAACAAGCAGGTTTTCGTCCTGTTTTACATGTGTGTTTTACTTAAACATGCATGCCCACATGCGCGCACACACACACACACGCGTGCTCTCTGTGGTGGGTCTGAGAGGTGTAATTGTCAATGTGCTGTCGGGTTTTGCATTGAGAGGAGCTTTAATCTTCGGTCTCATTCAATATGCAAAACGAAGACTGGAGTGTGTGTGTGTGTGTGTGTGTGTGTAAATGCACTTCTGTTGCACAAATTCCCCTCAACAACCTGAATAAAATTTGCACCTTTTAATGTATTAATATATTCATGTATGTTGCAGTGATTATGATGAACTTCTGCTCTGTGTTTATCTCCAGCAGCAGTTAAAGGGCAATGAGAGACGAATCTGACATGGTCATGGGGATTGAGATAAACAGTAGAACCAGAAATAAACTGCTGTTTTTACCAGACTAAAGGACTTGCTTGTTAGTTCAGACATTCGGTTACTTGTTTGGCCGTGGTGCTGAGAGCATACGGTTTTTCTCCCTCTTGTGATTGATGAAGGGCAAAGTGAAAAGAAAAGCTCACCAACAGCCAAGTTGCGCTGCAGCTATACTTAGCCGTTTTTGTTCTAGGTACTTTGTAATAACATATTCGTCCAGGCCTTCATATCGCATCGATGTAGATGTGGCCTCATTGCCAGTCTGTCTTATTAAAGATAGTGTTGTTTCTGTACATGTCAGTCCAAGTCAAAAAAAAAAAAAGTGTGGCCTACTAGTTGCATTGTTGGAGAAGTGGCCTTGTTTCCTGTGAGTAAAGTAGGCGTGGCCACTGTACATGTCAGTCCCAGTGAAGTGGGCGTGGCCTCTGCACAAGTAGGTGTGGCTTCTGCACAGCCAGTCCCAGAGAAGTAGGTGTGGTCTCTGCACCAGTCGGTGTGGCCTTTGCACCAGTAGGTGTGGCCTCTACACCAGCTAGTCCCAGTGAAGTGGGCGTGGCCTCTGCACTTGCTGCTCCCAGTGAAGTGGGTGTGGCCTCTGCACCAGTGGGTGTGGCCTCTGCACCAGTCAGTCCCACTGAACTAGGCATGGCCTCTGCACCAGCCAGCCCCAGTGAAGTGGGCGTGGCCTCTGCACCTGTTGGTCCCAGTGAAGTGGGCGTGGCCTCTGCATCACTTAGGCCCAGTGAAGTAGGTGCACATGTCGGTTTCAGTGTGGAGGTGTTGCCTGTGTATTAATTAGTTTTCTGGTTGCATAAATACAGAATAATACTATTTAATCACTAGCTTTAAGGTAATCTTTTACAGAGTGATCACATATCCAGTATTGATATCTGCTTTTTATTTCCTGGAAATTAGTGTAATAGTATAGATTTTTACAAAGATCTGACAAAAATGAGCAGGAAGTAGGTTTATAGGACATCAATCCTGAGATCTTGAGAATGACCTTTTTGGACAACATCTTTCTGAATCTTTGAGTCAGTATGAGCTCTACCGTTGTTTTGGAGGTTATTAAAATGTCGCATTGATTCCAAATCCAAAGATTTTCTACAGAAACAGTGCAAAATAATATATCCTGTAGTTTATCCTGTAGTATAAATCCCATTTGCTTGTGTTTGTATTAGTTTTTCTGAGATCCCTCTGCACATGCAATCTGTGGACTACATTTCAGCATCACTGTGTGTCTATTCTGTGACTGACAGGGAACTGCATACTGGCCTCATGTACGAGTTTCTACTAAGCCTGTAGTCCAGTGAACACTCAGGGGAATGCAGTCTTTCTCAGGCAGAGTGGCTGTGTGCTACTGATGGGAGGAGGAAATGCAGAAGGGGATAGGAGGTAGAGAAATCATCCATCGTTTTAGTGGGAGACATCAGTGATACATGAGAGCTGGAGTTCTTCATAAAGAGGCTTAGCTGGACACACATGCGCACACACACACACACACACACACACACACACACACACACACACACACACACACACACACACACACACACACACATTCCTGCCCAAAAGGTCACTACCATGAAATAAATGTATTTTCCATGTCCCCTGATGTATTACCGCTGCCTTACCTCTTTCTCTGCATCTCCACCCCAGGACATCACCCTCCAACACACACACACACCTACACACACCTACACACACACACACACACACACACTGGCTATTACTGCTATAATGTCTATGGTCACATTACTAGGCTAAAGTGACTCAATTCGATTTTTCTTTTTACCCTAATGTGACACAGATTTTTTAGGGCTGTATGAATGCACAAATCTGATGTTTTTCAGATTGGACCCGAGTCCACTTTTGGATGAGGTACTAGATCAGATACATATCTGATACACGGTTATGCGACTTGAATGAGAACAGAAGTCTCACTTGTGAGCCGATGATGTCCGACAGGTTCGAGTCAGATATTATTTCCTTGTAATAATGAATGTGATCCGTCATGACATGTAAATCCAATTTGATCAAAAAACTTTGAGGATGGAAACAATGTAGCTTATAAAATGGAAGCAGCCAAGGTTATGTTATTCTGTTATCACTATGATTGTATTTCTGTCATTTATATCCTAGTTCTGTAGGTAATCTCTCTCTCCTTAAAAACAGTCTTTCCAGGGAATTAGAGTTAATGGAAACAATTACAATAATGACAAATTCCAAAAAAAAAAAAAAAAAAAAAAAAAAAAGCATTTTCTAAAGTTTGTCCTAAATAAAAGATTTTTTTATTGTCATGTATTTCGCATGAGATCATAACGGCTCTGTTAGTTCCTCGTCAGCTGTGAGACTTGAACATGGACATTCGGGTTTATTCCACATTTGACATGTTTCAAAACCACCTTTATAGTAATGAAACATTTACAAATCAGAGCCAAACCTCCTTCAATCACATTAACAGATGGGCGGTTGACGTGGCATGGCCTGTCTGTGGTCTGGAGCGTGAAGCATATTGTTCAGAACGTGCTGATTTATGTGAACATACTGAATAGCAACGCAATTCATCACTCACTTTTTCACAGTTTTCATCCTAACATGAAAATGTTTATATGCTTTAGACTCGCACATTGAAGCTTAAAGCTTGAAAAAAACTTTAATCAAAGTTTCAAAAGTATCAAACTTGAAACTTTATCTTTATTCAACAAATGTAAGTTCTATTTATGAGTTCACTGTTTTCAAAGTCCAGACGCAGTATTTTGATCTCAACCATTTCGTCTCAGAAACTGATATCAGATGGTCTGACACTATAGTTTGATATTAAAATGGGCAATTTTTGAAGACCCTTGGGGGGAAAGGTGATTTTTTAAATCAGGCCATACAGACGACCTCTCGGAGAATCATTGGAGGTCTACCAAATGGGTTATCTCTTGTTAACTGTTTTAGACACTTGCACTTCAAGAACCTTTTCCAGTGTCTTTTGATGCGACACTTTTGCATACAAAATGGCAAAGATACATTGTTTTATTATAATTACTTTCAAATCCTTTTTTAGCATGTTAGCACAAGATTGGGCCTTGTAATTATTGGCTAAGTGCATGAAGCATCATACGTTGTGACAGATTATGCTTGACATTGCTTACGATCTATTTTTCACCCCTTATGACAGGATAAACATTCATTTGGGTTATTTGTTCATTCAAGCATTCATTCATGGTCTATACTGCTTTATCCTTTATACTATAGGGTTTGGGGACGCCTGGAGCCCATCCAAGGAGACCAGGAGTGCCAATCCATCGCAGGGCACTCACACACACACACACCTACACACACACACACACACACACACACACACACACACACACACAAACTCACATGCTCATTTGTACACTATGGGCACTTTGGAAACATCAATTAGCCTAATCTACATGTCTTTGGAAACTCACCAAGCACTGGGAGAACATGCAAACTCCATGCACGCAGACCCGAGGTGGAAATTGAACCCCGATCCTGTAAGGTGACTAACCACTAAGCACTGATGTCTGAACTCTTTTCTTGATGCAGCAGGCATGCCTCGTTTAATGGAACTAACTGGCACAGTGGGCACATCTTTTTCCTTGAGACTGACTGGTATAGGGGCAATGCCTCATGCACTAGGACTAATTAGTACAGAAGCCACACCTCCTTCATTGTGATTGGCGATTTCAGAGGCTACACCACCACTGAGCCAGACATGTCAAGGGATACAGGGAACTGAAACGGCTATGTCTTTTATACAGGGAACTGGCGTGGCCACGCCTTGTCCCCGGAGACTGATAGTTCCAGAGGCCACACCTTCTTCATTGAGACCTAGAGAGAGGCCACACCTCCTTCACTGTTTAGAGTGATCAAAATAATGCTAAACAGATTAAGCTCTCTCTCTCTCTTTCTCTTTGTATTTCTGTCTGTCTTGTTATAGATGTGTGTGAAGGAATAGCCTCATATAATCTCACAGGGATTAGTTACAGTTTACCAAAAGTACATAAAAAGCCTGTGTAGAGCTCCGAGACGAGCTTTTTATGGACAGATAAGCTCAATATTCGCTTGTGATAGAAAGAGGAATGTGTGAAGCTGCTCTACAGGATGAAAAGCTCCCAGCAGGAATTTGACTAAAGAACAGAAAATCATTTTAACTGCTTGGAAACCAACCAAAGGAAGGGGGTCTGACCTTGTTATAGAGATGCAACTGAAAAAAAAAAAAAAAAGCACTGGTATGTAATAAGTGAAATGCGGTTCCGTGGTGGTTTTATGTCTGGTGACTGACTTAACCGTGTAGGAGGACACACGAGGTGTTAGTTTTATTTATATTACCATCATTAATTGCATCATTCTTCAAATTCTGTTAACAGAAAATGGATAAAATCTGGTGTTGCTGCTTCAACAAAAGTGGTAGCAGGAACTGCACTTTTTCTTTAGGTAAATAAATTCAAATATGTTCTTCACGAGGTGGTATCAAAAAGTTTGGAGACTAGTTTTGTAACACGCCAAGGCTGCACGCACAGTCACAGGGAGCACCGACCTTCATAAGTCAGCGTGCCAAAAGACAGGAGCTGTGCAACTGGTGCTTTTCTGGCCACGAGTGTTACCACGTCTGCTGTTTCATCATGGACAGCAAGCCAGAACAATGGACAAACGTGAAATTTTGTGTGAAACTGGGCAAAGCATCGCAAAACCTCAGTAGATTATGTACAGGAAACAGAAATGTGTAGTTACCTTTGAGTCTTCTAGTCTGCGTCATTCATTTCACACTGCGTATCGTCTATGAGAGTCACGTGACAAAAGAACGAACGAGAAGATGCGAGAGGTGAGCTGCTCATTCTGTTTATCATATGTCCTTAGCTGCATTGTAATATTTACATTACTGGAACTACAGAAGGAATGTTGACCTGTTCTTCATCTTGAGGATCATTATCGGTGATGAAGCTTGGGCTTATGGAAGAGCCATGACCGAAAAAGCTGAGGCTTATCATCTCTTTCATCATTTGCATCGTGCATCGAGAATCCGTCCCCAGGGGCCAGACCATCACGGATCTGTGGGGTACGAATCTTGAAACCTTTTGAAACCACCTTGTATATGAAAATAATCTGGGTGAGAACAGTACCTTTGCATCACACACCACTATTGTGTTTTATTCCTTTCAGTCACTCTTGTGGAATATTCGGTAGAGCATAATACTAGCTAACATGAGAGCGTGTCACAGGATTTGTGAGGGGATTTAAATACCTGAAATGTTGGAGCAGTTAAAATTAAAGTACAGTAGTACATAAGCACATTAGAAAAATGTGTACTTTGCATTGCTTTACAGATTCCTTTATTCCTTTACAGATGTAAATGTAGGAGGTGTCTTGGTTGGTAAAATTATTTATCAGCGTATAACAACTTTTAGCCATAATATTTAATATACCCGAGAGTAGTGGTTAAATATATTAGAACTGTTTTCTTACCCGGATTTAAATAATTGCTTTACAGTCAGCTACAGACGCTGACTAAAACAGGCGAACGAAACAACTGCTTTTTGAACGGAGATGCATAATTTTAATAATCAAATTAACAACTTTCATTCACTTTGTGTTTTCTCTGATGAAGTAAACATGCATCTGTGTATTTCTCCTCTAGGTGTACGAGTTTTTCCCCCCTAAGGACAAAACCATTATTTAATTAAACCTTGTTCTGTCACCACTGCATTGCAGTTTTGAAAATGAAATCAATGATTGGAAGCCTGAGAAAAATAGCCATTAGACAAATCGCCCATAATGATGACATGCTGGAAGGAAAGAGTTAATATTGCAGTAAGGAAAGAAAGTGTGTCTGGGGAAATTTATTAGAGTGAAAATAACTGTGTGTTAGGAAAATGTCGAGAAGTTTTAAATTAAAGCTGGCAGAAACATTTATACTTGCGTTAGGTAGAAATATTCCCCAAACATACGGTAATGAAGCGCTTTTAGTCAAAACTAAAAACAGCTTTAGTGGGTCTTTTACTGAATGGTTACATCAAAAAATAGTGCAGTTAATAAGATCTTAATTAGAATTTTACTCTAAATCCGATGTGGTGTGAAATATGAAGCTGACACATGAAGAAAAAAAGTAATCCTGAATAGACATGGCTACTCAGATTTTAAAAAAAAATTTAAAAAAAGGGCATTTTAAAATATATATAAACACTTCAGGAAAAAGAAAAATAGCATGATGTATATTATATTAATATAATAATACTACTAATAATAAAATCATTATCATTATAGATCGATAGATAGATAGATAGATAGATAGATAGATAGATAGATACTTTACTTACTTAAAGTATCTTGGAGACTTCCAGATATCCAGAAGCAGTGGAGACAGTTTGCAGATGTGATTGCACACTGTATATCTTACATACTGTATAGTCAGTAGACACAGGGTAGTCACAAGTAACAATAATGTAAAAAAAAAAAAAGAATAATACTGATAACTGAAAGGAAGTGCAGTGCAAGTGTTATGCTCGAACACAAAACATGATGTTCATGCTTTAGGAATGAAGAGAGAGAATCCTTTGGGTGCTTTCCCATTACGGAACCAGACATGGATACAAGTACATCTGAGCCCAAATTCTAATTGGTATTGTGCCCAGGTCCAGATCAGTGTACAGATCACTGCTGAAATTTACTCCAAAATATAAATAAAAGTAGGCATAGCACGAAATATTCTAAATATTTATCTGAAAACATTAACTGTATATGAATTAATAATTCAGGCTAAATATACACTGCCTGGCTAAAACGATTACTTTACTAAGAATTTTTTTAGCTCATAAACAGAGCTCATCATAGTGGCCAGGTCTTGTGCAAAAATGCTTCATGATGCTCACAGAACCGCTCTATCACAGTTAGAGTCCTGGTGTACAGTATAGCTGTGCTGTCAGGGAAGATAAACTCCATATTGTAGATGTGATATCCTTGTACATTCAGTACATTCAGGTTGTCAGCTGACTTTGTTTTATTGTCTCAGACCTGAACAACTGAAACGACCCAGATCATCCAGTAACACCGCCTCCAGAGGCTTGTACAGTGGACACTATGCATGATGGGATGCTTCCCTTCTTACCCTGACACGCCCATTACTCTGGAACAGGGTCAGTCTGGACTCATCAGACCACATGACCATTTTCCATCGCTCCAAAGTCCAATCTTTATGCTTCATAGCAAATTGAAGTCATTTTTCTAAAGAATCTCACTAACAAGTGGTTTTTTCGCATGGCTAAAAAAAGCAGTTTAATCCCGATCACATCTAATTAGTTTTATATGATGTAACTTCATCAAGTGTTTAAGAGATCCTTTGATCATGATCATGGGATTTTTTTTCTTCCTCTGACCACATTTCTTCTGTGAAGTTGATGGATCAGCACTATCCTTACAGGTTTTAATAATGTATTGGACAGCTCCTTAGCCGCTTAATGCATGCTCTTCTTAAATAGTGATTTTTTTCTTCTTTTTTTGGCCAGACAGTGCATGATTTAAAGCTATTAAAATGTACATGAGCGAGTGTCCTTGTACTTACATTTCTCGTAGAGTAGGATGTGATCATTGACTTGTAAAAAAAACAAACAAAAAAAACACACAAACCGACTGAATTTCCAGGAATAGTGCAATAGTGTGTTTGTTGTTCAATTGCTTCTAGGAACAATCTAGGAATTTATTGAATGAAAAATGATCAGTGCTGGAGATTTGGAAGCTGAAGCATTATACAGTACTTTAGACTTCAAAAGTAAACAACAACAACAAAAAAAACGGAACCAGGGATTTACCATGTATAGAATCAAGAATTGTTTGATAATTGCATGTGACAAAAGAAAAAAAAAAAGAAAAAAAATCCAACAACATGTGACTTAAAATTGTTAAATATTTGTTGTCATCAGATTGTTAACAAATGTTCTAGTAACATGAAAAATACTAATATTACTTTCAGACAAACACGCTTGTCCCTTGGCTCGCTTGCCTTTAAGTGCACATCAATCCAAATATCCATCTCATTAAAAATTCCATCAAAGTTAATTCTGTTATTTTTGTTTTCTCTCTCTCTCTCTTTTTTTTTGTTTTTGTTTTTATGTATCATCGCTCCTCTTTTGGGCCGATTTACATTCTGTTCAAAGTTTTCATTAAAATGCAAAATATTTTTTTCCATCTTCAATCTTGCAAATCCCTTGGCAGTTGAGAATTAGCTTCACTCACACTAAGCCTCTGCATCTCATACACACTTACACACAGTCACCTTCTACCCCCAATTCCTCTTCCACTGGGTTACTGATCACCTTAAAAAAAATAAATAAATAAAAAAAAAAAATAGTAATTTTGGATACTAATGGCGTGTTCGTTTTTTTTTTTTTTTTTTAGGAAGTAAAAAAAAAAAAAAAAAATCAAAACTGTGTACAATATACTGCTGCATTGGTTGAATACATATTTAAAAAAATATTTAGACGTTTTTATAACACGAAAATAATAAAACGGATTAATTGAACGAAGTGCGGAACGTTATGAAATCAAACGGGTATCCTGTCATGTGCGCCCACACACCCGTGCACGGTCGCTCATGCGGCTGAGGTAATAAACAGATCAGTGCTGCTTTAATTAAGTTTCTCATTACGGCAGAATCAGTAAATAAAAGTTGCCTTATTTTTTACAAGCGTAGGCTGTGAGCTCTTTCTAACGCTGGCGTCTGAAGCAGTTAGTGTCTCCGGAGGAGCATTGATCCCCGAACACGCACCCTCAGGCTAGACATGCACCCGGGGCCAGGGGGTTCTCCACCACTTTGTATTCATCACATCCAACTAGAGCCATTACTCAAGCTACACTATACCTTGCCCTTGGCTTTCGTCTCTTCGGTAGCTCTCGGCACAGTGTAGGCCAACGCCTCTAATATCCCCCCCCCCCCCCTCGATCCCCCGCTCCCAGCTAACACAATACTGGCTTCCCATGCAAGTTCCCCTCCGAACACAATAGACAGCGCCGACTTTGCAACTGTGATTTGAATGCATTGTTCCAGCCCCAGTTTGGCGTCGCTACCTGGGGAGAGATGGAGGAAAGGTTTTTGTGCTGAAAATTGCGAGAAAGCGAACAGCCTATCTGTCCCTACAGTGCAGTTATGCTGATTCTATTTTCTCGAACAGTCCGCTCTGCAGAGCCAGCTCTGTCTGAGTCTATGCTTCACTTCATCTCTCTCTTTCTCTCTCTCTCTCTCACACACACACACACAGTTTGCTGTGCTGTTGCTGGAAACAAAGAACTGTGCGTCTATATGTGTGTGTGTGTGTGTGCCCGCTTGCATCAGTTCATAGCAGGTTTTAAACAGTGTGCTTGTCTCAGATGTTCATTTTATTTCATGTGACTGAGTGGAACCAAGTCACACATTGATTGGGTCTGAAATCTGAAATCCCTGAGAACATCAGGCCCGAGTGAGACTCAGAGCGCCGAGTTCTCAATCCAGCCTCAGTTAGAGCCTAAAAACCTCTCTAACTAGGTCTATGACTCGAACACCAACGACATGATCCAGCATCCAAGATAGGATTTGTGGCAAGTTCTAAGAAACGTACACTATAATGTAGGAAAAACATGCTAATGTTGGAATTACTATTCGAAAAGCTTCCTAAAGTGTTTACATTTAGGGCATTTGGCGAACGCCCTTATCCAGAGCGACTTTTATTTCAGCAGTTGAGGCTCAAGGGCCCAACAGTGGCAACTTGGTGGTGTACAGTATTTTCCATTTCTTCTCGTGCTCCAGCATCGCCTGCATTGAAATGAATACATGTAGGTTTCCTGGCTGAAAGACAATAAACTGAGTTTTAATATAACCGGATAATTTCCGAATCTAAGAAGATGAACAGCTCTCTGTAGAATCTCCAAGCTGTCATCGAGTAATCAGGACTCCATGGCAGCTTGGAGTAGGAATGAATAATAACATTTTCACAAGAATAAGAAAAACACATGATTCTCAGAAATGATCATTTCTAGCATAATACGTTTCCTTAAATGCTTTTCCTAACTTAGGATAAGATATTCTGAAAGGTATTTATTATTATTATTATTATTATTATTATTATTATTTACTAGTAGTAGTATAATGCAGTAAACACTCACACACACATCGTCTATACCCCTTTATCCTGTATACAGGGTCGCGGGGGGCCTGGAGTCTATTCCCGGAGACTTGGGTCACTAGGTGGAGAACACCCTGAACAGGCCACCAATCCATCACATGGCACAAACACACACTGTACACACACTCACATGCTTGTTCACACGCTACAGGCAACGTGGGAATGCCAGGTGGCCCAATCTGCATGTCCCCACCAACACGGGTGAGAACATGCAAACTCCATGCACAAAGACCACCGAGGCGGGAATTGAACCTGGAACCTGGAGGTGCGAGGCAACAGTGCTAACCACCAGGACACACCGTCACCTATACGGTAAATAAGAAACTTTTTTTTTTCTTGGTTGCATTTTGGTTGTGATTTTAATAACTAGATTTTTTAATCATTTTAATAATTGGCTCAAAATAATTAATTTAATAATTTTCAATTAATTAATTAATTAATTAATTAATTATTAAATAAATAATTGGCTCAAAACCATACTGTCCTCTTTTCTTCTTTCTTGCTTTGTGTGTCTGTTTGCTGTGCATGTCTGTGTCTGTCATTATGTTACTGTCAGTGTGTCGATCTGCCTGTCTGTCTGACTGTTGGTGCATCTTTCTGTCTGTATGTCAGTGTGTGTCTCTGTCTATCTGCTGGTGTCTGTCTGTCTGTCTGTCCGTCTATGCATCTCTCTGTACTGTATATCAGTGTGTCTCTCTGTCTGTCTTTCGTCTGTAAATGTGTCTCTCTGTCGGTGTGGTTCTCTGTGTGTCTGTGTCTCACTGTCTCTCTGTCTGACTGCCTGTCAGTGTTTATCTCTTCCTTTCTATCTGTCTGTTGGTGTGTGTCTGTCTGTCAATCACTGTGGATCCATGTCTGTCTTTTTCTCGGAGTGTGTCTGTCACACGTTCGTGTCTGTCTTTGTCTATCTGTGTGTCTCTTTCTGTCTGCCAGTCTGTCTGTCTGTCTGTCTCTGTCCCTCCTGCTTCTCTAATACATGAACAGGATTAGGAAGGTTCACTTTGAAAGAGAATATAACAGGAGACACTAATCCTAACCCTACATGATGGCTGTTTTTTCTTTGTGTCCATCAGATCCATCCTATTTTCTCAGTAGAACGCCAGCTTTGCACTGTCTTTAGCATTGTGTTAGTGTTTGAACTTTGGATGATAATTCTAGCCTTTTCACTAAATAACTCCAGTGTTTAAAAGCTGGCCGGATTCTGTACCAGTGAGTTTCTGTCTGCTTGTAAATCTTCCTGGGAAATCTCAGAGAATCCACGGCTCTTCTACAGACACTGACTGTCACACTAACTTCTGTTTTTTTTTCTTCTTCTTCTTTTTCTCTCTTTTGCAAAAGTCTTTTACATAATGTAAGAAATTGTCATGGGAGACAGATGCAAGTGCATTTAAATGAACTGAAACACACAAATTACCGAAACACGAGTATGAATATGGACTCTAGGAAGAAGCAAATTAGAGCATGGGTGACTTGATGATGACAAGAGACAAAATTAGACACAGTGTGCTACACAAAGCCTGACGTATATACTAGTGCTCATTAAACATAAATGCAAATCGGTTGCAGTCACACAGCATCACACGGTGAGTGTCATGATCGTACACGTGCTGTGGCTGATGGTTGCGGCGGAGCCTTCCTGGAGCCTATCCCAGGAAACTTAGGGTACGAGGCGGGGTTCACCCTGGACGGGGTGCCGATCCATCACACCCTCATTCACACGCTACAGGCAGTTTGGGAACGCCAGTTAGGCTAATCTGCATGTCTTTGGACTTTGGGAGGAAACCCATCAAGCGCAGGGAGAATGAACATACAAACTCCATGCACACAGACGGAGACGGGAATCGAACCCGGACCCTGAAGGTGCAAGGCCACAGTGCTAATCATTAGGGCACCATCCACTATTTTAAAACTGACATGCAA
>JAQMYL010000023.1:33107571-33126692 GCA_030014365.1 Clarias pachynema | reverse complement strand
TCAGCCCTGATCTTCTCCAGCTCACCCTCGGCTTACCCTCAGACTCACTCTGACTCTTTTCCTGTGATTAGTTTTTGCGGCGTTTTACACTGTGTGATCAGGGATTGTCTGAAACACAAATGCGACGAGCGAAGAAACTTAATGCTGCAGACACTGATGTGAGCTGAGTGAAAACTTTAGGTCATACAGTACCAGTGTGGGATTTGCTTGTTTGTCCATGGTTTGGACTCTTGTCCTGTTGTTATGCCATGCAGGATTTTTTACTGTGTCATGGTTTTAAATGTCATGTAATAACTGATGATCTCCATCATACGGTGAATAGAATTCGGTGAAGTGTCTCAGATTACACTCCGGTGTGGAAACAGTCATGAATAAGTAGTTTTCCGATATTAAAATACTTTCCTTCAGTGTAAGCTATTACAACCTACAATAATAATAATTCGCAGTGCTTGGGCCCACAGCCTTGCAATGGCTTTCCCCCAAGGTAGCGACATTGGACCTGACATTAATAGGAGTAGACTCTAATTGGATTTAATGTGTACTTGATTTGAGTAACTCAACTTGAGAAGTAGAACTTTGGACTTGATTTGACTGACAGGTTAATGACTTTGGATTTGGACTTTAAGTTGCCGCGCATAGACTTCGGACTTGGCTTGGACTCGACTGGAGTAACTGTAAAGGGGATGAATTGTGCTTGAATTGTACTTGCAACTGACTTAGACTCAATTTGAGTGGCTGCATATAGACTTTGGACCTGACGTAATATCACGTTTTATGGCGGTGTAGAGGCTCAAACTGACTATTCATTTGACTTTATGTCCGCGGACATGCATTGGACTTGATGTTGGCCGAGTTATTGACCTTGGTCTAGACTTGGAGGTGAGGTTAAGGAACTCCATGCCCACACTGGTGTATTTAATCTGAGTGAGGTGGTGGTGCTGAGGTCGCAGCAGCGAGGAGAGATTTTATCTCACCTTCATGCTCTCTCTCATCTGAAACGAATCACCGCAAATACAGTACACACACTGCTCGCAGGTTGTGTTGTGAGTGTACACACACACATAAACACGCAATACCACTCAGCACAAAATTATTTAACCAAAGCATTAAACATTACAACTTAAAGACTTGTGCGGGTCTCGTATTTAAACCTCATCGCTACCTGCTGAAATTGTTAAATGTATGATTTGTTAAATGTCTGTGTGTCTCAGCTACGAGTTCTGCTCACCTGGAAGACTTGGCGTATCTGGACGAGCAGCGCCAGGCTCCGTTGCGGACGTCGCTCCGGATGCCTCGCCAGAACTCCGGCGCCGGAAGATCCGGGAATGACCTGAGAGGTGTGTGTGTTTGGGTATACAGTACAGTATGTGTATATGTTCTCTGTCCATTCATATACTCGCTGCTTCTCTTCATTGCCCGTGTTGTTTGTCCTTCGTCATGCATATGACCACCCACTGATCCTCAGACCATCTCTCTCTCTCTGTCTCTCTCTCTCTCTCTCTCTCTCTCTCTCTCTCTCTGCTGTCCTGCACTAACAGCCTCCACAAGCATCCCTGCCTGGCAGTCTAACTCATGTAAGTGCTGCTTTGCTCTTCTGCTTACATCCACTTACTAACACACACTGATACACACTGCAGCTCTGTCTCTCCTTCTGTGCATGACGATCCCGATCACTGCAGTCAACTCGAAAGATTTTTTTTTTTTTACTGAAAAATATGAGGACCTTTGTACCGAGAATGTTAGTGTTCTTAATATTTTGTCAAGAAAAGCAAACCATAATTATAATAACGAGGATGATGATGATAAAGATTCTACATAATTCATATCTAGAATAGTGATTAATTAACACATTCTGCTGTATGCGCATAGCAATGACCATGGTGATTTGTTTATTCAGCGCATGCTTTTCTTTTTCCGTAACCATGGCGACCGCGAGGCGACGGCCGCCGCGTGTCGTTTCCGATTTCACTGTTTCCAGGCCGTCTTTGTTCTGAAGCAGTCTCGGATCAGATGTGTGGCATTTCACAGCACAGCGCAGGCTTGCGTAAGCCCCAGGCTGCCGTGCTGTTTGTCCGCTTCAATCAGCACTCAGCTGCCATCTAGTGGTGGAGCAGCATAGTAACTCAGGAGATGAATCTAATTTTATTGTACGCAAAATATCACACCTCTGACACCAGAGCACAAAATATGAGATGAAACAACATGTAAAATCTCAAACAAAAACAAGAACTGAATAAAATCTCCAGCCCATGTCCATGCTCTGATGTCTTTATGAGCTCATCACATCAAGTCTGATCACTGTCTTATCTTTTACTTATTTCCCATGATGCAGTGCGGTTCGCACCATACCGCGCACCAGACATTGCCCTGAAGCCGCTGCTGTTCGAGGTGCCGAGTGTGACGTCTGATGCTGCGTTCATGGGACGGGAGTGGCTGTTCCAGGAAGTGGACGCTCATTTGCGCAGCGGTGACATCAGCAGTCGGGGCGTGATCATCGTGGGCAACGTGGGCTTCGGCAAAACCGCCATCATCTCTCGCCTGGTGGCTCTGAGCTGCCACGGCAACCGTGTGAGGCAGATCGCCTCAGACAGCCAGCACGCATCACCCAAACGTGAGTGTGTGTGTGTATGTGTATATATATGTTTGTGTATGTGTTTCGATAATTTCAACATGGGATTTTACATCATCCTCACTCTCATTGTCCCTGTCTGTCTTCCACTGTCTCTTTCTCTCTGTCTGCCTCTCATTGCCCCGCTGTCTGCCCCTTATTTCTCTTCCTCTCTGTCTCCCCTCTATTCCTATTCCGTTGTTCGTCTCACTATTGTTCGCCCACTGTCTTATCCCTCATTTCTCTTGTCTCTTTCTCTCTCTTTCTCTCATTGTCCATGTTATTTTTTCTGCCTTTGTCTTTCACCCTGAATGTCCTTCTCTTATTGTCTGACTTGTCCTTCTCTTATTCCATTCTCTGTTCTCCTCTATTCTTTCTTTCTCTCTCTCTCTCTCTCTCAGACGGTGACACATTGCCTCTGAGTCAGCCTCATTCGGCTCACGGGACACTGGTCGGAGGCAGCAGTTGCCCTGGGACTCCTGAAATGAGGAGACGGCAGGAGGAGGCGCTCAGGAGACTCGCGTCTCAGGTCAGCTCCATGTCTCCTTCACCCTAAAACACATCACTGAGACCATTTACATCCAGATGTTTCTTTTCTGCTTGTGTAAACACAACACATCTGGCGAGCCCAAATCCCATCAGTACATGAGGTTATAACGCACGTGATCCCTGACCTTCATGCTCATGGACAGTAATCACAGCATACAATAATCATAAATCTGATGCTGATTTGCGTTTTGCAATTGGACCAGAAACATCAGGAACATGATGATCAGACTGTTGGACGCTACAACAGGAGAGTTCTGAGGAAACTAAAGCAGGAAAATGACACAGATTAGATGTGACAAGGAACACTGAACAACTGCTCAGAAATTG
This sequence comes from Clarias pachynema, assembly GCA_030014365.1. Taxonomy (NCBI): domain Eukaryota; kingdom Metazoa; phylum Chordata; class Actinopteri; order Siluriformes; family Clariidae; genus Clarias; species Clarias pachynema. The sequence continues at coordinate 33,123,208 of JAQMYL010000023.1, read as the reverse complement.
ATGTGAATGTAAACGTATGTGTCTGCGAACATGTGTTTAAAGTTAGGTGCTGATTTATGGCGTTTATCAAATAAAAACACAGGAAAAGATAGCATGCTATAGTTTAAAGAAATGTATTTAAATAAGTTTTGTTAAATTTTGATGGATCCAATTCACTGGTGGACTAGCGGCTAGCACATGCCACTGGGGGGGCGCACAAACTAGTGCACTCTTGGTGCCGGTCCCAAGCCTGGATAAACTGGGGGGTCATGTCAGGAAGGGCATCTTGGAGAAAAGAAATTAGGCAACTTTGATGTATGTGGACCAAATGGTGTGGTGTTGGGGCGACCCCTAATGGGAGAAGGCGAAAGCGCAACAACGGCAAGATCTAAAGTCATCTGATCTAATCCGATTCCTAAATTAAGCACCCGGTGAAATCATTATTCCAAATAATGTTTACAAAAGTCAAGTACATTAGCAAGAGTTGTTAAAAGAATAGCACTTGATTCAGCATGTGCTGTCATCATCATCTGTGTAAGAACTAATCTCAGGTATAATTCACTAATTGGAATTGATGTGAAATTGTGTGTCTGTGTGTATGCAGGTGGTGGCGTATCACTACTGCCAGGCGGACAACGCCTACACGTGCCTGGTGCCGGAGTTCGTACACAACATCGCAGCGTTGCTGTGTCGAGCTCCTCAGCTGCAGGCATACAGAGAGCTCCTGCTGCGACAGCCACACCTCCAGAGCCTGCTCAGCCTGCGGTCCTGCGTCCAGGAACCGATCACGGCCTTCAACCGCGGCCTGCTCGAGCCACTGCATGCGCTGCACAGGGGTGTGTATATACTGTGTACACACACGGGGTCAAGCTACAGCATTTCACAAACCTTGTGAAATCATTCTCTATACTGAGCTGTTTGTGTGTTAATGCTAACATCAGTGAGCAAATAATCGCTGAGTCATGTTGGCAGTTATGTAACTAGCGAGCTAGATGTAGCGTAAAGTTAGTGTAGACTAGCATGAGCTCAGCACAGACTGGTGTGAGGTTAACAAAAACTGGAATGATATCCAGATTAGTTCTACAGTCTTAAGTTGATGTTAGCATAGCCTAGCTGGTTGGTTGGTGCAGTGTTAGCATAACTAGGCATTAAGGCTAAACATTTCCAACTGCCCTAACTTGACTGTTTGTTTTAGGATGTATAAGATAGATTAAGATGACCTTAGCATACACTAGATAATCTAGATACACTAGGCTAGATAATCAGATTTTGGTTATCTTGCTAGTTCGAGAAGAAGCGGCTAAGTTAGTTGAGATTGCGTGTCTTCATCATGTATCTCGTTCGTTATCGTCTCTTGTGTAAATCAGTCTAAGGCGTCTCTTTATAACATGCTAAACCTTTCTTTTAATGTGTCTGTAAGTTTGTGTCTCACAGTAAACGTTTGTATCATTGTCCTGTTTCAGAGCGTAAGGTGGCATGCGATGAAGATCTGATCGTCCTCATCGACGGCCTGAACGAAGCCGAGTTCCACAAACCGGATTACGGCGACACAATCGTCTCCTTCCTATGTAAAACCATCGAGCGTTTCCCTCCATGGCTCAAACTAGTGGTGACGGTCAGGACCTCGCTACAGGTGAGATAATAACATGCTGATTTTACAATGTTAGCATCACTTTTAGCATCACGTTTTTGCAATGTTAGCATCACTTTAAGTGATGCGAATTATTTTAACTGGTCTTAAGTGTCTTCATTGTTTTAGCATGTTAGCATAGACTAGTGTGTTGAGCATACACTGGCAGCTGGTTAATATGGTAATTCTAACATTAAGTTACTAATTAAAGTTAACGTTAGCATAACTACCCACACAACATTTAAACCCTGCTCCCTTCTCTCTCCTCCTCTGTCAGGATGTTACTCGGCCGCTGCCGTTCCACCGGATCTCTCTGGATCGCCTGGACGAGAGTGATGCCATCGACTCGGACCTGCAGGGTTACATCGTGCACCGCTTGAACTCCAGCCCAGAGATCCAAAACAACGTGGCACTGAATGGAAAGCTGGACAACGCCGCTTTCGCCAAACTTAGCGCTCACCTGAAGGGCCTGAGCCGCGGCTCGTACCTATACCTGAAGCTCACGTTGGACCTCATCGAAAAGGGCTACCTGGTCCTAAAGAGCTCCAGCTACAAGGTCAGCTTGTGCCAGGCATTAGCATGTTCTTAGCATAGCTTTGTGTGAGCTTAATGAAGAAAGATTCAAGGTTAGAAAGAAAGGTTTAACCTGTTATTAAAACCTAGCATAACCTGAGATACTGTTGTGAAGTAATTTTAGTTAGCAGAGCTGTAACTGTAGTATTTGTATATTTTATGTTGTTTAGCATTGGTATTTGTTCTCATTTTGTGCTCAGGTGGTGCCGGTGAGCCTGGCTGAGGTGTACCTGCTGCTGCTGAACATGCGTTTCCCCACGCAGTCGTCGTTTGAGCGAGTGCTGCCGCTGCTCAACGTGGCCGTGGCGTCTCTGCACCCGCTGACAGACGAGCAGGCGTTAGGGGCGGTGAACGCGGGCGCCATACGCGGCACGGTGCTCCACTGGGACGACTTCCAGCAGCGCGCCGAACTCCTCACACCGTTCCTGATGAAGAGGAGGGACGGCACACGCATGTTTGTCCATGCCTCCTTCAGAGAATGGCTCATCTGGAGAGAGGACGGAGAGAAGACCAAGTTTCTCTGTGACCCCAGGTCAGAGGTCAAATAGGATGATCCGATAACATTTTAACAAATGCGTGATATTCTAAATAGGTGCCATTTTGGAGGCAGCGCAATGAGAATCAGAATTAATTTTCATGGAAATTACTGACTGCAATATTAATTAGCATCACTACAGCTGACACGAGTTATCTGGCTTACTGAATATTTAACTAATATCATGAATAATAATATTTATACTGTAACATGCTTGTGTGTGTGTGTGTGTAGGAGTGGACACACTCTGCTGGCTTTCTGGTACTCAAGACAGGATGGCAAACTGAACCGTCAGCAAACCATCGAGCTTGGACACCACATTCTTAAAGCACACATCTTTAAGGTACACACACACACACACACACACACACACACACACACACACATACATATTTTTCATTTAGAATCACGGGATGATGTTTTGATAGAGTGTTTATTTCCTCACAGGGACTGAGTAAGAAGGTCGGGGTTTCCTCGTCTGTGCTGCAGGGATTGTGGGTGTCGTACAGTACAGAGGGTCTGTCTGCTGCTCTCGCATCCCTGCGTAACCTATACACCCCCAACATCAAGGTAACATCAACCATGCATCTCCAACACCACCTCACGGAAACCAACCCCATCACCAACACCACCATCAATAACACTGCCTCACCATCATCAACCCCACCATCACTAACACCGGCACCAACTGTGCATCACGATACCATCTTACTGAAACTAATGCCATTATTACCAACACCAGCATGACTACAAATACCATAATGACTAACTCCAACACCACCATCACTAACACCATCTCACGATCACCAATTCCATCAACATCAACTCATCAAAACCACCAACTCCAACTCACTATCACCATCATCTTACCATCACCAACACCAGATGTCCACCACCACCTCACTAAAACGCCATCATGACTAACACCAACACCAACTCACCATCACTAACATCCACTGTCCATAACCAACATCATCACCAACACTGTCTCATCACTAACACCACGTCCCTGAAAACATCAGCACCATCACCGTCTCACCATCACTAAGCCCCCATCACTAACACCATCTTACCAACACAAACACCACCTGACATCATTATCTACCCATCACTAAAATCACCGCCATCTCACCATCACTAACACCGTCGCTACACCAACACCAGTCTAGTGTTAGCTAGACCATTCTTATCTCATGTGCCAATTCCACTGCTTCTTACACTCACCTCTCTCTCCCTCTTTGATGTAGGTCTCTCGTCTGCTCATTCTGGGCGGAGCCAACGTTAACTACCGTACAGAAGTGTTGAACAACGCTCCGGTTCTGTGTGTGTATGCACACCTGGGTTATATGGAGATGGTGACGCTGTTGCTGGAGTTTGGCGCTGATGTTAATGGAGCATCAGAGAGCGGCCTCACACCACTGGGCTACGCAGCTGCCGCTGGTCACCTGGCCATCATCACCACCCTCTGCTCCAAAAACGCCAAGGTCAGTAGTGGGGGTGAGAGCAGTTCCCATTTAACAGTGGAATAATGACTACTGTACTGCGATCCTCCTGATAAATACTGTATAAACACTCTTACTACAATCCAGGGAGGGTAATGCTGATGGACAGAAAGATGTATGATGGGTTTGTAAAGGGGTAATAGGTGAATGGGTGGTTGTAGTAGTAACGGATGATTGAAAGGATGGATAAACAGTTCCATAAAAACTGGAATGGATGGATCAGTGGATTTATAAAGAATGGATGGATGAAAAATGAATGTGTGCATAGATGGATGGATTGATGGATCTATTAACAGATGGTTGGGTAAAATGTTTTTTAAAGATTGAATTATTGATTGATCGATAGATGGATTTATTGATGGAGTTGATTGTTGAGTATGTATCAGTGGCTGATTTAATAAAATGATTTGTAAAGATTAGGGATGGTGGTGGCTCAGTGTGTTAAAGCTCTGAGTTACTGACTAGGAGGTCGCCGGTTAGAGCCCCAGGTCCGCCAGGTTCCTGCTGTTGGGCCTTTGAGCAAGGCCCTTAACCCTGTCTACTCCCAGGGCGACACATAATGCCTGACCCTGCGCTCTGACCCCAGTCTATTAACAAAAAGTTAGGATATGCGAAGAATAAAGTATTTTACTGTGCAAGAATGTATATGTGACGAATAAAGACTGAACTTAAAACTTTACTTAATAGATAGATAGATAGATAGATAGATAGATAGATAGATAGATAGAGAAATTTGAAGCTGGATTAGTAAATGGTTGAGCAAAACCATAAAGATGGATGGACGGATGGTGGATAGACAGGTAGACAGATTGATTGATTGATTGATTGATTGATAGTTGAAGATGGATAAGTAGATGGTTGGTAAAAAGATTTGCAACAATGGATTGATGGATGGATGGATGGATGGAGATAGATTGATTTGGTTGGGTCAGGCTATTTTAAATGAATGAAGAATGGATGGAGTTGATAGTTGAAGAGGGATGGATGGATTTTGTAAGGAAGGATAGACGATTGGATTTGACACTTGGTTAGGTAAAAGGATTTGTAAAATAAATAAAATAATTGAGTAGATGGATGATGAGAACACAGCTGAAAGAATTAGTGAACGATGGATGGATCATGCTCTTTCACTTCGTCAGTATTTTGTTCTCTTTATAATTGATCTTTGATTTGCAGAAGATTTTATGATTATAAATCGTCTGTGTGTGTGTGTGCCTGCATTCCAGGTGGACCACGTGGACAGGAACGGTCAGTGTCCTCTGGTGCACGCTGCTCTGAGAGGACACCTGGAGGTGGTGAAGTTCCTGCTGGAGTGTGACTGGAGCTCTGACGCAGCGTTCAGCAAAACACAAGCACTACAGCAGGCACTTATTGCAGCAGCTAGCATGGGTTATAATGAGGTATACTCACACACACGCACGCGCACACACACGCATACAAGTCATAGACACACAGCATAGATCATGCACTCACGCTGGTGTTTGTGTGTGTAGATTGCGTCATATCTACTGGACCTTCCAGAGAGAGATGAGGATGAGGAAGAGAGCCCTCACATCAACAGCTTTGACACCCTGTGGGGGGAAACAGGTGTGTGTCTGTGTGTGTTTGTGTGTGTGGCTGTGGATGAGTGGCTATGGGTGGATTAAGTATTTAAAAAACTGTCCCTTATGCCTTCTGTCTGTCTGTCTATCTGTCTCACTCTCAGCTCTGACTGCAGCAGCAGGCAGAGGGAAGTTAGATGTGTGTAGATTGCTGTTGGAGCAGGGAGCCGCTGTGTCTCAGCCTAATCGTCGCGGCATTGTGCCACTGTTCAGCGCCGTCCGCCAGGGCCATTGGCAGGTGAGACACACACACAGAGACACATACATACAGAGTTCTCTTTCTGTCGATATATAACGTATGGGATATCACGCCCTCTCGTGTCCTGGCTTGCCCATGTTTCCCGACTTTATCGGTGAGTTAACTGGTGCCTCAAGAGAGCACGATATGTGCGCTGCTTAACGAAGTCAGGACCACGACAGACTACATTTTGCGCATGTCTCGTTGTGCGGCTCACTCCCTCGGCAGGGGGATGGCGAGCGCAGTGGTAGCACAGAGGCATTTATGGCTCACGCTCTCAGACATCTCAGACATCCCAGATAGATACAGGGTCGTCTCTACTTGGATGAACCACTGTCTGATAAGGGTTTGTTTGGCCAGTCACTCGATGCCATTCAGGCAAAGTTTGACTTCAAGAGAAAACAGGCTGAGGCGTTGCGAGACATCATTCCGCGACGAGAGGTGAAGCCCAAACAGGCTCGAAAAGTGACCACTCCGCGGCCCCCTCACAAAAGACCACCGCCGTCAGCTAGCTCAGGCTCTTGCCCGGTGAAACAACAACCTCCCGAGCAAAACCCGTGGCAGTCGGCCTGGAGTATGGCCCTCCGGAAGGATTCAGCAACTAGGAGGAAGAATCCAAACTCCTCCTAGCTTTTAGATTTTAAAGGGAGAGGAGCTCTGGCAGCAGGGAGACACTATTTCTCCTTTCTCAATGCCGCCCAAGAGACCACTATATTATGTTCAGGGAACACATTGCTGCCCCGCCTTTCAGCTTAGCTCGGCGAAGAGTGGTTGTCGAACTGAGAGTCAACCGTGGTGACGATGGCTTACCGGTATAGGCGGGGCTACACCTACGTCACCACAAGTTTGACTGCCTTTACTCCGTGAATATAGGTGGCTTCAGCCAGGACACGAGAGGGTGTGATATCCCATACGTTATGTGTTGTACCTCGTTCCTCTTCCTCAGGCAACAGAGGTTATAGTCATAACCATTCGTTTCACTGCATAGATGGTGTCTTCCTTTCTTCCTTTAAGAGTTCAACCTTTAATCACATTCATTTGTGTGTGTGTGTGTGTGTGTGTGTGTGTGTGTGTGTGTGTGTGTGTGTGTGTGTGTGTGTAGATTGTGGAGCTACTTCAGAATCATGGTGCTGATGTAAACATGGCGGATAAACAGGGTCGCACTTCTCTGATGGTGGCCGCCTCCGAGGGTCACCTAGCCACTGCAGAGTACCTGCTCGAACAGGGTGAGTGTGTAACGCCGGCACCACAGCACATCCACAGCTGACACCCATGAATTATTCTCCCATAACACAGCTGTGACTCCGCCCACAGGCGCGTCTTTAGCTCTAATGGATAAAGAGGGGCTCACGGCTCTGAGCTGGGCGTGTCTGAAAGGCCACCTCCCGTTGGTCCGTGCGTTGGTGGAGAGAGGAGCGGCCACGGCACACGCCGACAAGAGCGGCCGCACGCCGCTGGACCTCGCCGCTTTCTACGGAGACTCTGAAGTGGTGAGAAGGTCTCCCTTGCCCTTATATGTGCCATAGTAATAGGAGTGACATGCTAAGCATTTGCTCTGGTCACAGGTGCAGTTCCTGGTGGAGCACGGCGCCATGATCGAGCACGTGGACTACAGCGGCATGAGACCTCTGGACCGAGCTGTGGGCTGCAGGAACACGTCGGTGGTTGTGGCCCTGCTGAAGAAGGGCGCCAAGATAGGTGAGAGAGAGAGTGAGAGGAAGACTTGGAGCTGTGGGAATGAGTACATAAATCCATAGATTAGCTTACAATGGTACACAACTACAGCAGGTGCATTCACCATTAATGGGTTTGATTAATTATTCGGATTCATGAGACCCAGTGTGTGGGGTACATGGCAGCAGTGTGACTGTGAAGAAAGAAGAAGGACTTCAAATACTCCAGTAAGATATTGTCAAGGAGATATTACTTTCGTATCACTCGAAATCGAAGTACATATTTTTTTTCTTGTTGCTTTCCTTGGAAGCCATTGTAGACCCCAACCAGGAAGAAAGGTCATGATTAGAGGCCATGGTAGAACTTTTGCAGTTGTTTTCTTCTTTCCTTTCTCCTTCATATACACTACCAGTCAAAAGTTTGGACACACCTTCTAGTTCCATTGACGTTCCTGATTCTTATTTCTTTCTACATTGTAAAACTCTGAAGGCATCCAAAATATGTAGTAATCTGCTTTGAACAGCTGATATTGAGATGTCTCTGCTACGTACGCCCTGTAAAGCCTTCATAGCGGCTTTGACCTCAGGATCTGGTTGTTTATTGGTGATTTCTGAGGCTGGTAATGCAAAACTCGAAACAACTTCTCTGCAGCAGAGCTAAGTTTTGTTCATGCTTTCCTGATGTGATCTTTATGAGAGCCAGTTTCGTCATGGAGCTTGATGGGTTTTGCAAATGCACCCTGACTGAGAACTGAAAATAAATCCAAACTTGTATCTAAACTTTTGACTGGAACTATATTATGAGACAAAACTTTGCAATATGACCAGATTTGAAGGGGCGACTGTACAGTAAAGCTTCTGTGCCAGCTCAACCTTAAAAGGCTTTGGGATAGTGATCAGAAGGTCAAGGATTCAAGCCCCAGCACAATAAAACTGCCACTGGTGGGCTCTCGAACATGACCCTTAACCCTGTCTGCACCAGGGCAGCTCTGCCACACTGGCCCTGCTCTCTGACCTCAACTTTTTAACAATCTGGGAAAGGAAAAGAAAAGTATTTATCCATGCAGTTAGGTAGATGTGACAAATAACATCTGTTTATTCTAGGCTTGACAAATGCAGTCCATCACTCTAAGCACATTTTGGACACAATTTAACCATCAGTGGTTGTTCTTAGACTCTTAATTGGTGCTTCCTGCTAGACAAGCATTTTTTTAAATCCGAAGTTGGATGTTAGTGGACTTATTTTATCCATATATATTTTGTTTCAAGAGATCCAGTGAAGTAATGCCCCAGTGTTTGATTTCAGCGAAGTGCAGTGACCTAGCAGCGTTTCATCAGTGTGTACTGAGAGAGGCCAGTAATGCTGCTCCTGCACTGCTGCTGATGCTGCTGCTCATTTTATCCCTGCTGTGCATTTGCTGCTTATTCTCTCATTTCATGCCTTTTCACACCTCTCCCTTGGTTCTGTCTCACTCTCTTCCTGAATCTCACCCCTCTCTCTGGGCCAACACAGATCTCTAACCCTGTGTGATTTGTTCACCCTGCTCCCTTATCTCCCGGTCACGCAGGTGACCTCCCCTTCACCTCCGTCTCTCTCTCACTCTCTCTCTTTCTCTCTTCGTAAGCAGGATATCAGACCCTCCCCAGCAGGGCCAGAGGTAAAGCCCTTCCTCACCTGTGTGCACACCCTCTGTCAATCAACTTTCAACCATTATCAGTACTGTATCTGTGTCATCCATTCCACTCCACTTACATCTTTGATGGTCTCTGTGCATATGGTGTCTTCATGGACCGAAGCACAAATCAGTCTGTTATTATAGAACGTGGTAATACTATATTATGTTCTGACTCCTGACTGATCCCAAGCCCTGCCCAACCTTGGTTACCGTTGGAGTCGATAGAGACGAGAAGTTAACTGGATACTGTATCTCAGGAGATGAAGAAAGGTTTCAAGGTTTGGGATTCTGTTAAGTCCGGGGGTAAAGATTCATTTTCCATAACGCTGACAGATGTGCAGCTCCACTTCAGGACCTTGGGATTAGTCAGTTCTAGCCTGAAGACACATGTATGCATGAGCGCATGTCTGAAAATGCATGAATGATAGTTATGGATTGTTCCTCTACACGAAATGAGTGCTCGTCCAGTGTTCACAAACTCCATGACTCATTTGTTGCATGGCTTGCAGTGCTTTCCTGCTCTGCCTGCTCTGATCTGTCTGTGTATCTATTTACTGTACTTTTAAATCAAAAACCTTCTCAGTACCATTGTTTAAAACAGAGGTTGTGATGTCACAAAATAATCCATCATGCAAATTATTTAGTTGAGATTGGGGCGAAAAAACAATCGCTATTCTTTTGTGTGGCAATGTATCTTGATTTCACTGACTCCAAAATGTTTTTAATATATACTTTATTTATATAGGTTTGCATTCAAGGTGGTAAAATGCTGCAGTTCCTCTATAATCCTTCACTTTTAACTATTCACACAAAGGCAGGCAGCACAGCATCCAGTGTGGTAGGAGATAATTATTTGCAAAGTTTGTTTAGAACTGTAACAAAGTCTGAATTATTATTTTTTTTTTATCAATTCCAGATATGTATTAGAATCCCAATAGTTGAATAGGAAAGCTAGATTCTCCGAGCCTCCCTGTGCTAATGTTCCCTGAAGTGGTATACCTGTACCTGTGGCGAGGGAGCAGTAATCAATGCCTCTCACCGAGTTCTGATACAGTACATCACCAGCATCAGTGATCAGTGATAGTCACAAATCTGTCACCTTTAGATTCGGGGCTGATTTTCCCCAATGTGGCTGCTCACTGCATAGGGAAGGGTTGAGTCCGGACCACCACTACCATTCACTCTGCTTCTTACCCCTTGACCCCTGGACACCCAGCTAGGAGGACTGTCTTGTGCATCCTGTATTTTGGTTGTGTGATCAGTCAATGTCAGTTTTTTTTTTCATGTTGCTGGACTACTGGAATTGTTGTGTATAGTGTGTGTGGAGGTTCTGTAATCAGTGGTTGTCATTCAGGGTTTTTTATAACTACGGTAACCGCAATTGTGTTAGAAGATGGAAAAACACTAACCCTACATTCACATTAACGAGCTACAAAGCAAAAGTTTCTACGTATGTTTCCTCGTATACTGTCATGTTCAATCTGTCATTAAAAGTCCATAGAGATGTTACAAAGAATAATAAAGCTTGGACGACGATAGCAGAGGTCATTGGTACCGACTGGTGGTTGTACATTGTTGAAACAGTTAATGTAATTTTCTGCATGATTAATTGCTAAAGACTGACAAGCAAAATCCGTCAAACTTAGTACACGTCCATGACAAGTACTGTAACGTTACTTAGTACTAGTGAACTAGTGTGAATACAGGGATACTCCATCACCCTGACTGAGAACCACTGACAGGATGGATTTGATGTTGTATTTACCAGAGACAATGCTATAAATGTCATGTCTTTCGGAAATTCTTAAAAGAACGTTTAGTTCCCATGTTAGCACACTGTCTGAAGCCCCACACTTCCTGTTTGCCATAGGTCCAGCAACGTGGGCCATGGCCACCTCCAAGCCAGACATCATGATCGTCCTCCTGAGTAAGCTGATCGAGGAAGGAGACGGATTCTACAAGGTCAGTCTGTCTCCAGACGTTACACTTCATTCAGACTACAGTGTTAATGTACAGCTTTGTAGGCAGTTCATTTAATCCAACCCTCTCACATTCCATTTTACTTGTGTGTATATCTTCTTCCTAATATCCTAAACCAGCCACATTTACTCACACCATCAACCCCAACTACATTCATACGTGCTGTCCTTCATTCTTTCTTTCCTTTCTACTGTACTTACCCTCTATCTTGCCTACCGGCCAACCAACTTCCCTTCTGTCCCTCTGTCTCACTGTTTGTACACATACTGTATATACATTACACCTATGTTTCCCTTCATTCTATCAATCTTTTGTCTCTCTTTCTTCCAACATGCTTACATTTTTATCAGTCCATTCCCCCTCCTTCGTACCATGCTCTATACTGTATATAGTACCTTTCCTATTCCACTGTATGAACATGCCTTACTTCCTTTCTTACATCCTTTCTATATATGCTTCATCTGTCCAACTTTCCTTTCATCCACCTTCTGTCTTACCCTTCAACCATCGTTACTTTATACCTCCTTCTCTCCCTCCCTCCCATTATTACTAATCCTTTCCTACAGTACATACATTCCTTCCCTGTGTTCAGCCTCTTGCTTTTTCTGTACTGATAAACCTTGTTTTTTCTTTATACCCACGCACCTACTTGCCTACCTTTATTTCTTTCCTGCCTCAGAACCTTTTTCTCTGCCCACCTTTCATCTTATATTCCATCCCTTCATCATTTCTTTTTACCCAATTCACTACCTTCACCTTTCTCATGACTACATCCTACCTCTCTATCATTGTATCCTTTCTCATCTTTGTAACCTACCTACCTGCAAACCTACGTCCTTTCCATCCTTCTTACTTACCTACTTAAATCCTTTCTTCTACATTAATGCCTGCACACCTTTTTTCCTTTCATCGCTTCTTCCTACCTTACGTTTTACCTACGTAACTACTTACTTCATCCCTTCTTCCTACTCCTCAACCAATCAATTTCTCAGGCAATATTCCCTAAGGCATGGAACTCTGCAGTTGTAATTCCAATTTTTTTTAAATACTGTATGTGATCCTTCTTCAGGTAGTAATTATAGATCAATCAGTATCCTGCTTAAAGTGTCAAAGGTAAAAGAGAAACTTATAGCTGAGCAGATCATAGAACATATGAATACCTCATCACTCACCCTTCATCCAATGCAGTTTGGGTTTACTGCTAAACGTTCCCCTGAAACTGGAATCAGCTTTCTCATAGAGAATATAAAATCAGTGCTAGTTAAGGGTGGTGTGATATATTTCTTGATTTTAATTTAACAATGTAATCATCAAGTATAATTAAAAAAAAAAAAATGTCATTGAAAATTTTCCTCTGGTACTGTAGCTTAAAATGGATTGAATAATAATCATTAGAATTGTCTAATCGTTCAGTGTGTCAGAATCGAAAATCATCATTCACTTCCCCTATATTTGTCCTCTGGTGTCCCACAAGGATCCATTCTGGGGCCATTCCTGTTTATATATAAATCTTATGAATATGAATCTTCATCCAATTGTTTGCGGATGACAGTAATATATTCATATGGTATGGTGTGGACAAAAGTTACAAAATCTATGGAGACCTTACTTTCTTCCTGTCTCTCCGATGTTATATTAGTTTTTTAAATGCTTGCTTATTTTATTTGTGTATATATAAATGTACGGTTTATATTTTTATGTTTTTTTTTATTTGATGATTATAATGTGGTGTTATTGTTATGCATTGTTATTGTCAATTGTTTTAGGGTGACATTTTATTGTCGAGGGACTGCAGATGACAATTAGCCATTTGGCTAATTCTGGTACATTTACAGATATGTGTATTAATGTACAATGTCTATCAAAAAAACTAACAAAATACCTACCTTCTCTCCTTCCAGTGTACCGTATTTCCTGCCTATTTCGACATGCTAAAAGCTGTATTTTGTGCTCTAACAGAAAGGAAAGGTGAAGGAAGCAGCCCAGCGCTATCAGTATGCGCTAAAGAAGTTTCCTCGCGAAGGTTTTACTGAGGACCTGAAGAGTTTCCGTGAGCTTAAAGTCTCTCTGCTGCTCAACCTGTCCCGCTGCCGCCGCAAAATGAACGTTAGTGGCCAGTGATTTCGGTTTCTCTTGTTAACTGTCCTGAGAGTGTTAACTTTTTTCACGTGAAGTGAAGCAAGCCTAGTCCTAGACAGTGCACATTCAAGTTTAATGCATCAACTTTTCAGTGAAAAATTTTCACATGCCACTCGTACTACCATACAATATTTTGTGGTCATTTACATTCATTTATTTGGAATTTTAATCCAAAAGTAAAAAAAAAAAAAAAAGCTTTGATTTTCTGCAGTCTGGGTGTTCGCAAGGTGATGCTGCTGAGTTCATTTCAAACTTTCCAGATATTATGATGGCAACATCTGACCAACATCATCACTTTTCATCCCAGCCACTTTTTTTTTCTTGTTTTTTTTCTTTTCTTTTTTTTTTTAGTTTTTTGGTCTGTCGAGTTTAGGGTTTTATTTTGTCTGTCTTGAGAATATTTAGATTCAAACAGATCGAAACTATGGACTTTTTGTTTTTTGGAAGTATTGTTGCAACAGTCATAGCACATAAAAGTCATTAGGTTAAAAATATTGCTTTATAGAATCTGTAAGTGTGTCTGTGTGTGTGCTCTCAGTCTCTATATCAGTATATGTGGGGAAACTTTCATATATCTGCGTTAAGTCCATGCAATTGTGCATGTGTATGTTCATCATGAGTGTGTCCATGTCAAGTCATGTATGTGTGTATATTGTCTGTGTGTATATATGTATGTATGTAGATGTGTGTGTGTGTGTGTGTGTATACGCATGTGACTTGCCCAACTTGCGCCCAGGCGAATGGCTCTGTGTATGACTGTCGGACCTGTTGTTGCTTGCAGGACTTTGGCATGGCGGAGGAGTTTGCCTCCAGAGCTCTAGAGTTGAAACCCAAATCCTATGAGGCCTTTTACGCACGAGCCCGCGCCAAACGCAGCAGCAGGTAACCGTAGCAACAAACAGGAAGGGCGCTGGGACCTAAACCTCTTAATTTAATCTAGACTTAGTATTGAGGTGAACTCTCACTTTATAGTGTTACTCTAAGGATTAAGAGGCTCTTTTTCATACATTTCAGCATTATTTTTTATTCTGCAGCCTTCCATCTGTCACATCACATCTTTATTTCTACATTTTCAGATTATTTTCATAAGTAACACGCACAGAATATTACCTGCCACAGCCTTTCTGGTCTGACTGAGTCTAGACAGTGTATGGTTCAGACGGTGCAGTATTTTGTTCAGGGGTAGTTTATAGCATCTGCAAGTGTTGCTATAGGTTAACATTTTATTAAATGAAAAATGAAAACCTGTGGTTCAGAATTATGTCCTAAAGCGGGTCCTGAGTTTGATTTTTGGCCCAGAAATAATCTCCACTTGCAGGCGGGAAAGGACTAATAGACCTCACCTCTTTTCTATAGAGTGCCGTAAACTAAAAAAAAAACAGATCCCTCTTGGTAATGATCATGTGCCTTTCCGTCATTCATGGCAGATAGGAAGATACTGTTGGAATGCGTGGCTGAATTCATGGTGAGAAATTGTCCACCATTTAGAAAAAACGTTTGTTTAATTCTTTACTGCTTTTATGCTAGACAACTTCCTCAAGCACTCCAACATATTGTCACTCTAACTGCTAGTTCTAAAAGAAAATAACTCAATTTAAGGCCTCACATCATAACTCTGAAAATGTCAAGTCAAATTTATTTATAGCACATTGGTCAACTTCGGTTGTTTTTAAAAGTGCTGTACAATGATAGAAATAAAATGACCAGAATTAAACAGCATAAAATGAAAGCAAATAAAATTAAACTTAACTAAAAAGTAAAATTAAAAATTAAAAAGACTAAAAGAGGGTCAAATGTCTCAGCCAGGTGTAAAAGCCAAGGAAAAGAAGTGAGCTTTCAGTCTGGATTTAAAAGATTCTAATGTAGGTGCTGCTCTAATATTAAACTATTCCATAATTTAGGCGCAGCAACAGCAAACGCTCGGTCACCTCTGAGCTTTAATCTAGACCTTGGGACAGAAAGGAGTAACTGGTCTGTGGATCTAAGATTTCTTGCTGTTGTATGCGGTTGTAAAAGCTCAGAGATGTACAGAGGTGTAAAACCATTCAGTGATTTAAAAACAAGTAATACAATTTTTAAATCAATCCTGTAGCGAACCGGGAGCCAGTGAA
>JAQMYL010000023.1:33082256-33098129 GCA_030014365.1 Clarias pachynema | reverse complement strand
CACTAGCCACATTGGCCAGTGAGCAAAAAAGTTAATGTCAAGCCCTGATATATATATATATATATATATATATATACTGTATGCAGCATTGATGCAAAGCTGTGACGTGCAGCTGCAAACAGAGGATTCAACAGTGCTGTGGTACAAACCTTTAGTGACTGATGGCTAAGAAATAAGCAAAACAGTTCATCAGTTTAGCAAAACAGTAATTATTTGTTAGATTGTGTAATTATTTGTTTATTAGTTTATTTTAAGATGATGCACAACAAAATCACAAAAAAATAGTTTGTACTGTAACAGTATATTGGCCAGGTGTTAGGGGGAAAAAAAGACACAACTGTTATTGTCATGCATAATTTTACTTGATTGTTTGACTCGACACTGTTACACAGTACAGTAGTTCAATAACAAAATAGTTTAAAAATAAAAGTCCTTTTAATAGATAAGGAAGCTGTTGTTTGCATTTCAGAGGGTCCACATTAAAGCACCTAGCTAAGGTAAATGGGTAAAGATGCATTGTGTAATGCCGCTCTGTGAACACGTTTGAAAGCATTGTACAGCAACAAACTTGAGTTTCATCTAATAATTTTCGTCTAATAATAACAATATTTAAAAGCCAATTAATCTGCTTAACCTAGTCAAGATTAGCTCAGACACTTCTGCTCCTGTGACGTCATTAAGCCGTTACAGGCCAAAATTTCCTGTTTCTGTCATTCTGATAAACTGACAAGCAGAGATTATATAGTAATAATTTAATCATCATTCCCGAATAATATTCATGCTATACTCGTACATTTTACTAGCATGTCCACTTACATACATTATTTAGATAATAATGAGGCCACAAACCCTACAAAGTGCATTATGGGAATTCTGTAGCCTCTAGGGTATGTCATTAAACTTTAAAGCAGTGCACTGTGGGATGTGGTGACTAAATTGTGCACTTTGTAGTGAATCAGGATTAAAAGATTTACTGTTTTACTGAACACACAACATCAGAACAGACACATGAAAGGCCTTGACGATACAAAATCAAGATGCATTATTGATGTTTTCCATCCTTTAAGACAGCCATTCCCAAACTGAACAAGGCTTAGGCACAATTTGAAATGTGGAAATCATCTGCGTCCCGCACAGACCTTTAATCACAACTCTAATCAAGACACAAGACCAAGGAAGATGAAGAACACTTAATAAGAAATATTTTATTGGAATCTTAAACGTAATCATAAAATTGAAAAGTAAAAACTTTTTTATTTATTTGTTATTAATGATGTCTCTCTGCCCACCTGCAGTACCCTTACGGCCCACTAGGCTGCCACACCCACACTCTGGGAAACAATGATTTGGAGTGCGTTACTTGGACATGATCCTCTAGGGTGTGGTTTTGGAGGTGTGTGTGTGTGTGTGAGAGAGAGAGAGAGAGAGAGAGAGAGAATGTTCTTCACTGGTGGAAGATGGAAAACTAAATGCTAAACGGAGTAATTGCCCCATATGTTATTGATTTTGAGTAATTATAAAAAACAATATTTCGTTAGATCTTCAAAGATTCAAGTTAAACTGCTGCTTTAACATTAACTTAAATGTTAAATCAGTGTTTTACATTAGGATTTAAGATTACACTACAAACTACATAACTTCTCATTCCAGAAGCTGCTGTATTTATTTTTGTTGTTGTTGTTGCTCATGTTTGTTTATAACTTGCTGACATTACACACTGTCAAATGAGAGCTTTCCGAAAATTATGAGTTTCCAACCGGTAATCACAAGCTCAATGGTTTTTACTCTTACAGTTAAAAACTCATTATTTGTAAACACAACATGACGTGGATGTATAATTATAATTATTCCACTTTCAAGCTCTAATGAAAATCAGTTTGCAGTAATTAGAACTTCAAAAACACGAAGGATGATGTCACCATGTTGTCTCATATCAATTCAATTGTTTTTTGTGTCACAGACATTGAAAAATCCAAGAACTCAAGATAAACAAGATTTTTAAAACTTTCCAAGGGTGTAGTTAACTTTAAGATGAATATGAAAAGTTAAGGGACATCTAAAATAGTGCTGCACAATTAATTGTAAACAAATCTAAATTATATGGAACTGTGCAATTGTTTACTTGCAAAAGCCTAGAAAATAAATCAATACAGGTAATGTACACATAGTTGGGAATTTAAGAATTTATTTTTTTTAAATACTTTTGAGGTGATAAATAAATGAATATTGCAAAACATTTTATCCATTATCATTTGTGCTATTATTTGTTGTTAGTCTAAAAAAACTAATTAAATACTAAATGGTACATTAAATAGTTAAACAATTCCAATTTAAATTCACAAATAAAATTCCCAATTTAAATTAATAAAAATAAAATTTTATTCAAATTAAAAAGAAAGACATTGAGTCAGGGGAGGGAAAAAATATGTATGACATGTCAAACATCCTGCTGAGTGATGACTGGCAAGAGCTGTAGCCAATCAGTAGAGAGCATGAGACTGTGAGCAAATGAAATAGGAGTGAAGGAGAAAATGAGATCGATATGACTGATGGAGTTTTGCAGTTTTTCTGCTTAACAGGTACTGTGTTTACTTGTTTACTAATCACACATACTGTAGGGACGTTTGTATCTTTATCCAGTAGTTTAGTATGGCAGTGTACGGTATGTATTGGTCCATGTTTGCCTAATGGTGTGTGTTATATGAGTAATGGCATTTCTGTGCTTTAAAATGGGGTAAACTGGACAACAATAAGTTGTGAAATCATTCTGTTCACTCTTGTTGTGAGTAACTGTAATAGTCAGTGTTTATCCTCTTAACTGTAGGCAGGCGGTGTGCTTTTGTCATGGGGCCTTTCTGTAACCTGTGTAAATAAAACTGTTAGATATACTGTATTTTGTAAGTCAGATAAACATTATTTACTCCTCCTCAGTTTATATATTTCAATTATTATTCAAGTATTATTTTCGTTGTGTGTTCTTTTAACTAAACTGTTTCGGCTAGCACAGTAAGCTAACAGATGCTAACAGATGCTTCCGCCTATCAAATATATTTGTGAGTTTTTCCTTACGTTATGTTTTAAAACTTTTGGATGCACTTGAGTAACAGTAGGGCAATCAAAGCTTTAGCAGGCCGCATTTGGTGTATATGTTTACTACTAACCTGTCGCTGTATTAATTAGCATGCTAACTGTGTGCTTTACAGTGTATGCATTTAGACCTAGCGAGCTTTAATTCCTGTAACACTTCTGCATTAATAGCAAAAAGTGATCACCTTTAGAGTCCTGAATACTCAGGATGCTTCCAACCCACTAAATAGGACATTAGTGTACGTGTGGTGTTGTCTTCTACAGCATCTAGTTCATAAAATGCAATTTGGTATGAATTCTCATTAAAAGTGGAAAAACAAAATTCTCCTAACTTGTAGATTTTTAAATATACTCAAATTAAAATATTATTTTGTCACTTATACATTCATCTGTACAGACACGAAGATGCTTTCTTTTACTGAACACATATACACACGCACACACAAGAACAGGAGTAAGGAGACTGGAGACTACATCAGAGGAGGAGTGTTGAAGTCTAGGTGCTGTGTTAAGGCGAGCTGGGCCTGGAGTCCTCGCTCAGAGTATTGAAATGAACAGACAGCGCCTCTTCCTCGGGGTTCGGCGGTCGTCTAAACTCTTCTCTGGTCACCACGTAGCCCACGAGGACCCCGAAACACACCAGCAACAGGCCCAGAACATTGGCCAGAACCTCCTCAGGAGCAAACGGTGACCTACGACACAATAGGAGGAACACGTCAGCATTAGTACTTCATCACTGTAACTAAATAATTTTCTTTTCCATTTCAGACAGAAAAAGAGCAAGACTGAGAGAAAACATAAAAAACAGATGCTTGTAATAACATACTGTACTCATCAAATCGCTCCTCTTTAAAATAATCACATTTTGTTGCTTTGCAGCCTGAAATGAAGACAGACACAGTTTTCGTTTTATGCAGCTGTATTTACTTTGTTAATTACTTCATGTTAAATGTTACACTGAGTAAATACATTGGATAAAACAAAAACTGTGTCTGTCGTCATTTCAGGCTGCAAAGCAACAAAATGTGATTATTTTAAAGGGGGTTGATTCTTTTCCATGCACACTGTACAGTATTTAAAAAACTGCCAATGACAAATTGCTGAGGCGTAACCCATATTAGAGCATGCTCTATAGAAAGAATGAATTTTAGAGAGGTAACAGTAGAACATGAATCACACCATGCCACTGTCGATGAATTTCCTATAACAGCGAGCCCATGTGTTTTATCCCTTACTTATACTTTTACAGTACTACATTAAAACAAGATATTTTCTTCCAGAATAAACAGGTTTTATAACTATTTCTTAGGAAACTAGAAAGTATGACAAACTATTAAAATTCAGTTTAGCAGAAGAATGAATGTGACACAGATCTGCACTATGCTAGTTTTACTGAAACATCTGTGAACATCAGCTGTTTTAGTGCTTTAGTAAAAATGGTACAAAGCTTGTTCTCTGCATCACTGTGAATGATATTTATCAGTTGCGATCCACAAACTACTGAGCCACAGTGAGTCACTTTTTGGAGTGACACATCCTGCTGATGACCTCCAGCTGAAAGACTCTTGACACAATGGTGCATTTTCTGGAGCTTTCATTAGGCTCTGGTGACTCACGCTTCTCCAAATAAGCTCTTCAACTTCATACAGACTGCTGCTGCTATTACTGACTGGATACAAGTCCTGTCATAAAGCTGAATGGAAATAAAGAAAGTCTGAAATAGATGCAGATAGATGAGTGCCAAATGTGGAGCTGATATGAATTCTGCCGATCATCTCAATTCGAGATCATACATACAGTATGTGCCTTATAGACGGGAAATCAGTTTGTATACAACTGTGTACAACATTTGCCGATGTACTCACAGGCCACTGAAGATGGCTTTCTCTGAGATGCCAATGAGGGAGGAACCCACTGCCATGGCCAGGAGTACCAGGCCAAAGAATACATGCAGTGGCAGGTACCATCTCCGTAGCACTGATGATGCCCAGGGAAACAGGAAAAAGCCCAATCCCAGTAGCCACTGCACAGGAAGTCATAAATAAAACACACCTCAAATTAAATTGAACAGTTTAGTTTACACAGAGTATACTGTTTTCCTAAAATAGCCAGTCAGCAACATTTGGTCAGGAGTATGACTGAAAAATAACACGAGGTACTTCTGATTTAAACAAGGACTGGAAGGTCAAGTAGATTGTAGTCCACATGTAGTAAGGATGAAAGATCAAGTATGGGGTAGTTCGGGATAAATGAACAGGTGTGGGTAGTTCAGGTGTAATAAGAATGAAATGCCAGATGCGGGTAGTTCAGGTGTAATAAGGATGAAATGCCAGGTGTGGGGTAGTTCAGGTGTAATAAGGATGAAATGCCAGGTGTGGGGTAGTTCAGGTATAATAAGGATGAAATGTCAGATTTGGGGTAGTTCAGGTGTAATAAGGATGAAATGTCAGATTTGGGGTTGTTCAGGTGTAATAAGGATGAAATGTCAGATTTGGGGTTGTTCAGGTGTGGGGTAGTTCAGCAGAACTGAAAGGCCAGTTTAGCGGTAGGTAGAGACATAAAGCCCAGCTGTGGGAATCAGTTAAGGTGTAGATAAGGACTGCAAGGCCAAGCAGTTCCGGGTGTGGGTGAGGATTATAAACCCAAGTTTAATGTAGTTCAGGTGTATAGGGCCGGGTGAAGTGGAAGTAAAGGGATGAGCACCAGATGTCAGGAAGCTGCGGTGTAGCAGAGTAAGGAATAAAACCCAGAAGTTGGGGTAGTTGACGTGTAACTGAGAACTGAATGGCCAGGTGTGGGGGGAGGTAGTTACACCATGAAAGCCAAGTATAGGATAGCTGAGGTGTAGAAGAGCATGAGTGTTCAGGTGTGGAAGGGTCACTTGTGGCCCACCTGTATGATGAAGAGGATGAAGGTGAGCATGCCACACCAGCTATGCAGAGAGTTCATGTTAGGAAAGCCGGCTTTGTTGTGAACATCAAACACGGCCACCAGACCTGATAAAAGAGACACACCATTGTTACACTGCATTTCACCTTCACAAATCCGAGTGTCTTTTCAGGTTAACTATCAGCATGATATAGAGCAGTTAAGCTAAAGTAATAGATACTGGGCTTGAAAATTACACAAAGGTCAGTTTATTTCTGAATGTACAGACAAGAAGACAGTACGTACCCACAATGCTGATAATGAGCGCCATCATGTGCAGCAGAGCATGGAGGATCTTCACCGAGCGCTTACTCTCATTTCTGAACACCCGGTACACCAGCACACCTACAATGTGGGGTACAGCAAAACGGCAGCAGGATCAGCTCTGAATCAGAGGTCAAGACTCAAATTTCATCCCTCTCTCTGATAAAGGTTAGTTCAGTGCTTTCACCATAATCTTTAACTAACACATCGGTAGTGTATGTTTGTATGATTACAGTGACTAAGGCACACTTTGCTGTACTGACACTGAAAAGAGAAACCATTATTCCTAACCACTCAGAATGGCAGAAAAAAGGGCAAACGAATATATGAATTTAAAATAAATTTTAGAAAAATCGATTTTGGAGTCAGTGTGCCGATACGTAAATTGGCACACAAAAGAATCACGGCACATCACTGATTTATTTTTTCCCATCTCGAGTAAACGCATACCATCTCTGTACAATTTTTTAAAAATAAACTGTGAATAATATTTAAACAACTGGCCTTTTGATTTGATTTTCATTATAATTGAGTCCTGGGTAAAACGTTTTTATTTCTTTTTTAGCACATGGGAAAATGTGTAATATTTTTATCAGTGGCAAAAACATAGAGTACAAAGTATTCAGGGAAAAGGCAAGTAAGGAAAAAAAAAGTTAGAGAAAAAGATGAGGGAAGTAAAGTAAGAAGAAAGGAATATTAGAAAAAAGGAAGAGGAAATGAAAGGAAATGAGACAAAAGAAAAGAAAATTAAGAAGGAAAGTTGAAAGCAAAGGAAAAGGGGAATAGGGAAAAGGACATGAGGTTAAAAATATAGAGGTGAACCCTTTTAACAGTACTAACAGAGTAAATAATACTACAGCAGAGCATCTAGAATAATACTATTAATTTTTTTTTTTTTTTTTTTTTAACTGACACATGGTCATCCCTGGCAAATTAGTATTTCTGTTTTGTGGTAACGTAATATTCTGAAGCCTTCCCAGAGGGAGGAACACGTTAAACACGTCTCTCGGGTACAGAGCTGCCCTCGGGCCTGTTCTTAGCCATGTCACTCTGAAAGACTGACCCTTTAATGGAACAATGACCTTTCAGATTCAGCGTCCTAATCGAATTGGCCGAGTGACGGCTGAAGAGATTAGCCGAACAAAACGCGTCTGGTTCTGTCGCTACCCTGTAGCTAAACAATAAATACACTGTCTGGTTCAGCTCACAGGCAGATCTATAGCGCCGTCTCACACGCTCTACAGCTGCACTAATCTGTTCCTAATTTTTTAACTGATTTATTAAAGAGCAGTCAGGTCAGACTGTCAATCTATAATGTTGCCATAGCAACTGCAATCTTCTCATCACTAACTATAGCAGACCTGGCAATACGGTCATTTGCACAATTGTTTGCCTTTTGCGTCCCCGGTGCAGATCATGGTAGCCTATATAATTTCTAAAAATCTTACAAAAAATATTTAACACTTTTCAAATGTTAAATATTATGCAGTGTACCCAAATCAAATATTTAATTAATTTTACATTTTACACTGGTTTTATTCATCAATCACTACATTTTCCCATGTCCATAGTGTTGAGTATACTGATTTTAATACTATTTACAAGTTATGCTTAAATCCTCTTAAATCTACATGTCCCTAAAGTTACCATTCACCCTAGTATTTGTGACTGTCTCCTTAAATATGATGCCATTTTGTGTATTGACATCATTTCCTTTGTAGGGAAAACACCTGTGGAAAGTGAGTGACTAATCCCAGGATCCAGTAATACCAGGAATGAGGGTGATGGGAGATCACTTAGTGAAATCAAACCGTAAAAAAAACAACAACAGAAGAACTCACGGTTATGTTTAATAGTGAAACACACACAATGCGAAGAGAGCTCAAGGGATTGTGACTAAACAGCTGTGTAGCCTTAGGATAACCATTTATCAGTGAGGCTAATCAGACTTCAGTTTGGGGAGCATAAAGATTGGACTATGGGGAATTGGGAAAAGGTCATGTGGTCTGCTGGGTGCATCAGGGTAAGAAAAAACCTGATGTCTAAAAAAACCTAGTGCCTACCGTACACAACTCTGGAGGCAGTGTTGTGATCTGGGCTTGCTTCTGTTGGTCAGGTCTAGCAATGTTATGTGGCCAAAAAATTAGGTCAGCTTTTTCATCGATGGATTTTTAGAAGATGACGATGCCAGGGGCTTAAATTGTGTAGGAGTGGTTCAGGAAGCATGTAACAATTTTCACATACGGACTGACCACTGAGTCCAGACCTTAACCCCAACGAGAATCTTTGGGATGTGCTGGAGAAGGCTTTACACAGCGGTCCGACTCTCCCATCATCAATACAAGATTTTGCAGAGAAATTAATGCGACTCTGGACGGACATAATTGTTGTAACACTGCATAAGCTTGACAATCGAAATAATGTCAAGATGCGTAACCAAAGCAAAAGTCTGTCCAATGAACTATAAGAGTGTGCAACATTTTTTTGGGGCCGGGCAGTGTACATTCCCTGATCTAAGACCTGATTGGTTCAAAGCCTCAGAGCTTATTTACTGTAAATCACTAACCGAGTTCACATGAGGATCCGCCCTTAATAAGTTTTACACAATAGTACTGAAGAAACTTCTTTTACTGTACAAGCAACATACTGTATTCATGGAAAAACACCACTATGTACAACATAGGAGCAAGGCAGTGGCTGTGAGGCAGTGATGTGATTACAAACTCTAACCTCCATCAGAATGAATGGTTCCTGACAGAAACCTCCTGTATTTTAAGCTGTATTCTGCTCTCACAGCCAACAAGTGCAAATCCCCAGCAGCACCCTAGTGTGGATCTGAAGCCAGACTCGTGTTTTAGTAAAGCAGCTCAGTCCTTTTAATACTGCAGCTAAAAGCTGAAACGTTCCTTCAAGTTTTCCTAAGAGCCGAACTCCATCTGCTTCAAGAGAACTCACGTGTGTGAAGCCTCAGAGGACCAGGAATACGCTCATTACGCATAGTGTGTGTGTCTGTGTGTGTCCAAGCAGATATAGTTTTAAACACTAGAAGAGCTGGAGGTAAACAATAACATGGTGAAAAAGCAGGGATGGAAGAGGAAAGGAGGAGGTAAGGAAAATAAAAAAGTAGAAGGGGAAACTTTGGAAAAGGGAAAGGAATGAGAAATTTAAGGGAACCAAATTTAAGGGAAGAAAATTAAGGCAATGCAGAAGAAAGAAAAAAGTAATAGAAGCAGAGAAAAGAAAAAGAAAATGGAAAAGGGAAAGAAAATGATGAGGGATGAAAAGATAAAAGGAACGCTAAAAGAAAAGGATGAGGGATGGAAATGAAAAGGAAAGAAAATTGAGAGGAAAGTTAAAGATAATGAAGAGGAAAGGAAAAGCATGAGGAAGGGAAAGTAAGAGGAAAGGAGAATAAGGAGGAAGGAAAATTATAGAAAAGGATGAGGAAAAAAGGAGGAGTAAAGAAAAAAGAAAAGAAAATGAAGAGGAAAGTTAGAGGAAATGGTATGGGAAAGAAATGGAAAGGATGAGTGAAGGAAAGTACTAAAAGTAAGATTGAAAGAAAGTTAAAAGAAAAGAAAGGGAAAAAATGAACAGGGAAGTAAAGAGAGAGGAAAGGAAGAGGAAAGAAGAGAAGCAAAATAATGAAAATGAATAAAATCAAGATGGTGTGCTGCACAGGGGCTGATGGGTATTGTAGTTCTGTGCCTGTGTTGAGACTCTGACAATAACAACAGTGATTAATATGAACCTCAATTAATGTTAGAAATTCTAAACGTATACACTATTACATATACACAGCACATGGTATTATTACTTAATATATATTTTTTGTTTCATTTCCCTGACATAGAATATGACAATGTATAAAAAACAATTAAATTATTTTAAAATTCAGTTTTTAATAAAAATATACAATAAATAAACAGATAAAACCATGTTGTACAAGGCTATAAGAAAGAAAACAAATGAGCAAGTGTGTTTCAGCTGGAAATACACTTTGTAGTCTTTCCTGACAATACAGATTTATACTGAGTGATGTTTTAAATGTGTGTTAAAGCCTCTTTACTTGTCATTTTGACCATATTCCTTTGTTTATTCACTTCCTTACTAGTAACTGGTTGTTTCTCTGCTGCCTGATTGTTCTGACATCTCAAATCTCCTACTCGTAATTACAGCTTCACAGCTCCACACGCAGAACAGAGTGTTCAGAGCTCAGTACTGGTGTTTGGCTCTTATTGTTTATCAGATGATTTAAATGTTTTACAGACTGTGTACATGTGATTGCCCTGCACATGCCAATCAGTAACCGGGGCAAAATAATAAATCAATCTCCACAATGAGTCTTTGTGTTACAGGAATGCTTCAGGGGGGGGGAATAAATAAATGAATAAATAAAAGATGCAGCATTAGCACTGTATTTGATGTCTCACCGTCTCCGTAGAGAAAGACCAGGCCGATGACCATGCAGAGCGGGTGCACGTTGAACTGCTGCTGCGAGCCGTCCCAGGCGTAGCCCCCGTGAAAGTGGCCCATCCACACACCCGTGATCACCACACACGCCACGCCCAGCACCTGACAGCTGACCACGTAGCACGGCAGCATCCGAAATATACCCCAACCCTCCATCACTTCTACAGGGAGAGAGAGAGGGAGAGAGAGAAGAGAAAGAGAGAGAAGGGATGAGAAATACAGCATCAGCCAAATTATCATTTATGAAATATAGCTATTGTGATGCAGTGTGTGATCACCCGAGGAGCTGTGAAGAAAAGCGAGCACCTCTGCTCTCTAGTGAGTTCCTCGCCACCTAATATCAGGACGTGGCAACACACTGGCAAGATCAGATGTGCATGCAAAAAAGCAATTAAAGACAAAAATGAAAAAAGCTAATAAATTAGTTTTCTATGAAGGATGAATAAAGACCAGAGCATAAATACAGCATCTGCAAGATGTTTCAGAGCTGTCTGTCTGTGAGTATTAGGATAAGTGGAGAGGAAAGAACACAGAGCCTGAGATTATTTTAGATGATTGCAAAAGTTTGTGCTCCCTTACTCAAAGATCAAACCAACCAGAGGCATCAACGGGCATTTGGTCATTTTTTTTGTGTTGAAAATGGCTGTTTTCTGATCTGCTGCTCTAAGAAAGAAATGTTTAATAAAAAAAAATAATACAATAAAAACCCTGTTCTGAGTCTGTTATTCTGTAATTCAATTAAGCCTTCTTGAAAAACATTAATAAGACTTATTTAAGATTAAGAAGATTATGTACTGTACATGGGGGTGCAAACTTTTGCTGCACAATGATGATATTTAAGGCTGTATGATGTATTCATTATGTACGGTTTAATGTTTAAGTGTGTTTGCAGTTTATTTGTATTTTTATTTAATTATTTAAAAATTATTGAGATTATTTTACCATCTTTTTATTATTGGATTATTCATTCATTTATTATCTGTACTGTTTATCCTGTACAGTGTAACGGAAAGCATTTTTTAAAAACTTTTTTTACATTTTAACTACATTCTATTCATTCATATTGACTACATTCATTACATTCTATTCTTAATCATTCATTTACATTATAACAAAACAAGGATAGGGCACAAACATTTGCACTCACCTGTGTAAAAAAGGGCCGGAGATCATACATGTATCTCGTTATGCAAAAGAAAGAAAAAAAGGACAACAATTCAATCATATTGGCTTCACTGCAATTTGCTATCATGGCGGTGTACTGTATTATACTGTACCATGTTGCCATGGCTACCCATGTTTAACCAATAACAATACAGCAAAATCCACTATAAACGGGACATCTTTGGTTAAATACACTTAAAAAAAACACTTTATACATGAAGATGTCTTCTGTCTCAAAGTAAGTGAGTGAGCAAGTGTTGTACAGTATGACATCATAACATATAAGAGCCAATCAGGTTTCAATATGCAAATGCAGACTAGTGCTTAAACGATTCCTCTAGTAACTTCAGTTTTTGCGCAGTTATTTGTTTGGCGTGACATGCAAATGCAAGCCGCCAGTAAACACCGACGAAGAAGAAGCACTTACGTCACCCTCAAAGGGGAAGGAGACGCGAACAGTTAGCTGTTGCGGGATGCAAAATGGAAGGGAGCGATAAAAATCAGCGAGTCAAGAGGAGAAGAAACCAGCAAGAGAAAACGACAGAAATTGTCAGTAAAGGCTTTTGTTATGCCTGAGCTGTAAATTTAGAAACTTTTAGTTCTGAAAGTTAAATTGCACAACTTAGTGTTTTTGTATAATTATTTATTTTAATGTGCGCCTTAGTTTTTTTGATACTTAAAGTCTTTTTTTTTTGCATCTGAGAAAAGGCTTTAAAATAAGACTGTATGGCTCTGTAATGCACTTAATTCATCTCAGTCAACTTTAAGCTATTCCTTGTATTGTGAATCTTGACAATGTTTATTGTTTGATATAATGCTGTATGCATTTAAAAAATAAAGTTTATTTTTTCTAAAAAGAAAATCAATTAATCTTTGTTTCTCTTATATATTTTACATTGCGGTTTATTTAAGCAAAAGTGCATTTTATCCGATTAATCGATTAATCGATTACATTTTTGGTAGAATACTCGATTAATAAAATATTCGATAGCTACAGCCCTAATGCAGACCATGTGTAATTAGTTACTAGTTCCTCATATTGGATGTTAAAGCCATTAAAAATGTTCAGCACACCTTGATGATTCTTCTCCACACACTCTCAGTGCTTTGTGCAGGTGAGTGAACAGGTGGACAGGTGAAGTGTCACTAATGACACTAATCATTAACACATCTAAGATCATTACAGAATCATGCAACACATTAAATAAACCCGCGGCTGGTGAGATGAGGACTGCATGTAATCCAGGCAGGAAGTGTACCTGTACAGGTGTGTGTGTGTGTGTGTGTGTGTGTGTTCCTCACCTTCCTGGTTTTATAAGAAAGTGCGCTCGAGCTCTAATGGGAATCAAACGCGCCGCGCAAATATGGCTCTTTCTTTTTTTCTTCTTCTTCTTTCTTTTTCCCCTCTGGCTTTTGTCTTCTTTTTGAGCCTCCTAACGCTTCATAATTTACACTTTACCCTCAGCATGTGTGTGTTCGAGCTGAAATCCTTCCTCTTCCTCCGTGTGTTTATTTTCTTTTCCTCCGGTCACGAATTAACTTCTGCAGACTGGACTGATAAAGCAGCTGGGTGTGGAGAGGATGTTGGCCACGCCCATGCGCTTTCCCGATTGGCTGGATTGAAAAAAGAAGGCGGGTCTAGATGTGTTCAGTTGCCTTGGCGACCTAACGTAATGGATGAGCTCAGAGAGCCAAGTGGAGAAAGAGTGAGAGAGAGAGAGAGAGAGAGAGAGAGAGATAAGGATTTTATTGTAAATCATACTTTCAGGCAAGTTCTAGCCAGAAATTATTATTGTTATTACTATTATTATTATTATTATTATTATTATTATTATTATTATTATTATTATGTTCTTGTTGTTGTAAAAATATAACATATACAGTAATAACTATCAATAACATACACCACTTCTCACTCACTCATCGTCTCTACTGCTACTGCATTTTAGGAACGCCAATTAGCCTAATCTGCATGTCTTTGGACTGTGGGAGGAAACCGGGGTACCCCAAAGGAAACCCACCAAGCACGGGGAGAACATGTACACAGATGCAGGAATCGAACCTGGTCAGGAATCAAACCCGGACTCTGGAGGTGCACGGCGACAGTGCCACAGCGAATCACCTGCCTCCATCCTACCCTATCCTCCGCATCCTCTTCTTCTCCCCCTGTGGTTGCATTAATTCATTAATACTTAAAGTAATAACATGCACATTAATGAAACATCCAAAACTAATATAATAATAATTATAAAAAGTGTATATGTATATGTATATATATATATATATATATATATATATATATATATATAGTAATGTAACAGTAGGAGAAAGAGCAATAGTAGTACTGATGGAAATAGTAAGGGGCCGAGCACTGATAACAATGAGATGGCCTTCCTAGGAGGAAATTGGAAATCTGGAGAACTGGTGCAAGAGGAACGATCTCCTTCTAAATGTCAGCAAGAGAAAGCAGGTGATAGTGGACAGTAAAAAGCAGTAGAGGAACTACCAGACCCCCCATCAACGAGACCCCAGTGGAGAGAGTGGAGACCTGTCATGATCCTGTCACATCAACACCATGGTGAAAAAGGCCCGGCAGCATCTCTATCACCTTAGACGCTTGGGAGACTTTAGACTGCCCTCCAGGTTGCTCAGGAACTTCTACTCCTGCACCATAGAGTGTCTCGATGGGAAACATCATGGCCTGGTTCAGGGAACAGCACCATGCAGGACAGACAAGCTGTACTAACAGTGGTGAGATCAGCTGAGCGCATCATCCGTACTGAGCTCCCTGACCTGCACTCAATCTACAGCAAGCAGTGCTGGTCCAAGGCCAGGACGATCGTGAAGGACTTCAGCCACCCCAATAATGGACTGTTTTCTCTGTTGCAGTCAGGAAAGCGATACTGCTCCCTGAAGGCCAACACAGAGAGACTGCGAAGGAGCTTCTTCCCACAGGCGATACGGTCTCTCAATCACACCACCACACAGGACTAAACCATCTTTTTGCACTCACTCTGGACATTTATAGATGTTATGGACAGTTATGAACATTGCACATCTGCAAATTCAGCACATTTGCACATATTTCTATTTCATTTTTGCTCATTGCACATTTATGCACATTGCATCTACACATTCATGCATATTTGCACACTCCCTGGACATTTCTATTTAAATTTTATTTCATTTCAACACTAAAGTTAATATTTTCTATATTTTTCTCCATATTTGTACAGCTACGTTTTTTTTTTATTCTTATATATTTTTCTTATTTATTGTGTTTTATCATCTATAGCTATATTTTCCATACCTAAAGTTTTTCTATATTTAATTCTTATTTTATTCCATATTTATTTCCTATAAATAATCTTTTTTTAAGGTCATGGGCAGTCGTATATAAGCATTTCACTGCATATTGGAGGAGGAATAGTAGAAGACATAATATTAGTAGTAATGAAATTTGTAGAAGAAGGAGAGGAAGTAGCTGTAGTAATAGTAGGAGTAGTAGCATTAATTTGTAGCACTTTGAGATTTGCTTTAAATATAAAGTGCTTTATAAATAATATGCATTATTAGTAGTAGTAGTAGTAGTAGTAGTAGTAGTTGTTGTTGTTGTTGGAGTAGAAGTAATAGTAGAAAAATAACATGTATTCGTAAAATAACCCATGAGGAGGTGGAACAGTGCTATTAGTATAAGGAGGAGGAGGAGGCGCAGGACTATTAGTATGAGGAGGAAGAGGGGCAGTGGTATTAGTATGATGATGATGAGGAGGAGGAGGAGGAGGAGGAGGAGCAGCTGGGGTATTAGTGTGATGATGATGATGAGGAGGATGAGCAATGAGAAAAAGAAGTAATAGTGTTAATAGGAGTAGCAGAGGTAACTAGAGAGGGAAAATTCCTGAAGAAATTTTAAGTGTGTCTATGCGCGGGCCGGGTCAGTGTTTCAGTGCAAAGAAT
>JAQMYL010000023.1:33036344-33047540 GCA_030014365.1 Clarias pachynema | reverse complement strand
AATTTTATTATTTGACTTATTTATTTGGCACAATGCAGTTTTGTGTTGCAAAGCAACTCTTTTTAAGTTTTGTGGATGTTATACATGGTTATGCTCAGGATATGTCAGCCCCTTTCCACTGGAAATGCCTTTTGGTTAAATTGTCAGCAAGGAATTTGCATTTGCACTGTTAAAATTTTATATAGCTTTAATGCACATACAAACAGCTGCTTGTTTAATTGAAAATAAATTGATTTTTTTTTTTTGCACTAATAAACTTTTGGAATTGTAAAGTATTTTGTCTCCTGTCAATCATATCGTCAGTTATATCGTTATCGCAAGTTTTCAAATATATATCGTGATAAATATTTTTGACCATATTGCCCTGCCCTACTGTGTGGTTCCTGTTCAGGAGAGTTCTGGAGCTGTGGTGTAGTTCCTGTTCAGACAGATTGATGTTGATAATCTGAGCAATTAGGAGCCTGGGTACTATGACAACAGGCCACTGTTTGTAACCATAGTTACCGTGTACTGTGTAATCATGCTATTTTTCATGATTGCAATATTTCTATGCATTTTTAGAGGTAGCCATGGAGAATCTGGAGCTCGCATCATTCATAAAAAAATCATATTCGAAGCCCATTTCCTCTTGTGTGAGTGTACATGTACTATTTACGGTTTACATTCAGATGATATACAGAACAAAGACTCTGTGTGTGAAGCTGTTGCTGACGCGGTCATCATTTCTGTAACAGCTTCAGGAATTTAAAAGCAGTCTCGTGCTGTGCGATTCCTCTGGTGCTGTCCTTCATAATGCTCTTCGGTTGTCCATCTGGATGCAGCATCACTGAGTCACCGCGTCTACAGACCGACTGCAGACGCAACACATGAAGCAGACGTGGACCCGCACACACTCATGCTCATCTCCCACTTTCACATCTGCTGAGTTCTCTCACAGTGTGAATATCCATTCTAGTCCTCAGCTCAGGAAGAACCGCATCACTCAGACAACTCTGTAACTGTTGCTTTATATCAAAAGATATTTATGTTAAAGATGTTTGTGGTTTACTCACCTGGTAAACCCAATAATTGTTCCGGAGTGATTTTTCTTTTTACACGCAAGGAAGATTATGTTGTCAAAATTTGTGCTTTGAAAAAGCAGCTAACGAGTTGTTAGGAGCAGAAAGAGTCGACTCTTATTGATGAGCCGAGTCAAATGATTTGACTCACCAAAACTCACCTAATAAACCTAATTATTGTTCTATTTATTGTTCCATTTTAGAACTATATAGATTTTTTTAGGTACTAGTACGATTTAAACCATAAGCTTCTGTGATATGTAAGAATATCAACAAGTCATTTGGGAGCTGAAAGAGTCGAGCCGGTGAGCCGAGTCAACCTATTAGTTGTTACTTTTTATAACTATATAAACCTGCTATACAGGGTGTGTGTATTTTTCCACAACACAACAGTATGATTATAATGACTTTGTGCTTTAAAAAAAACAAGAACCAAAAAAAAAAAAAAAACATCAGTCACATTGTATCTCACAGGTCTGTAATATACTTTCAGGAAAAGAAAAATAGCATGATGTACATTATATTAATATAATATTAATAATAGTATCATATTATTATCATAATATTATCATATATCAATATAATATATAATATATAACAATACATTTTAATTTTTAATTTTTTATTTTTTAAAAAGTGTTTATCATTTTTTTTTTGGCTGACCCTGTGTGTGTGTGTGTGTGTGCGTATATATACAGTATATCATATATACAGTATATCACGCACAATCATAAGTTGTACCCTGAGTTTGCAGATCAGCTTGAATTAGTTTGGGAGTTCTGTATCCACCATTTGCATAATCCTTCGTTGTAATTTTTTAAATTAATTTTTCTCTTCTGTCCACGTCCAGCGAGGTTAGCTACAGTGCCATCATGTACTGTAAACTTCTTGATGATATTGTGCACAGTGGACACAGGAACATTAGGATCTCTGGTAATGGACATGTAGCCTTGAGATTGTCCATGTTTTTCCACATTTTTTTTTTCTCTCAAATCCACAGACAACTCTTCACACTTCTTTATTTTCTCCAAGCTCAGTGTGACACACAACACAAAGGTTGAGTCAACGTTTCTCCATTTTAACTGGTCGCAAGTGTGATTACTATACTGCCTGCACCTGTTACTTGCCACAGGAGAGTCTAAGTACAAATTACAGGAGCATCATATGCTTGAAAAGCAATTATTTCATACAATTTTGACAAGGTGGCAAAATTTTTGTCCGGTTCATTTTTGAATTCTGCGTGAATTTTTATCAAGTTTGACTTTTCTTCTCTTTTTTTTTTTTGGGTTGTTCCAGTGCAAAAAAAAACAAAAAGCATGTGAATACCAAAACATTTCCAATTGGAATAATTTTCTGAAAGAAGTGTTGCGTTTTCTAACAGAATTGCAAGGGTGCCAATATTTTTGGCCATGAGTGTATATATTGTGCAGTAAAGTGACATCTTTTTTCAGCACAATCTAGGCAAAATGATGAACTGAATTTGTATTTAATTTTAACCAATTATGCCAACATGACTTGATTAGAAAAAAAAAGAAAAGAAAAAGGGAGCAAGGAATAAGCAAGGAAATAGAAAAAAAGAATTAGATTGTGTGTTTTTATGGTTGTTGCTGTGACCAAATAATACTCACTCACTCACCTATACCGCTTTATCCTGTATTCAGGGTCGCTGGGGGCCTGGATCCTATCCCAGGAGACTGGGTACACCCTGGACAATCCATCGCACGGCACACACACACACACACACACACACACACACACACACACACACACGCTCATTCACACATTATGGGCAATTTGGGAACCCCAATTACCCTAATCTGCATGTCTTTGGACTGTACTGTAGGAGGAAACTGGAGACTATGCAAACTCCTTGCACGCAGAGACGGGAATCGAACCCGGCCCGGACCCGATGACGAGGCGACTGTCCTAACCACTAAACCACCGTGCCGCTGACCTAATAATAATAATAATAATAATAATATTATGGGCGTTTTTAGTTTTGCATGTTTGTGATGTCATTCCCATATTCCGGGAGCAGCACAATTTACATAAAAATAATGATAACTTTGGCTTTGCATAATATCTCCGAAACCCCAAATGAACAGTGTGATGTCTGAAGCCTCCTCCGTCCACACATACCGATAGGTCTTCCGTATAAGGGTTTTTTTAATTATAATTTTTTAAAAATAGGTCCAGTGCTGTGGTACTGCACTGATCCGCGCTGTGATGCCTCTTGTGTGTGTGTTTTTATTTATTTATTTATTTTTAAAAGTCTGCCTATTCACCGTGTGAGACAGTTTTTCTGCAGTGCACGTGCGACCGTCAGTACACCCTTCGGAGGGCATTCGCTGCATTAACTACCTCTTAGTATACCTTTCTCATTCTACCGCTCCTGTTTATTCTGCTAGCGCAAGAGGGAACTGTTCGCCACTAATTAATCAATCGCGGATGGCAGATGGAAAAATATTTTGAAGTATCACCAAATACACTTGGGCGGCCGTCAGTATATTTGGGCGGCCCGCCCACATACTCTCTGTGTGGGAAACACCGAGTCATTTGAGAGCTGACGGAGTCGACTCTTGTTTATGAGCTGATTCAAATAGTTTGACTCGAAAAAACTGTCAACTCAAAAATCTTTGCTTTTTAAAGCTATGAAAACTCATAAGGAGTGACAAAGATATGATTATGACATTACATATTTTTAATACAATTTTAATGTAGTTAAGTATTCTGTTACAGTCTTACTTCTTTTCTCTTCTGTCCTTTCATAACGGTGTGAAGTTTTAGGTTTCATGCTCAGTGCAAACCCCCACAGCGTCGTCCCGTTGCTAACGCTAACACGCTGGGCTTTGGGAATCTCTGTGAAGCCTAATGATATCATCAGAGCCTGATGTAATCATCTCCTGCATAGTGATACTAATCAGATCGAGATTTACACTGAAGTCACTAAACCACACAAGTGCAGTTGCTGTCATTCTGTTCAGCTAGAGAATATATTTAGACGTTTTCGCATCACAAGGAGCGTATTTTCAAGCAGTGAGGTTCTGAATCTGTGATGTTTAATAATGTACACGGGATCCTAAGACTCAGATTAACACACGTCATTTTAATAACTTGCACAGTAACTTCAGTTACAATCTCAGGTGCCAGTTGCCTTAGCCCCCCCCCCACAAACTTTGCGTATGTGCTGATATCGTACACGTCCAATATTGTTAAGGGCTTTAAATTCACGCTAAAATACAGTGGCATGTAAAGGAAAAAACTGTAAAAAAAAAAAAAAAAAAAAAAAAAAATTGGTTTGTAAACATTTCAATCAAATCCAGTGCTCCCAGTTCCCAACATTCCCAGTTTAGTATGAATCCAGTTTCATGGATTTCCAGAGCCCTATGTTTCTCCTTTATTCTTTGCACAATTTTCCATGTTCCCGGTCCCCATCATTTCTAGCTCCCCATGTTACCAGTTTAATATGTAATCAGTTCTCCATGTCTCTTCTTCCTGTTTTTCCAGAGCCCTGTGGGAATCGAAAACATATTTGAATATACTTTCCTAGTTTCCTATAAATTCTTATTCTCTTAATTCACATTTCCAAAATTTCTCAGTTCTCCATGTTCCTAGTTTAATGCATCCTCAGTTCTCTATGCTCACAGTTCTCTGTAGTTCCAGTGTCTTGTGTTTCCCATTTCTTACATTTCCAGTTTGATTTGTTAGATTTTTCCTATATTCCCAATTCTATATATTCCTAGTTCTCTGTATTTCCAGTGCCTTGTGTTTGTTCTAACTTACGTTCCAAGTTTCCTCTAATTTTTAATTCTCACTGTTTACAATTACCAACCTTCCCAGATTGCTGCATTCCCAGTTTAATATGTACTCTATTGGGTTCCTACTTCTCGGTTATTCCTAGTTTCCTATGTTCCCAGTTTAATATGAACCCATGTATCTACAATTCCCAGTTCTCTGTAATTCTAGTCCCCTGTTGTACGGGCATGTTATTCCACAAGTTCTGACGCGTATCTTTCTTATTGAACTCGTTTACTCACGACTCGGACGTCCATGAATTCCTTTAGTTCCTTCGTTTATTTTCAGCATCAAATGTTAATTTCTTATCCGTTAATGGTTCGACACTTCTTACAGTTTTCTTGCATAAGTCCACTGTGGTTACAACAACTTATTTGCTGTATCTTATTACGGTTTTAGATTACGGTCAAAAGCTTGTGTTCTCCACAACTTCCGTATCTTAACAATTTCTACCATGCGTAATAGACATGCAACTCCGCAATTATGGAATGACGTCACACAACAACTTACGACTATCATAAATGAATGCTTAACTAATAAAATTTAAATAAACACAACAACAGAATCATGAAAATGAAATATGGCTCTTACACCTGTGTTTTCCCCAACCATTTTTATCTCTGCAGTTCCCTATATTCCCAATTCTCTATGTTTCCAGTTTAGTATATTCTAAATTCTCTGTATTTTCCAGTTTACTTTTTTCCTGTTTATTACTTTCCCAGTTTCCTACAATTCCCATCATTCCCAGTTCAGTATGTACTCAGTTCTGTATGTTTATACTTCTGTAGTTCCAGTATCCTATACTTTCCATCCTTACATTCCTTTGTTTAAAGTGTCATATATTCCCAATTTTCCCAGTTCCCAGTAAGCCTGGTTTTGTATATGCACGGTGTATATAGCCCATATTCCCAGTTCCCAATTAATTGTTTCCTGTATTCTCAGTTCCCTATGTAAATGCTATGCTAAAGCATAGTTTTCCAGAAATCAGTTAATCTCCGTCTTTCTTTATTTCAAAATTCTAAATTGCTCAAACTTTCTTGGGACGTTTGTTCCGTCCTTTAAGCTTTCCTAATTGTCTCTCATGGTTTCAGCCTTTGTAAATTTGGGAATAAGCCGAGTTGGATGGAAAGCCTTGAACAATGCGGAGTTATTTGTGACTCGAAGCAGTGGAAGTGGAAACGCGAGGTTAGCGGGCACTCGGTCAATGGCAGGAACTTCCCTGTTTTTAGGGCAGGAAGTGTTGTGATTGAGCCGACATTAGGGATCCTGGAGTTACTTCCCCTGTGTGTGTGTGTGTGTGTGTGTCTGTGTGTGCGTGCAGTTACACACTGTATCCAGCAGGTGAGGACAGAGGACATGGCAGGAGAGGAATCGCACAGACCACAAACCTCAGTTCCTCTCCCAGCTCCAGTGTTGCTCATCACTGCAGCTGTTAAACCAAGGGCATGACATTTTTTCAGCTTTAGCACAAAATATCTGTCGAAGAAGCAGAAACAAGTTAACAGCTTTGTGGTTTTAGTTTGAGTTGTTCATTTTGTTATTAAATCTTTGTTTTGATTGTGGACAGATAATCTCTAATCCTATCAAATTACACGGACAGTCGCTTAAGTTTACTTGCTCTAATGTTCCCAGTTCCCTGTTTTCCCAGTTCTCAATGTTTACAATTCTTTTATTTCCCAGTTGTCAATATTCCTAATTACCCATGCCTCAGTTCCCCATTTTCACCAGTTTATTTCCTTCCCAGTTCTCTGTGTTCCCAATTGGCCATTTCCCCCAATTTTTCATTTTTCTTGGTCCTCATGTTCTCAGATCATTTCAAATCTTAAAATTTCTAATTTCCAGTATTCGCACGTCCCTCTCTTCCTAATTCCATATTTTACCGACTCTATATGATTACAGTTTTTCCATATTACTACTTTTTTATGTACTTTTTATCCAGTTCCTTGTCTTCCCACTTTGCCATATTCACACTTCCAGTGCTCCATATATTCCCAGTACTCTATATTTCCAGTTCCCAGTATTCTAACTTCCTTATATTAAAAAATTTTTTTTATTCCATTTTCCTATATTTCCAGTTCCATCTATTCCCACTTCCCCATATTCCCTATTTCCTTTGTTCCCAAAGGACATTCCAAGTTCCTTATGTTCCCAGTTCCCTTTGTTCACAGTGCCCTACATTCCCAGGCAGCGTGGGTATTCTAGTGCAGCGGTCTCAGCAGAGAGCCGGGGCTCTGTGACTCATCCCATTAACGGCTCTCTGGCTGCTTTCAGGCGGAGGCGAAGCTGCTCCACCTCCTCACTACACGACGAGCCTCGCTCACGCCTCTCACTCTGACTTCAACAGAGCCGAGATCCTGATGGAGGAGTGCAGCCGTCTCCTGTCTCTCATCCAGAACAGAAGAACAGACGGGCGTGATACCCGCTGCTGCTGCAGTACACACGGGGAATTCCACCTGACCCGAGAACAAATGTGAGAACTGAGTGATGATGTTCAGAGCGATGGTGTATGCCAGTGTGGTCCCTCATCAGACATAACATTAAACCTGCTGACAGGTGACACCTTATAGACTGCACAAAGTTGATGTGTTGAAAGCAGGAAAAATGGGCAAGTATAAGGACTTGAGTAACATTAACCAGGTCCATTCAGTGATGTCTAGATGATTGGGTTAGTGTGTCTCCAAAACCGGAAAAGTGTTCTACTCCTTGGTTAGCATGTATAATGTGCATAGCAACTGTACCTATGGGTGGGCAGAGCTTGCGATCAGTGAGTTATCACCGTCGTTCTTTTCGTTCCCGTCACTCTCATATCATTTTCTGGTTAATTTCTATATATATATTCCTGAAAAATAATCCGTTAACCTGAACATCTCCGCCTCTTTCTTCTGTCTTATATAATTTTATTTCTCTTTATTTTTTTACAGTGTGTGATCATCACAGTCGCTCTCCTCAGATCGGCAGTCATGGCTGACCCTCTCTAGAACCCTCTGTCTTCTAGAAGCTTGTGGAAACATACACACATATATATACACACACATACAGTAAAACACAATCCCTCTGGAGAGCGTCCTGATCTGCGTGAGAACGAACGTTTGCATCCAGAGGGGAACGTGAGGGCATGAATTCACCCGGCACTCCAGGTGAGGCTCTTTCTGCTGCTGGTCTCAGCTCGGTTCTGCTCACACACCGCTTAAACTCTGCTTTAAATGCTTTTTTAAAAATTCAAGTTGAGTGGTGGAAAATTCAAACAAGAAGGATCCCATAGTTGCACCCTGGTGCACGCCACAGTGCTAACGGCATGGGAGAACCCGTGGGTAGGTCTTTAACCTGTTAATGTAGTAACTGAAGTAAATCAGCAGGGTTACAGCAGTCCTAAACTTTTTAACAATAAGTCAACTAAGAGCACCTCAGTGAAGTCATGTTCTTGACTTTATTAACTTTAACGTCTTTTTTCTCAAGTGTTTCCTTAACAAATCTGCAGATCTTGTTCTTGTGTGCACTTCGCCATTATTTATATATAAAGTTTCAGTTTCAGCACACACAAGTCTCATCATCAATTTAGTCTTTACAATTCTGCATTTATGTCATCATAACCGTTCTGCAAGGTATGCACATAGGAAACTTGCCTATATAATATAGCATTATAAAATATATTTTATAGTCATAAAGGTGTTGGATTTAAAAATATCTCGACACAACCTATCTGTTGTTTCAGCGGTGTTAAAATATCTTGGCGCGCGACCTTTCGCCGTTTCTGAATCACTTGTTCATTCGTCCACTACGCGCACACACACACAGGCACACACACTCCTTCATTCCTTTCCTCCCTTCTCTGAGGTTTATAATTAGAAGTGGTGACGGCCGTGCAGACCTTTACTAACCTCTCGTCCCTCGGCTGACGTCGGTGAATGTCACGGTTTGCCGTGGCAACCCCGCGCTTCACTCCTCCGCTGCCCTGAGGGCCGGGCGCTCATTGGTCCACTCGGCCCGCCTGACGCCACTCAGGGTATTCGTGTGTGTAGGTGTGTGTAGGTGTACGTGAGTGTGAGAATGCATCGGTGTATGATGTTTCGCCTGCATGAAACATCAGGATTGTGCGTGAGACCCGCAGAATCATTATCGGCACCCTTGGGTCAAAACAAATATGTTTGTGGTTATTGTAAATTTATTCCGACCAAAAGTATGCTTTTATTTCCTTAAACAAAACCCACTGCATCACAATTGTTGGCACCCTCGTAGTAACATCTACTCTACAGTATTTAGTCCAGTGCACTGTGAAGTTCTGGATCCCGATTGGTTAAAAGGAGGAGGGAGGGGTGTGTGAAGACAAGAAGAAAATTTTGGGCAAAACCCACAAAGTCAGACTATTATAAGCCACTTCTTCCAGTCTGAACTGAGTAAAATATGGCAGGAGTCAATTTAAAAAATCTTCTGTAGTCCAACTAAGGACCGTGAAGGCCAATGGTGACCATTTTATTTATTCCCAATTTGTACGACCGTGGTAGGACCTCTGGTCAACATTCACATGCAAATTTACAGACTATAGGCAGTTTGTAATGCCAATCAGCCTAATCTGCATGTTTTCTTGACTGTGGGAGTAAACCAGAGAACCCACAAGAACATGCAACCCCCATGCACACAGACCCGACATGGGAATCAAACCCAGGACCTGGAGGTGCAAGGCGACAGACGACAGCACTGCTCATTAATGATTAAATGACTGTTAATAATGTAAAAAGTGTCGAAGTGGTCCTAGGATGCTTTGTTTTATCAATTTTTCGCTATATGTATATAATTGTACGGCAAAAAGTATGGGCATCGCTTGATCATCACTCCCTTATGCATTTCTTTCGCAAACTATTGCCACACTGTATGCCTTTGAATTGCTGTACTGTTACAGTCTCCCTTGAGAGAACTAATAACCCATGAACCTGTTCCAGCATGACCATGATCTTGTGCGCAAAGCGAGATCCGGGAGAAACTCCATTGTGTGTGTGAAGGTTATAGTGGAAGATCTTGAGTGTCCTGCACAGAGCCCTGGCTCAACTCACCTGCACTGAACCATCACCTTTGGCCCGAACTGGACCTGGAGCCTCCTCGACATCCGGCTACAACACCGGCGCTTGAGCTCGCTAATGCTCTTGTAAAGTGTGTGAATGAGCCGAAAAAATCCTCAAAGCCACGCTTCACAATCTAGTCTTTTCATATGAGTAGAGTGGAGCACATCGTAACAGGAAAGAGGGAATAGATGTGCGATAGTCAGGGTGCAAATACTTTCTGGTTGAGAACGGTGTCGGTTGTGTAGCATTCAGAGCACTCGTGTGTTAAGCAAAGCCGGGAGTGAATTTTCAGAGTGAACAACCCAAACGCCTTCCTGCAGCGAGCAGGAACGAGAAACGACGATCGGAATAAAAATGGGATAAACTGTGAGTGACGGATGTGTTTGCAGGAGCGGTTTCTTTAGAGCGCGGCAGGGAGCCCGGCTTCTCCTTCCAGGTTTCCGTCATTATGTGCCCGTGTTAATATTTGAAACGCGGAAATAAATAAGTAAAAGTGTGTGTGTGTGTGTGTGTGTGTGTTATCTGCCCAAGCAGAGCGATGCAGCTGGTGCTGTGCGGCGGATGACTCATCGCCCTGCTCTGTTTGAGAAAAGAGAATCACTATGCTTCCTCTGTGTGTGTGTGTGTGTGTCGTCTAAGCACGTAAATACAGTTCTTCTGTCTATGCCTTGATATGAGTCATCACATGATTAAAAAGCGTGCATGTGATGAGGATGGTATTTAACACATGGCTTGTTCCCATGCAGTAAGACGTGGAGACGGTGTTGGAGATAAACATCAGAGGGGGTGGGGGGTGATGGTGAAGTTCACACCACGCAGCCAGATGACGCCTTCACTTCCTTTTTTTTGACGCATTCGGTAAAGACACACTTTATTTCTAGACCTGATCGTACATGCTAATTGATTTTCGTGAACCTGAGAACCGCTGCGGTGTAATGATTTGGGTTTCACTGAAGCCCCTGTTCAGCCTGTGTGTGTGTGTGTGTGTGTGTGTGTGTGTGTGTGTGTGTGTGTGTGGGTGAGGTGTAGTGGTAGGTGCCACGTGTGTGGGTGGGTGGGTGGGTGGGTGTGTGTGTGGGTGTGTGGGTGGGTGTGGGGGTGTGTGTGTGTGTGTGTGGGTGAGGTCAAGTGGAAGGTGCCACGTCGCCTGTTGCCTTGTACCTCCAGGTTCTGGATTTGATTCCCAGGTCGGGTCTGTGTGCATGGAGTTTACATGTTCTTGTGGATTTTCCGGTTTCCTACCACGGTCTAGTGGAAGAGGCGTGGCTTATATATATACATATATA
>JAQMYL010000023.1:33014353-33029353 GCA_030014365.1 Clarias pachynema | reverse complement strand
GTTCTCTCTGGAGGCATGCAGCCCGTCTCTGGAGTTCCGACAGACTGAACCAGAGACCACTCCGGACACTTGACAGGATCGTACTAGACAGCGTGCAGATTCTCTGCTTTAGCTTGACCGGTCGCGCGATCATGGGACTAGCGGACAAGCCGAACGACTCTCTACTTTCTCAGCATGTGTTAACAGACTAAACGAGGGCACCGGCGTTTGGAAATCTGCCTCTTTCCCCCCTCCCGAAGCATCGTCTCTTTATTTTTCCACACTCAAATGCTGAATTGGGTCTCGAACTTGTGCGCGACTCGTCCTCTGTCGGTTTGTGGGCGGTGCCGCTGCCCGGCATGCTTCTGAAGCCGACCGTGCCGGGGCTGTGCGCCATGTTGCAGACCATCTACGAGACTGAATCCTGTTTCTCTTCGGACAGCACGGCCGGCACCAACATGCCCAGTACGGGTGAGTGTCCGGGGCGGGGACTGGAGACCGCAGACAGGGAAAGGGACGAGAGAGAGAGAGAGAGAGAGAGAAAACAGACGGTAGAGTGAGCGAGGTGATGAATACAGAGATGCTTCACAGTTATGTTTTAGTCTTGCTCAGGTTCGCCTTTAAAGTTGTGCGTTTTGGTGTCTGGTTTGTCATGTTGTTGCTTGTTTGTTTTTTTTGTCGTTGTTTCTTTCACACACGGATGAACCGAATGCTTGAACGCTGCCAGATGTTACTGCGACGTCTACGGCAAACTTTTTTACTCCATGAAATATTCCAGAAACTATCTCGTAAAATTCTAATGATGTTCAGTAAAAGACACTTTTACATCCGTCATGATTTTACGACTACAGAACTCGTGACAAGCTACACAGTTACCTCATTCAGTTGTTGGGATTTCTTAGCTAATTATTAACCAGTTATTAACCCGGGGGTGGCAAAGGAATCCGTCAGGAATTTTTTTTTTTTGGGGGGGAATACAAACGGGGAACACATCTTGTATCCGCCCCCAAAATGGTCATACTCCAAGGTGCGTCATCAGAACGGGGGTTTCCTTGTTTTCGAACTGGGGGTTCTTTTGAAGTTGT
Source organism: Clarias pachynema (assembly GCA_030014365.1). Classification (NCBI taxonomy): domain Eukaryota; kingdom Metazoa; phylum Chordata; class Actinopteri; order Siluriformes; family Clariidae; genus Clarias; species Clarias pachynema. The sequence goes on along the minus strand of JAQMYL010000023.1, from coordinate 33,028,289 downwards.
AGAGATGAGCGAGTCCGCACTGTAGGAAGCGACTGTACGTATATCTGTACACGTGTACCAGTGGTTAAGTTTTTTATTTTAACGCTACTTGTTGGATCATTAAACCAAAACCCGGTGTGTTTGTTATCCGGCTTCATGATTTACGACGTCGTAAGTTTGGATGAAAGCTGCGGGAGGTGAGATACAGCCCTAAACCCGGAGACATCACGGTGCTTGTTGTTCAATTTGCTTATGTGTTGTGGTTTTGGACGTTAATACAGGTGCCCTGATTTACTTGCTAAACGTAGCTCGGCCTGACATTGTTTAGCGTGCAAATAGCCTGCAGAGATCCATAAATAAATACACCTCCTGCGGGTAATCTTTACTTCATTCATCTTGTTTTGTAGACGTTGATCCTTGTGTCGAATCGTCCCGATTTTGTTCTAGTACACGTCCAGTTCTAGTTTCTGATTAGACAGATTAGACGACTTTACAATAGGACGACTTTACCTGTTACTTCATCTTTTTTCTCTCTCTCTCTCTCTCTCTCTCTCTCTCTCTCTGTCTGGTTGTTGTCATTTCAATGAAATCGTGATTCTTTTAGACATTTTTTTTAAAGCACCAACCTTGGCATTTTTATTTGGACTGTGTGGACAGCATGGGACAAATTTAGAAATAAGTCACATGACATATTTCCTAACAATTTAAAAGCTCTACGTCACATATACGTCACAGTGAGGTTTTCTTAATTTGCTTTATATTAATATATAATGTTATTAAATGATTAGAATTGTTAAATACGACCGAGACTACTACTCGGACACACCACCGTTTTAGAAATGATGTGACTCGTACATAAATTCACAGATTTTTACATGACTTCACCAGGATGTTCATTAGATGTCATTTCATGACTTCATGAATTAAAGTCAAGGATATAGAGGAAGGACCTTTCCAGAACATAAAATGTGTCTGTGGCACCTCTGATAGTGTCTGATACTAACTTTGTTGTTTCGAAGGTGCGTTAAGAAGATCATCATCATCATCATCCAGTTCTGGATTTGAATTGTTACCACATATGCATGAATATAACATAAAGGAACACTTTTACAGTTTCTTTTTAAACTCTGGCACAATAGTGGAGCGAGTAGTAAACATAAAATCAACTTGGTTTGCTGTACTGTTTTTATTTTAAAATCCATTCAGATGATTTTTAGATATGATCGTAAAAACATCATGGTTCGTTGTTGAAATATATTGAATGGAGTTGTGCAAATGCAATACCTGCTTTAGGGTTGTACTGGCTTGTTCTATCACATTGTGGATAAAAAAAACGACTCCAATCTTTATGTCTAACGCAATAAATCGCATTCATATTTATTAAGCCTAATAAGAGCAACTGAACAGAACTTTAAAAAAAAATGTATTTAGGTTTCAGTTTCAAACAAAATTAAACGAGTCCTGAACATCAGGATATAATCTAACAATCTTAAATTGCATGCTAAGAGCTGGCACATAGACAGATAGGAAGGTCAATCCATGCACGTAGTTAAGCATTGACCAGAAGTGCAAATAGCAGCATTGTACAAGTTAAATATCTTATATATTGACAGTAAGTGAATAGCAATACTACGGATAGAGAATGTATGCAGTAGCTATTGAATAGATAACGGCAGGAATGTTGGTTACCTCGCTGTCGATTCAGTCTGTGTTGAGTTTTTATAATCATTCCGATTTGATAGTAATATATTTCCAGTTATATCTTGAAAAATTTTAATTCTAAACAAACTTGCTGCGTATGTTTAAATAGCTTAGAGCGCGCCACCTGTAGGATTACACAGGAACTGGAACATTTTACCACTCTAAGGCAAACGGATGTAAATTAATAGTCGATTTTGGAGTCGATGTGACAATACATGAATCGCCACACAAAAGAATCGCTATATGAAACCAAATCGCACCCCAACCGTTATAAATTACGCTGTGATAATAATAAAAAACAAAAAAAAGTGTTAAATAGTGCTGTGAATCCTAGCTAGACTCAAAATTTGGGCATTGATATTTCCAGGTCGATTTGATTTAATGGCACTGTTGTTGTTGTGCCTAATTTGTCTCAAGCAGCTATACTGTATTTCTTACAGGTTTTAAAGTGTTAAAACTATTAAAAAGTATCTAATAAACACTGAACTGTTGTGTAACTTGTTCTGTCTGTTTGATTGTTTAAATGTCATGTCTCGTACGATGTGATGATCGTTTTGCATTTTTTTTGGCTTCCCGCTCTAGTGCCGGCTTTGCACCAACCGTACTTAAGTTCCAAAGAGGAACAAGAATTGAGACTCTTGTCAAATGCGAGTATTTGCAGAATATATAAGCTGTTAGTGTTTTCTGCAGGAGTTTGTCAATTTGAATCCACTTAACATTAGAAAATAATTAAAAACAATTTAGAAAGTCCGAATTGATTCAAATTGCTCTGTTAATTTGGTTGACCAACATAAGTACAATTAAATTGTTTAAATTAGACAGTTCTAGTGTTAAATATACGGTATAATACGTAATAAATGCGACAAACGTAGCATATCGTGGAGAACATTCGTGGTCACGTCTGATCTCAGCACCCACAGATCCTTCAGTTTAGATCCTTCTACCTCCTCCCATGTGTCACCTGTTTAAATAATGCGAGCACTTCAAGGCGAAGCCGCTTTGCTCTGGCTCCAATCCAAGACCAGATGTGGAACCACCACTGGATTGAGGTTGCATATCAGGAATACCTTGCCTGTGGTGATCAGTGCGTGCGTTCTATAAATACTGAATCTGAAATGCTGATTAGATAGATCTTCTGAGAACATGATGGGAAGGTGCATCTGATGCAGTTTAAACTCAGGCATCAGAAGTCTAGAGGATGAAGAAACTGATGAGGATGAAGATTTTCCCAAAATAGACAACTCAAGGGAGACCACATATAAAGGAGATTTTAAAAAATTATTATTTTATTTTAACTTTTAAATAAAGGTCAGATTTTTTTTATTTATGTAAAAAAAAAAAAAAAAAAAAAAATCCAAGGACTGAGCTGGAACCGGTTGTACCAGGCGACACGGTCATGTAACCGGTTATTTAAAAGCACCTCACTCAGCAGTGCTCATTCAGCCGTGAAGATTCTGCACAAACTCGCGCAACGTCGAGAGTTCAAACACTCGGGCATGAGCCAAGAGTTAAAAAGCGGACGCCGTATGGTCAAGAGCTAAAGTTTCACCAATTTCGTGTGTAAAGTGTGTAAATTATTGACTGTTGTCATGGCAACCGTGCAAAATATTAGCCAGTTTGTCACACCTGGGATATTTATAGGCTCTTCAACTAGAGAAGGTCATTCCAGATCAGACCAAACTCAAGTTATGAATTTATACGTGAGGAATCAGACACTTTTAACTCTGACATTCTTCAGAAGGTGTTACGGCTTTATTTTGGTTCTGAATATGTGATGGGAATTTACTATTATTATTATTATTTTAATATGGATTTGTTACAGTGTCGAAACATCAGTGTAATTTTATTCACTTTGGGTGTACTAGCTCCAGGGTTCCATCCTGTGAAGTTTTACTTGTTCTCCTCACGGGTTCCTTAGGATTGTCTGGTTTATTCCCACTTTCCAAAAAATGGCCTGTGGTTCCTAATCGGCCCTTGTGGGGAAACTTGTGTTTATCCATGCGGTGTGTATTCCCGGTCTATCACCAGTGTCCTCATTATCCACCACAGCGCAGACCTGTAGTACAAAGACCTTAGAGCAGATGAATTAATCAACCTAAGAATCGTATGCAAACTATGTGGTCGTCTTTTTCTGGATGTCCCTGAAGAGCCCGGTGGTGTTTGTGCCTGGGATCCACCATTGTTCAAAAGCATGAGGGCATTTTGTCTGACTGAGGACCACTGAACCTTTCCTGTTGAGATGATCCAGGCACTTTAAACAAACCTCTGAAATAATTAAATGATCTTTCTCTGGAAAGAGTCGTATCTTGGTCATCTTGTTAGAAGAAACGGGAACAGCTGATCATATTGCAGCTTGTAAGATCCTGAAGAAGATCCTGTAAGATCTTGATCTGTGTCCAGATCAGTGTGTAATAAGCAACAAATGCCTTACGGGCGGAGTTTGAGGCTTAGAGTAAGCAGTAAAGCAGCAGAGTTCAGAGCCAAGTAACAGCAGGGTTTGAAAAATTTAATGTAGAAAACGTACTGTAAGAGTCAGTAAACTATCATTTAGTTAATATGTTAAGTAATAAATTTTTTCTTTATTTTTTAAACATTTGTTACATGATTATATTGCTTGGTGATATGACATACAATAGTTATGGGGGGAAAAGCGATTCAGGTACCTCCCAAGATTCTTTTGTGTGCCAATTCATGTATCGCCAAACTGACTTAAATTTTTTTTAAATTTTTTTTACATTTTTAAATTCATACTTTTTCATTTGAAATGGTAAAACGATGCCCTTTCTCTATAATCCTACAGGTGGAGCTCTCTAAACTATTCACACACTGGCAGCATCGTGTATGGGAGATTGTTTAGCATTGTAACTAAATCTTTTTAAAAAATGTAATATTGAATCAGGATTTTTATAAACTGTGATACTTTCTTACCCAGGTATCGCAATAATATCGTATAGGGAGGTCCCTGGTGATTTCTATCCCTACAATACAATATCATTATTGTAATACATTTTTAAATAATATATTATTTTCTGGAGTTGTTTTTAAATATTACATTATATTTTAATATTTTTTATAATGTTACAAACTGACTTAAGGCATCTGATGTAATAAAATCATTTTCCAAAAATTGTCAAAACAAATATAAAAATTGTCAAATGCTGTAAAAGTAATTTTTCTATCAATTACAATGTTTTAATAATAAATATTTCTTTATAATTTTAATAATTCATGAATCTCAAATTTTTTTTTTTTTAATAAACGCTACTTTTTTTGCTAGCAGTTCGTACTATCTACCTTTACATCACGATAAACGACACTTACATCTTTTTTTCTTTTTTTTTTTTTCATATTTTATTGAGGTTCATTTATAACATAAATTATTTCCATAAAATGAAATGATGAACAGACATTCTTGTTCAATTTTAGTAGCTCAAAATGATTTATAAATCAGTTTTGGGAGAATATTTCCAGCTCTCTATGTGTACACATTCATGCCCGAGTGAGATTAACCGTGTGCTCACTCGGACCGGGGCTTGGAGTCTCTTCCTGTGTGTGAAGCAGGAGATGAACAGACGGCCCTGTGTTGGTGCGGGAGTGTAGCGCCGAGTTACCGGAATAAAGAAATTAGCATCCGTGACGTTTAAATTTAGTGCGGCTGATCCAGGATCAGGTGCTGAGTGTGCGGCTAATCTCATTTTAGGATGTGTTAGAGTCTGTAAATAAGCCTCACTCAGCACAGGAAGTGTTTTAATTACACACACCGTCCGCTTATGTAACACACAGATCCGCGCTGATCTTTATGGATTAGCCACGCTGGCCTGGTGACTGACCGCGGCATCGTTTCTACTCAGACCGCCAACTTCAGCGTGATCAGACTGTTTGGGCAAAAAAATACATTTAAAAAGGCCAAGGAAATGGCTCTAGCCTTTAACTAACATTTTCAAACGTCATTATTTTTAGTAGCATTTTATACTTTTATATTAATTTTTAACAAAAGTGTTATATCTGGTATTTTAAGTGTTAAATTTGACATACAATATATTTTATCCTAATTTATTAATTTGTGTACGACATTTCTCCAGATTTTTCTACAATATTTACGCTCGCTAGCTAGCAGTTTTTCCACAAAACACTAGTGACCCATTAAAGAAAAAGAAAATTGTGTGATCTTTTAGATATCCTAAAAAAAATATTTTATAATTAAACTTACCACAATGTTGATGTGTTAGTGTTTTATCAGCTTGGCTGAAAACATTATTGTTTTAAAGGTAAAGTCTGAAAAAAACACTATCAATATATTTTGTCATCCAATTAGCTGTTTTTAATAAGTTCTTTCTTTCCATTCTTCGTAAAAATTTTCATCTACTGTATTAATATCCAGTAAAACAGGTTCATCTTGTGTATGATGTCACAGTGATGTCACTGCATGGTTTTTAACACTCCCTTGAAAAGCACACTCGTGCTCACTCACTTCCGCCACAGTTTGCATTGATCCGAGTTTGTTTGTTTGTTTGTTTGTTTGTTTGTTTGTTTGTTTGTGTGCTTTATGAACAATCAATCAAAAGTTTGTATTTCCGGAATCTAAGAGCAGCAGGTGCTGAGACTGGGGCCGTATGTAACACACATTCTGGTGTGTGTGTGTGCATGTGTGTGCATGCTTTATGAGGCCCCAGGACTATAACCTGTTATTTGAGGACCTTCCCAAAGCACACCTGAGAAATCATGCAAAGGTTGAGCCTCGACGTGATTTTTAAAAATGAATATTTAGCATTTAGCAAAAAGCACTTATTGAGGATGTCTAATGGTGTGTTGTTTAATAGGCACTACAGCTACAGCACTCGCGTAAAACCCAACAGCAGCTACAAAGCGGCGCTGACGAAACGCAAACACAGCATGTTAATGTACGGAGCAAGTCTCCTCGTTAGCTAATCTCCTGATAAACCCCGTTACTCCTCGGTCTGATCGGATTAGTGATTTCCACCTGATGTTACTGTTGGCTTTTGGATTGTAACGTGATCCTGAGTGAGTTAAAAGCTGAAAGCCGAACTGGCTGGTGATGGAAACGCAGCCATGGAGACGTCTTTAACAGGACACTGTTGTTGTTTATACGATGAAGCTCTAAATGAAGAAGGTCTAAATTTAGCGCCGCTGTTCTCACCTCGATGTTCCTGCTCTATTACTAGACACAAGGTGTGCTTTATACATTTTATTTTTTGGGCCAAGTCCTCAGTGCCTGAACTACACATTATCTCGAACCCATGGTGGTGTTCTGATATGGTGTATTGTATTTTATTTTTCATTAATAAATTTTTTGGGCTTGTTGTCACTCTTAGTATTTTTTATTTATGTTTTTAAAATCCCTCTTATGGAGGTTTTGTTTCCTTAGGTTGCTTTTTTTAAATTTTTTACTTTTGCAGGTTTCTGTCCATTTTAGTTTGTGATGTTGTTTATTGATTTATGTACAACTAACTTTTACTTCAGTCACCTTTCATGTCACTTTGTTTTGTTGGGATTTTTACGTTTAGTTTGTTTTATTTTAGGGAAGAACGTGATCTGCTTTCGCAGTTGTAATGTTGCCGCGTCCCCTGGTGCTAGATGTCAGTGCTGCAGCCAGGTCCGAGGCGATTAATGTTCCTCTCGTGCTCTTCTCTGTATTAACGACCCGCGTGTTAAAGGCAGGACATCAGTAACACAATGCCGCGACCCTGAATCCTCATGAGAGATTTTATGTCTATGATCTATTACGAGGAATTCTGAGAGTCTGATGGCCGTCCCCTGTATTTCTACACTCGCCGGTGTTTTCATAGAACGCCTTCTGGCTCTATATAGAAATTAATAAATAAATAAATCTATAAATAGGTGAGAGGTGAGAACATCAGCACGGTGGCGGCTCCTGTACAGATTCCGCCTGAGACGCTCTGCTGAGACACATAATACACAAACCCCAGAAAGGGGGGGCGTGGAGTGGGGTGGATGGGGGGGGGGGTGTTTATAGCACAGAGGCGGGGCTACAACTCCTGGACCTCTTCTTGAGAAAAGCATAGATGTCCAGAAGCTTCAGTATTGTCCATATTTAGCCCATTAGATTACGTTCAAGACATACCTGTCCTTACTCCCATCTCAGTGTTCACGCAGATCACATAGACATACGAGTGTGTCCCACTAAACATACCACAGTGTTCATCGACTTGTTTGTTTATTTATTTATTCAGTTATTTATTGAGTATACGTGAATTTCTTTTGCCACTTTTATTTTTTAGTATGTTAAATTAGTAAGTCATCTTTTTTTAGTAAATCCAGCACAGCCCCAATATTTTTAACCTACTTTTTATCCCTTTTTTAAAAACTATTTTAATCTATTTTTGTCAATTAAAATTATTTAAGTAACTTCAAAATTAAAATGTACAAAAATGTTAATTTTAAAAACATTTGTATCAGATATAAATGCTTTTTATCTGACAAGAACTGTTAGTTCTTGTCAGAAACTCTTGTTAGCTTCTTATGATAGTTTCAGACTTTTCATTTGTATGTTTTATTTAAAGTTTAATATATATTTTTTATTTGAATTATTTTTTAAACAGATTTTCATGAATATTTCATGAAAAAATCTTGTTTATAATTATGATTTAATTAATACATGTATTTATTTTATTTTTAAACCTATGTCCAGTAATAAGGTTTTTCTTTGAAGTTAATTTTTAGATTTATGTATTACATTTTTAGATACAGGTTTATTTTTATGTTTTATTTTATCAGTTGTTTTTGTTTTATTTTATATTTTAGAAGATTCTATTAGATTTATAAGTTTCTATTTTATTTTGATATGTAAAATGTATTTTTAGTAATTTAATTTATACCTGTTGTTAGTATTCTTGTACTATTGAATGCTAGAATTTGTTCTTATATTTTTGCTTAATTTTTTAAATACTATTTCCCAGTTTTTGTTCTTAAAACTATGTCATAGCGACAAGTAAAGAATCACAAGTTGCATCATCGTACACACCAAGTTATAATCAGATCTGCTGATATACTTGTGATGTCATCATATGACCACCAGTACGGCCATGTTTGTTTGTTAAATGAGTTTATGTTTGGGATGGAACGGGGGAGGGGTTACAGAGGAAATCTCTTTTAACCTTCAGATGTTTGGGATGAAATTGCACACATAGATACGTCTTTGTTCACATTATCTGGGTTTATATACTGTACATCAGATTTGTGACAGCTCTTTCATTTTAAACAATGGATGTGATTTTAGCAAAAACATGCTTGAGCTTTGGTCTGGAGGACGGCGAGCATCAGCTGTATGTGATGAGGTTCAGCCAGGCGCCTTGCTTTAGCTGTTTTAGCAGCTGTTGCTAGCGCTGCTAAGAAATCCTGATGTCGGCAAGCGTCCTACACATGCGCAGTGTGTATGTGTGTGTATATCTCAGATCTAGGACCCGGTGACTCGGAACCGATCTGAAAAACATCAGATTTGGCCATTCAAACAGCTTTAAAAAAAATAACTTGATCAAAAAAATCACAATTGAATCACTTGAGGCTGGGAAAAAAATAGCCATAATGTGTACGCTTGTGTATGTGACAAATCTTTTTTATTTGAATTTTATATATTTACAGAAATACATTTGATCTTTTTTCCAAAATTATCAAACTGTTATGTTAGTGAAGCCAAAAAGTAACTTTTAGTAATAAATATCTACCGAACACTAAATATGTGTTCTTAAAACTGTCCTTCAGATTCGATCGTTTCAGTTGTGTAAAGCAAACCCCTCTATTTCTGTGTGTGTGTGTGTAATGAGCCGGGATCAGACCTCCTCCTTCGCCTCCTCCTCCTCCTCGTCTTTCCCTGGCCAGCTTTCTGAATTCCGCACCACACGTCGAAGTTTACCCAGAAAACAACATTCCAGCCGTGTGAGCGTTTGACGTCAATGCCGGTGCATTTATAGAACATATAAACAGTGGTGCGCTCTCAGCCTGCGGCTCGGCCACCGCGTTTCAGCGTCTCCATGTTTATGCTATTCCTTCGCTTTCTTCTTCTTCTTCTCTCCTCCTCCTCCTCCTTCTTCTTCTTCTTCTTCTTTTTACAAATCTGTGCATGAAAGGTGGAAGCAGGAGAGTCGTAGCCTGAAGGGAATGTGCTTTAAATATTCTCCCCTTATGCCCCTTCTGGACACCACGTGTGCTGAATGGGTCACTGTTCTGCAGGAGAAGCAGGGATATTATGGAATGTTAAGGGCAATTATGAGATGTGAGAGTTTTATGGTTCATGGCGTGGTTGGTCATGTGATTAGCATGTAAAGAATGATGAAACATGGTGGATAAAATGTACTCACGTGATCTTGCTTAGCCATACAGCACCGACAAAGGTTCCTTTATAGGTTCTTGAAGGTTCTCAAGTGAATGGTTGCTGACTTAGGTGAAAATTCAGGGCTGTACACTACACTATACATGATACACTATACACTACACAGTACACTATTCACTATACATTGCACTACTCTACACAAAACATTATTCATTGTCCATTAAAGATTATACACTACACACTAATGCACACCATGCACTATACCCTGTGCACTAAACACTGTACACTACTTACTATACACTACATTACACACTACTCATTATACACTACTCAATACATGGTACACTATACACTACACACTACTCACTATACACTGCCCAACACACTATTGAACACTATACACTACTCACTATACTGTACATTGTAAACTACTCACTATACACTACACTACACGATATTCATGATACATTACACTATACATGATGCACTATACACTACACAGTAAACTATACATTGCACTGCACTACACTACACAAAACATTATACATTCTACACTATACAGTAGAGTGTACACTTAAAACCATGCACTATACACTGTAAACTGTGCACTAAACACTGTACACTACTCACTATACCTTGTACACTACTCACTATACACTACACTACACACTACTCATTATACACTAATCAATACATGGTACACAATAACCTACACACTACTCACTATACATTGCACTACACACTACACTGCTCAACACTATACACTGCGCTCTACACACTATACACTACACAACACACTATTGAACATTATACACCGCACTATGCACTGTACACTACTCACTATACACCACACTACACAATATTCATGATGCATTATGCTATACATGATGCACTATACACTACACAATACTCATACATTACACTATACATAATAAACTAAACACTGTGTATTACTCACTATATATTGTACTCCACACTATACTCAACACGCTATACATTGAACACTATACATTGTACACTACTCACTACATATTGTACACTACACATTACTCATTATTCACTACACAGTACTCATTATTCACTACACTGTACATAATAGACTGTACACTACAAATGATGCACCATACACTACACACTAGACACTGTACACAACTCACTATACATGGGACTGGTTTCAGGTCAGGTGGTGTAGTGGTTAGCGCTGTCGCCTTGCACCTTCAGGGTTCGATTCCCGGCCAGGTTCGATTCCCGTCTCTGTGTGCATGGAGTTTGCATGTTCTCCCTGTGCTTGGTGGGTTTCTTCCTGGTACTCCGGTTTCCTCCCACAGTCCAAAGACCTGCAGATTAGGTTAATTGGCGTTCCCAAATTGCCCATAGTGTGTGAATGTGTCCTGCGATGGATTGGCACCCTGTCCAGGGTGTACCCCGCCTTGTGCCCTCAGTCTCCTGGTCTAGGCCTCCCCTGCGTCCCTGAATACAGGATAAAGCGGTATAGACGATGAGTGAGTGAGACCGAGTGGAGAGCGGAATTTGCTTGTTCGTTGAGCCTGTACTTTTGCCCCACTAGTGACTGTGAGGTGATGCATAATGCGATGTCGTGTCACGGTTGTTCCTCATCGAATACTTATTTTAGCTTCACAATATTATAGGTCTTTTATTTCTTATATTTCCTATGTTCTTTTGTTATATTATTTATTGTTGTTGTTGATGTTGTTCCATTCCTTTCCCTCACTTTATTAAGACTTTATCCCGGGTTTCCACAGTCGTGCGTTCCATCAGGTTGAGGATCTTCCCCCTTCTCCTCGGAGTTTCTTCTCCGCCTCATAAATCTCGGCGTTCCCCCCGCGGCCGCTCTCTGATTAGCTCCAGAAGCGCGACTGAATGTTATGCAGACGCAGATATTCCACGCCAACCTGTTGATCCTCACAACTGTCTCCTCCATCCTTCTCTCTCTCTCTCTCTCTCTCTCTCTCTCTCTCTCTCTCTTTCTCTCTAACAAGAGCAGATTTGACAGGGCAGCCTAGCAAGCGTTGCTATGTGCTATTTCTGGAAAGCAATATCCATGCCCCTCTCTCTTTCTCTCTCTCTCTCTGTCTCCTATTCTCTCCATCTCTCTTTCTCTCTCCCTCTCTGTCGTCTCCACCAGAGCTTAGTGTAGAAGAAAATAACCATGACGTAAGCTCAGCTTTCTGCAAAACAGCCCCGTTTATAAAAGAAAAAAAAAAAGAGAGGGAAGAGAAACGGGGGAAGGGTGGAAAAGCAGGAAAGCCGAAACGCTAAGTGTGTCTCCAGAGAGCACGCAGGAGCTTCGTGGGCATTTTACCTCCGTCACACACATCTTTGATAGACAGAGGACGTGCAAACAGCCGTAATCTGGTGGTGCTGATCTGGCGCTCCTGACTGGCTTATCGAGGCGACGGCGCAGGGGCGTTCCGGGGCCGCGCGACACATCGGCACGTTCGCCTCAGAGCGCCAAACGCAAACTCGCCTTTCTGTTTAGCTGGAAGAGTTTTAGAAAAGAACGAAAGAAAACTTGGGTGAATAAATAAATAGTCCGGGGAATCTTTTCTGGTATGGTGCAGCTTTATATCAGACATTTGTGCTGTTTATAGAGCAACCTTCACACATACATACACACACACACACACACACACACACACACACACACACACACACACACGTTTATGAGACCTGTGTGTGTGTGCTCTTTGCTCTCCTTTCAGCAGGTTATATAAAGCATTCAGTGTTTGTTCATTTCCACAGGAACAGTCGCATCAGGATTGTGTGTGTGTGTGTGTGTGTGTGTGTGTGTGTGTGTGTGTGTGTGTGTGTGTGTGTGTGTGTGTGTGTGTGTGAGATTTATCACACTCTGCACCGTCAGCTCTGCTCTGTATCTGAGCTGGAGGAACGTATACCATGATTCACAGCGTCGATCGCATGTCTAACACCCCAAACAGCTCGCGCAGCCCCAGAGGACTGTCCTTCAAGTTTCATCTCTCTCTCTCTCTCTCTCTTTCTCTGTGAGTGTGTCTCTCTCATTCTGTCTGTTTCTCAGGACAGGAATATAGATTCACTTATGTAATCTATGTCAGAGCGAGAGAGAGAGAGATGGAGGGAAAGACAGTGAGATAGAGTAAAAGATATGTAAGAGAGTGAAAAAGAGGATGTGAAAGACAGAAAAAGAGAGAGAGACTAAAAAAGTAGAGAGAGAGGGAAAGTATGATATGGAAGACAAAGATTCTTGAGAAAGAGAAATTCAGGATGGGGAGAAAAGAAGAGACATGAAGAGAGAAAGTGAGACAAAGGAAGAGAGATGGGGGGGAAAAGAGTGATGGAGAGAGAGAGAGACCAAGAGTAGAGCGACAGAATGATGGACACACACAATGATGGAATGATGGAGAAGAGGAGAGAGCTAGAGGGAAAGAGAAAGTGAGATGGAGTGATGGAGAGTTACGGACAGATGGACAGAGACAGAGGAAGAGAGACAATGAATGAATGCGACCAAAAGAAAGAATACCTTGTACCCCCCCCCCCTTCTCTCTCTCTCTCTCTCTCTCTCTCTGATTGGTCTCCTCTCACGCCGATGCGCTGGAGGTTAGCATTAGCATCCTCGCCTCACGCTTACCATTGGTTGCCATGGTTTCACTGCTAGCACTCGGCTAGCGCAATGCAGTCACTAAAATAACAACACAGACACACTCTCTCACACACACACACACACACACACACACACACACGTGTGCTTAACTAATAAACTTAATGCTTAGTGCTAAACTACAAAAAAAAAAAAACACACACAAATAATGTAATTGTCAGTCTTCCTGCCTGTCAATTAGGGGCTGGAATGTAAGAGCCATATTTCACTTTATAAATTTGTTGTTGTGTTTATTTTTATTTTATTAGTTAAGCACTAAGCATTAAGTTTATTAGTTAAGCATTCACTATTAA
>JAQMYL010000023.1:32997861-33008164 GCA_030014365.1 Clarias pachynema | reverse complement strand
ATTTAAGAAAAAATTTAATCGTATTAAAATGCAAAATTCGAATTAATCGAAAAAATCTAAAAAATCGCCCAGCCCTATTTGGTCGCATAGAAGGATGTCAAGGGTCCTGGCCTTCTATAAGGGATCCGCTTCCATGTGAACCATAGAGCGACCTTCGAGGTATAGGAATCACCAACCAACGCTCGATACAATACCTAGGTACCGATTTAGTTTGTATCTTAAAATCTTGTATCTCGATTTTAAATATGATAAATATCCTGATTAAAATAAAAAATTTTATACATGAATTGTGATAGATTATTGAACCAATCTTTAAAACCTTTTGTGATAGGGAAAGAAACTTTTGTGATAGGTTAAGTTAATAGCATTTTTTGCAAAACTCGACAAATCCTTAGCAGCACTAGGATGGGAGACATACTGTAGCTACAAAGAATAGATGTACTTTTATTCATTTTCTGATTAAGGTGTAGAACAATAATTTCAATTTGGTGGGTTTGTCAACACTCGGTTGTTATCCAGTTGATGGAAATTAATCTAGAACCCCTGGCACACATTAATACCTGTTTTGGTCTTATTTTTAACCATGCAGGTCTTGAACTGAACTGAAAATTTCTTGCTTCTTGACCTCGGAAAGCAGTTTTCGTTCAAAGATGAAATGCCCCGTTTTGTATCATGAGCATTGTGAGAATATAAATCAGTGTTTCCTGTTATTGCTCCATTCATCCGCCCACATTGCTCATTCACACATTTTCTCCTGCTGTAACACTCCCATTTTATTCTAAAATGTTGTGTTCATGGGGATCTATGATGGGGAAACACCAGCAATCTGCAGCATGGTGATGCATTACAAGCTCAGAATGAGATTTGCCAAATAGTGACAGGCTGGGAGAGACGGAGGGGGTCGGGGACGGCTGGAATGACAGCACGGTTATTTTTAGCACTCGCTCTTTGCGGGTGATTACAGTAATCTTAGCATTCGGATCTAATCCCATGACTTAATCCAGATTCTAGTCGTGTCTTCTGTTTTATCAATTCTGCCCTAGTTGGCTAGTTTATTCAGACACATCTGTCCATGTTTCGACTTCGTTCACATCATCTTCCTCCATTTTTGTTCCCAGAGATCTCTCGAGGTCCATTTCATGCATCTGTAATGAGGAACTGCTTCCTGCCTTCCCTCTGCTATTTTTGTCTTCTTTTGGTTGCAAAACGGAAAAAAAAAATCTCCCACCATGCATCTCTATCACTCCTATATGCTTTCTCCCTTTCGTTTCTGCATGATTTCTGCTCCTCTTTTTCTAAGCAAGCTCTGTGCTTTCAGTGTTCTCCAGTTTCCCCGGTTAAACGGTTTATTTTCATAGGGTTGTAAAGACCGCTCGGAGGAAGGGAGAAGACAATAAAGCGGACACGGAAGCCTTCGAGGGAATCCCGTTTCGGGGGAATGACTCTCATCAGCGCAGCGATATGAGGGGATTCCTCTGGCTGACTGTGTAGGAGGATGCCGCAGTGATGCCGCCGTTTCATTTCGACACGCGAAGGAGGCTCTAACTGGATTTTCCTCTCTCGGATTTTCCTCCCAACCATCCAACACGCGCGCGAGCACACACTACCTTCACTGAGCGTTTTTCTGTTTTTCTTTTACATCTCATTTCCAGTTCATGCAAAGCCGCATCATAAGCAGTATAAAGTAAGAAATATGAAATCTATTTTATTATTTATTTTTCATACTTTATAATTCCTGCTTGCCTAGCAGATGTTTTTTAAAACTCTTACTGGCTCTGCAGTGACGAATGAAAGGTATGTTTGACCCAGATGTGGACAAAGTACTCAAATCTTGTACTTGAGTCAAAGTAGAGATTCCCTAGGGGTTAATATTCCTGAAGTAAAAGTAGAAGTCCTCTATTTACATGTGTACTTGAGTAAAAGTACACAAGTACTCAAATATGAAAAGTACAGAGCTTGTAATAGCTCACAGTAGCCTTTTTTAAAGAAAATCTTTTTCCTCTCTCTCTCTCTCTCTCTCTCTCTCTCTCTCTCTCGACAGCAACATAGAGTCCAAATCTAAGTGCCGCAAGAATTATTGGCACCCTTAATATAAAAACCATTTGAGTGCTAAAAATATAAGAGGATATAATCTAACCCTTGGAATAAATGTGTTTGCAGAAAATTTAAACATTTACCAAAAACATGCATTTTAAAACAAATCCAAATGAGACATAATTATTGGCCCCCTTTAGAACTAAATGTAAGCACATAACAGAAAAAATATTTTAACCATGTTTTGCATTGTTTTTGTCACTTTTGTTATCTTATAATAACAGCTTACTAGCTTATAATAAATAACAATAATAATTCTCATTCTTTTAGTATGAAAGTTCCATCATTCGGTTTTATTTCTGTATCTAGTAACGAATTTACAGATTTATCGATTACTAATTTTGGACCCGTACATTGTCTGATAGACTTGCGTCCTTTAAATAGCTCAGGGTTGGTCTCCGGGGGAAATCCGTGCTAAACTCCTCTGCATGCTCTGACGTCAGCAGCTCGATGCGGTCAGGCAGCACCTGGGCTATAGACAGCAGCATGTTTATATTTAGCGCTCCTGGCTTGACGACGGAGGGGATTTAATCTGATTTGCGAGCAATCTGAACGCTTCCTCCACACTGCCGTGTTTGTAAACCCCAGGCAGGCGGAGGATTGAACGCTTGAGTGACCAACTAATATGACAGACGAGTTAGCGCGTCCTCCGAAAGCGCTCCTGGCTTTCCGTCTCGCACCTGAGAATGACAAGATGAGAATCTCGATATCCCATTAGCTGCTCGAGGTTTCACACCATCCTAATTTCTTTAGGATTCGATTATGGAAATTGTGTTTTTTACATGGTTGTAGCCTCATTTATGCGACATGGCACAGGAAAAAAAAAAAAAGTGGGTGTCTCGCTGTAAGACTAGGCATGAAGGTGTGAGGAAATGCAGGACAGAAATCTGTAGGTGCTGTAATGGGGTTTTGTTTGAAACAGTCTCACTCACTCATTCTCTATAACTCTTGACCTGGACAGGGTTGGATATAGCCTGGAGCCTATCTCAGGGGACTCGGCGTTAGGCTGAGTACACCCTGGACATGGTGCCAATCCATTGCAGGGCACAAACACACACACTACGGGCTATTTCGAAACTAATCCGCATGTCTTTGAGCTGTTGGAGGAAACCAGAGTACCCGGAGGAAACCCATCAATCACCGGGAGAACATACAAACTCCACTAAACAGACTCGAGGAGGGAATCGAACCCTCAGCCTTGGAGCTGCAAGGCAGCAGTTCGAACCAATACTCCGCTTTGACGCCCATAATTGAACAAATTTTTCCGTTATAAACGAAACAAATTTGTTACAATCTTGACTCAAGAAACCGAACCGTTCAGCAATCAAAGTTCTGATACAGTCACAGAAAGGGGCGTGAGTTCAAATCCCAAGACATCCAGAGAGAGCTCATGCTTGACATCGATCAAATTCCTGACAAATAACTCCATAAGCCGGAGAACAAGCTGAAGGTGCTATGTTTTCTAAGATGCCCATTTCCTCCACCTCTCTCTCCCTCTCTCTCTCGCTCACTCTGAGATTTCTGTATTTCTCTTTTTTTTCTCTCTCTGTTGTTTTGACCAGGAATCACGCCCGATGTAAC
Organism: Clarias pachynema; assembly: GCA_030014365.1. Lineage (NCBI taxonomy): Eukaryota > Metazoa > Chordata > Actinopteri > Siluriformes > Clariidae > Clarias > Clarias pachynema. The sequence continues at coordinate 33,004,489 of JAQMYL010000023.1, read as the reverse complement.
TAATCGCTGCGACTCTCCTGATGCTGTGTTCACTGCTAAATTGCTTTCTCGGAGGTTATCAAGTTTGCGGCGCATTCATCTCAGGAGTTTTGATTGAACCGTGTCTCCGCGAGCCTCTGCCTCGTTATTTCTCCTCAGCCTCGCTTTAGAGCGAGTCGAACTTCCCTGTCTCGAGCTAGTGGCATGAGAACGGGCTGACGGTGGAAAAAGTCAAAGAAGACACAGCACGAGGCAGACAGGAGCTCCAGAAGTGCGTTGGAGCGGCGTAACCGTGTCAGAGACTAAGCGTGTTTTTAACGCCGGTTTGAGAATTTTACTCTAAGAGATATTTCACTCCAATAGTCAGGCCTTTTATTTGATTTTTTTTTTTTTTTCCTGCTGAAACCTCCTACTAGTTATGAATATTCATTCATTCATTCAAAGCAGCCTGTCATTAATATTCATGACCTCGTCTTTTATAACCTGTTCATTATTCATGATTCATTATTTAACTGAGATAATTCAGCCACGTCCAGTCACACTGACCTTTTCACCGCCAGCCTGAGAAAAATCTTACGGACGGAAAAGACTAAAAATGTCAAACCTGAACTTTAGCAGAGATGATGGTGAGTTCTGTGTGTTTGAGGACTGAAGGAAGGATTTATGCGTCACTTTGGAGCTCTTTTCTCTTTTCTCTCGTCGTTTGGAAGCTTAAGTTAAGGATAGCTGAGGGGATTTCTTCCAAATCACTACATAGTGCACAAATAGTGTGTGTGTGTGTGTGTGTGTGTGAGAGGGAGAGAGAGAGAACATAGTGTCCTATCAGCTGTCGGTTCCTTTGTGTGGTTTGGGATGCAGCCTGTGTGTCGAATCACATGAAAAAGACATTCAAGTGAATCTCTCGCACAATTTAAATGTGTTGGATTTGTTCAGTTTCTAGAGACACATTTCCAAAAATGTTATAGTGGACAAACTGTCACGAAGAAAGACATAATTTTTTTAAATAAATAATGAGCTTTTGAAGCATCAATTCAGCCATGATGACGATTTCAATTAATGAATCAGTCAGCGAATCAGTCATTTTAGAGATGAATCCTTCCTGTGTTGTGTATCTTACTTAAATTATAGCAGCGGTATGCAGTCCAATTCCTCACAAGCCTGTCTTTCTCTCTGTCTCAGAAGCAAAAAGAGAAAAACTGAAACTGGAGACTTCTTCCATGAGGTTTTGTTAAACTCTTCTTAACAGCTTTTTTACATTTTTGATGTATAATGTGATCATTTCCGTCCCTTCTCCCCCCCGCCCTCTGCTCTCTCTCTCTCTCTCTCTCTCTCTCTCTCTCTCTCTCAGTGGTGGAGGTGAAGAGCTCGCTGCCCTCGGGCATGCAGAGTCCAGTAGCCGGAGGAGCCGGTGATCAGGGAGGAGGTGGAGGAGGAAGCAGCAGTGGAGGAGGAGGAGGAGGAGGAGGAAGTGGTCCGGTGGACTTGCGTACAGATCCTCGTCTGAGCGCTCTGAGCGTGATGGACCCGGCGCTGAGGGAGCAGCAGCTCCAGCACGAGCTCCTCCTCCTCAAACAGCAGCAGGAGCTCCAGAAGCAGCTCCTGTTCGCCGAGTTCCAGAAGCAGCACGAGGTGCTGACACGCCAGCATGAGGTCCAGCTGCAGGAGCACCTCAAGGTAGAGAACTAGACCCGAGCAGGAGAAGAACTCTCGAAGAACTCCTGAAGCGTTGTGTACGGTCGTGTGGTGTTAATCTCAGTGGGTCTCAAAGTGGGCTTTGAGGGGAACGTCCAGGGGGTCTGTCTTTCTGTTTCTCAGTTAGTGATGTCATGGGGTGAAACCTTCTCACAGTTAATGTGCTTTGTTTATTCATATACTGTAATTGTGTGTTAGATATAAAGTGTTTATTATTAGTTATAATAATAATAACATAAGTAGCATTTGAATTATGTTTGCTTGTTTGTTTTTTATTAAGTTTATAATATATTATATTATTATATTATACAGATATCATTTGTCAAATAATATTTTAATGAAAAAAAATATATATAAAAAATATAAAAAATATTTTAAATTATAAATTTTAGAATTTATTACAGTATTTGTCAAAATATATATTCATAAAAGGTACTTTACTCTAAGTACTCTGGGTACTTGGGTGACCTTTTTCTTTTTTTTCTTAATTTTTTTCCACTTATTAATTAATTAATTAATTAATTAACTTATTGATTGATTGGTGAAAGGATGGATGAAAAATACAAAAATGACAAAAAAAAAAGGAAAAAAAGATTAACATATTAAAATGTCTAGGGGAAAAAAGCGATTAAAGAAAAACAAACACATTTGTTTGCTTGCTTATTTGTTTTTGTTAGTTTTATTGTAATATTTAATAAATAAATAATTTGAATTATTTTAGGATTTTTTTCAAAAATGAAAAAAAAAAAGCTTTAATATAACGGCATATCAAAATAACCGATATTGCAGAGCGCATTATTATTTGCAATATTGCACATGTATTTATTTCAATCTTTTTTAAATGCTTATCATATAAAGCTGTAGCGCTCCTGCATCATTAGCTAAAATATAAAGTTATAGTTTGTACACTGACATTACCGTCAGCGTGAACACAGTTATTATTTAAAACGGTTAATTTTAAAAGAATTATTTTGTAGTTGCACGAACGAGAAGCTACAGTTTAAAAAAAAAAAAAAGTGTCTGAACAAAATGAAAAAAAAAATGAATGAGTGGGTGTATAAGGGGTTGCACTTAGTGTGTATTATTAGTGTGTGTTTTTGATTTGATGTCTGTGTGGGTGTGTGTGGCTGAATCGACATGTCCTCTCTTTCACCTTGTAACTGTTGCCCACCAGATGTATTTATCTCTGTGTGTGTGTGTGTGTGTGTGTGTGTGTGTGTGTGTGTGTGTGTGTGTTCGTATGTGTGTGTATGTAAGCAGCAGCAGCAGGAGCTGTTGGCGGCGAAGCGTCAGCAGGAGTTGGAGCAGAAGAGGAAGCTGGAGCAGCAGAGGCACGAGGAACTGGAGAAACAGAGGCTCGAGCAGCAGCTCATCATGCTGCGGAACAAAGAGAAGGGCAAAGAGAGTACGCAACACACACACACACACAACACTGGTTGTCGTGGAAAAATGTCTAACATTTTCACCATTTCACCCCAGTTATTATGGGACACGTGCCGATCACCATGGAGCGCCGTGAAGATTTTATCACTGTCTAATAGCATGTGCAAAATCTGAACGAAAGCAGACGCGGGCTCCGTCCCCTTCTGATACAGAGAACTTGTAAAGAGTTGAATGTCTGTGTGCGATAATTCCTTGAAATAAACCCTAAACACACACACACACACACACACACACACACGCTCACTCTCATGTCGTTTGGAGCCAACATGCGGGTTACATCAGAAGCGGCGGTCACACGGCTGCAGGATTCATCTGCGTGTGTGAACGTGTTTGTCCTGGCCGTGTCTCCTACTGTACGAGAGTAATTGAATTTGCCGCTCTGACGCACTGTATCACGCTCTGATTGTCACACAATGACCAGGTTATTATTACTGGTTCCTACTAATTAAATTTTAAATGGGGCGGGGGGGGGCGGGGGGGTCGCAGTACACACCACACACAATATCTTCCTATGAGATGAACAGAAGGGGTTTTGTACTGTATATATGCTCACCAGCCACTCCCTTAGGTACACCTGTTCAACTGCTCATTAACGCAAATATCTAATCAACCAATCACATGACAGCAACTTGACGCATTCAGCCATGTACAGTAGATCTGCTGAAGTTTAAACAGAATGGGAAAGAAAGGTGACATCGCATGGTTTAGTCTGAGTGTTTCCGTAACTGCTGACCTGCTAGGACTTTGACACACAGCTATCGCTGAGGTTTATAGAGAATGGTGTGCAAAAGAGAAAATATCCAGTGAGGGAAGTTCTCTGGGTCAAAGTGTCTTGTTGATACCAGAAGTCAGACGAGAATGGCCAGACTAGTTCGAGCTGATAGAGAGGCAACTCAAATAACATCTCGCTACAAGCGATGTATACCATAAGAGCTTCTCTAAGTGCACAACACATCAAACCTTGAAGCAGATGTGAAGACCACACCGGGTGTCCCTCCTGTCAGCTAAGAACAAGAGATTGAGGGTACAAGTCACATGGGCTCACCAAAATAGGAAACCAGAAGGTTGGAAAAACGCTGCCTGATCTGATGTGTAAGGAATGAGGAATGATTCCAGCCCCCGTGTTTAATCTTTGGTATGAAGAAAGCCGTTCTGAAGGTAAAAGTGGTCCAACCCAGTACTAGCAAGGTGCACCACATGAAGTGGCCAGTGAGTGTATATACCTTAAAAGGAGAAGAAAATGGTGCCTGCTGGTCTCAGACTTCAAGAGGGCACCTCGGATTGTGATACTATACTCACCCTCAGCCTTCAGGTTGTCTAGCACCCAGGTGTACTTGAAGAAGCCCTCGCCCATCTCAGTGGCTTCCTTCTCAAACTTCTCGATTGTTCTCTGGTCGATGCCTCCACATCTGTAGATCCAACGGCTTTTGGTGGTTGACTCTCCAGAGTCGACATGGGCAACAAGCAGGATGTTAATTAATACGGATCTTCTCCTTTACCATGATTTCAAGGTTTGGCGGTCAGTCCGCAGCAGCTCCTCCTCTTCACCAGGGTAACAGAAAGAGAAGGATGGGTGTTGAGTCTGGTTCCTCTCAAGGTTTCTTCTTCTCATCATCTCAGGGAGTTTTTCCTCGTCACCATCGCCCTCGGCTTCTTCATCAGGGACAAACTGATTATTCTAATTTATACTATATTTATTTTTCTTACATTTTGTAATTCACATCCATCATTTCATTGTTTATATTAAAAATTAAAAAATAAAACAGTTTTAAAATACTCTCTGTAAAGAAAGAAATTCAGAAAAATGGCATATTTAGCTCAATAAATTTTTTTTAAGTTACCAAAGAGAAAGGATGAGTAAAAAAAAAAAAAAAAAAAGCTTTAATGGAGGTTTAAAAAACTAGATTAAAATGCCTAGGAAAATCACAAAGAAAAAGAAAAGTCTACATTTACATTTCGGCATTTGGCACGAAAATGTACCCAGAGCGACTTACAAAAGGGCTTAAGTTTCCATCACTGGTTTGACAGAAGTTTGCTTAAGTTTCCATCATTCATCATAAGGGGAAAAAAAAACTTTTAAAGTTTCCAATTAACATTTGGTACAGTTCTTCCTTTGAAAATGAAAAGATGAAAACAACAATTTCTACCAACATTAACTTGAAAGAAAAATAGAGATCTAAAAAAAGAGATCTTAATATAAATTAAAGAATATAAAGAACTGAAGGAGAAAATTAAAAATAAACAGGATGATATCCAATCAGAGATTTTTTTTTAGTTTGTACTGTAGGTATAAATTAAAGGTGTGAAGCCGCTGGTATGCTTATTTTAATTAGTTAGACTATTATTTTATTTATCATTTCTTCTCCACCCCTTTATTGTTTTCACTATAGATCAGTGTGTTAATGTGTATTTATAAGAAAGTACAAGTGCTGTTTCTCAGGTTTTCAGTTGGAGAAGTTTGAGTGTTAGGGGTCCAAGCACTAATTTATCATAGGTTAAAAAAAACATTCTCGTCTCAGCCATTTTTTGGGTGTGCTCTTTATTGCCACCACGGGGACAAATTTCAGCACATTTTTGTCTAGAAATCTAGAACTGGAATAGTCATCGTTACATGATCACTATTCCAGTTTTCTCTTGTTTTTTTATTTGTTTGTTTGTCTACAGTTCAAAATTTATTTCGGGCCTCAAAATCGACTCAGGTTTGATTCTCAGACTGGGTCTGATTAACCGTTTTTTTTTAAATCTTTTTTTTTTCCATGATTTTCTTCTTAATTTAGTTGTAGTCAATTTTCATCTTTAGTCCATGAAACGTGACATCAGCTGCTTCTCACAGACTAGCACGGGGCAACCAGCAGGACAACTATTAACAACAACTATTGCTGTGCAATTCCCTCGCTCAATCGTCTGTTTGTTTTTCTTCAGGTGCCATCGCCAGCACGGAGGTCAAGCTCAAGCTCCAGGAGTTCCTGCTGAGCAAAAAGGAACCTGCGTCCGGCGGCCTCAACCATTCCTTTCCACAGAAGTGCTGGTGAGTGTCGCGTTCCAGGCTGGCTCACGCTGTAGCCCTGTTCAAAGTTCATTTATAATATCATACTGATATTTAAGTGTGTGTGTGTGTGTGTGTGTGTGTGTGTGTGTGTGTGTGTGTGTATAGGGGTGCTCACCATACGTCCATAGACCAGAGCTCACCTCCACAGAGCAACACCCCGGGCACGCCCCCTTCCTACAAACTGCCCCCTCTACTGGGATCCTTCGAGGGTAAAGACGACTTCCCGCTTCGTAAGACAGGTGAGCGGTTCAGCGTGTTGCGCGGGAGTGTGAAGAAAGTGCAGCATGGATAATGACGCAGACGCTCAAGTGTGTAACTCAAAAGCAGCCGTGAAAACTCTGGACTGCTGTTTACCCTGGGTCATTTTTGTTAAGCTTTTTTCCACTCCGTGAGTGTGTGTGAGTGTGTGTGAGTGTGTGTGAGTGTGTGTGAGTGTGTGTGAGTGTGTGTGAGTGTGTGTGTGTG
>JAQMYL010000023.1:32980286-32995730 GCA_030014365.1 Clarias pachynema | reverse complement strand
GTGAGAGTGTGCGTGAGAGTGTGCGTGAGAGTGTGCGTGAGAGTGTGCGTGAGAGTGTGCGTGAGAGTGTGCGTGAGCGTGTGCGTGAGCGAGCGCGCGAGCGAGCGTGTGAGCGAGCGTGTGAGCGAGCGTGCGTGTGAGCGAGCGTGCGTGTGAGCGAGCGTGCGTGTGAGCGAGCGTGCGTGTGAGCGTGTGTGTGAGTGTGTGAGACGTGTGTGTTTGTGAGACGTGTGTGTTTGTGTGCGAGAGAGTGTGTGAGACGTGTGTTTGTGTGCGCGAGAGAGTGTGTGTGTGTGTGTCTGTGTGTGTGCGTGTGTGTGCGAGCGAACGAGAGAGTGTGTGTGTGTGCGTGTGAGAGAGAGAGTGTGATATGGTGCTCACATTACTGAAGGTCTCAGTGTGTATCAGTGTCTAATTAGCACCGTCCAGGTCGTTGAATGATTTTCCCGTAACAGCACGACGCGGTGTGTCTTTAAAACATTCGAATAGAAAAGAGTCTTTAACGAGGTAACTTCACTCCGAGTGTGTGGGTGTGTTTGAATATAGCTGATAGCTATTCAGGGGAGAAAAACACAACCTGTGTGTGCGTGCGTGTGTGTGTGTGTGTGCGTGTGCGCGTGTGTGTGTGAGAGAGAGAGAAAGAGTGTGGGTCTGCTGCTGCTCTGATGACTCATACTGACTCACACCTGTAGACGCCCCACAGGACTAAAGCAAACTAGCACTCTCTCTCATATACATACACACACACACACACACACACACACACATACACACACACACACACACACACACACACACACATTTAATAAAACCTAAAATCCCCACAAGGTCAAGTCTGTCAGATATTCCTTTTCTTCTGAGGACATTCAGTCCCCACTAGTGTTTAAAATCGTCTGTGTGTGTTTACACTAATGGTAGCTGTCCGTGGTCCTGATTTGTCAGTTGCTTCGTTTAACGATCTCATTATTCATGTCTTTTTCTCTCTCTTTCCTGCCTTCTTTCCTCTTTATCTGTCTTCTCATCCTTTCTTTACTTACTTGCTCCCTCTCTTCCTCTCTGTCTTACCCTGGTCTGGCATTCCCGTCCATTTATTTCTCCTCCCTCCATCTCTCTTTTCCCTCACTCTTACCCTGGTCTGTATCTCTTTTCTCTCTTATTTCTCTTATTTTGTCTTTCTGTGACTCTCTTTCTCTCTCTGTCTGTCTCTCTCTTCCTGGTTCTTGTCTTTCTCCATCTTAATTTTCTGTCAATTTATTTCTTATTTTCCCCTCCATCTGTCTCTTTCTCTCCCTCTGTGTCTCTGTCCCGACCCTCCCCGCTTCCCCTTTCCCTTCTCAGCCTCGGAGCCCAATCTGAAGGTCCGTTCACGGTTAAAACAGAAGGTCGCTGAGAGGAGGAGCAGTCCTCTCCTCCGCCGTAGAGACGGCACCGTCATCAGCACCTTCAGGAGGAGAGCCATCGAGATCTCGGGTACACACACACACACACACACACACACACACACACACACGCACATACATATTAGACACACTCTTAGCTGTCTCATGTGATCAGTCCTCCCTTCTTCAAGTCAATCAAGTCACTATTATTTAATTATTAACAGTGAGTCTACTCATTATACAGCTATTAACTATTCGGTGTGTGTGTTTATGCATGTGTGTGTGTGCATGTGGACAGTCTCGTCCATGTGCAGCAGCGCCCCTGGCTCAGGCCCCAGCTCCCCCAACAGTTCCAACAGCGCCATCGCCGAGAACGGCTCCAGCGGCTCTGTCCCAAACATCCACGCCGAGGTGAGCTGCGCTTAGACGCCTTACACACCAGTTCACGTTTAATCAGTGTTTTTCCTTAGTTTAAAAGGATAAAGTTCCAGAGGAAGCACGTCTTACTTTACCTTTTAACCCTTGTTCTTATCACGGTTTCAATGGAAACGTTCTGATTCTTTCACTACCCCCTACCCACTACCTGTACGTGCGTTTAGAAGCGTTTCCGTTTCCTAGTTCCTCGTTTCTCCTGGATTTGAGTCCTTCCTGATCTATTAAGGTGTAATTACAAATTATTCTCTTTTGAACAATTTCCCATTTAGACCCAAAACTGCGGGGAAAATAAAGCACAATTGTTAAAAAAAAAAAAAAAAAAACAGATTTGGTTTGTGGTTTTGTTTAATAGTTTATCAGCATGTTATTTCTGAACCATTCAGACCTTCAGTTTCTCTCAGCATGATTAGGTTTTTAAGATTTTGCGTGTGTTTGTGAAATGGCTCGCAGAACATTTTGCCCGAGACACACAGATATAGTAACACTAATAACGGCGTTGTTAAGAGCGCTTGTTTTGCTGCTTTGGTTCTGCGTGTGTGCTTTTACGTCATTGTTGTCATGGGATTGAGTAATTGTTTGGGTTTATTTCCTGCCTCTGTATTTCCGCACAGAGCGTATTTATATTCCTGCGCCTAATCAATCCACTTTATGGCTTTGTGAGGAACGGGGAGGAAGGCGGGGTAAACAGGGTAAGCAGCCAGTGAAAGCCTAGCGTAAGTGGAGCAATAAATACAGCACACATCAGACCTGTCAGCCGGCAATTATCTGCCCCTTGGTTCGCTCGATTGCTGCCATTTCCGTCTTTCTCTGAGCGGCCCATGACATAACCAGAGGCTCGTTTATGGGCTTTGGTGCCTACGTGAATACGTATGTGTGCGTTCACTATTCTGCCCCAAAATAGCCGGCGTAGACTGAGAGGGTTACTGCGCCACCGCCGCTGTTGCATTCGGGCCGTGCGGCGAGCAGAGAGAGAGAGAGAGAGAGAGAGAGCGCGAGCGTTGACGTCATCCGCGCCGCAAACAGGCCCTGAACTTTTCTTTTCTTTCTATTTCTAATTGGACGTTCTTTTTTTTATCACAGTGGGATGTTTGTTGAGTCAGAGCCGGAGTGACGTCAGAGCCGAGCGGACCGAGCGGATCGCGCTCCGCGTCTTCAGGCTGATTCACACAGACAGAAAAAGAGACGTGTGCTTTAAAAAAATAAAAAGCAGTGATAATGAATAAGAGCACGCTGCTGAATGGCGGGGTGAAAAAATAAGATCGCTGGGAATGAATTAGCCTTTTCATTCACACTCTCCCGTCATGTCTTCAGGCTCGTCATCAATCTAAATTCAGAATAAATCAGAGCTCGGAGCATGGCTTCTGCGTTCACGGTCAAGTGTGATTGGGCTTTCGTCCTCAGTGCTTAGTCCTGCGTCACTGCAGGGGAAAATATTACTTCCTCTGTCTTTATTACTATTACTGTTATTTTATTGGTCTAGGTTTGCGTTCCTGAGGTTAGTTCCTGGACTGAAGTACTTCCACTTACATTCTCTGATCTTGTGCTTTTATTCCTGAGTTTATGTTTTAAACTAAAAACTAAATGGCTAAAATGTTTTTAAGTTCGTAGGTTTACATTCCTGGGTTTAAGTTCCTGGACTTTAGTTCCGATTGTTCAGATCCTGGACTTCAGTTCCTGGACTGTAGTTCTGGGGCTTAAATTTCTGAATTTAAGTTCCCAGAGTTTAGTTCCAGGGCTACAGCTCATGGACCCTATTATCTGTGCTTACATTTCTGTTTTTAAAGTATCTGGGTTTCAGTTCCTAGATTTTAGTTCCTGGACCTTAGTTCCTAAGCTTAACTTTCTGTACTAACTAGCCTTTAGTCCCAGGGCTTCAGCTAAGGTTTTAGTTCCTGGACTTTTTTTGTTGTTGTTCATGAACATACATTTCTGTTTTTAACTACCTATATTTTGTTCCTAACGTTCAGATACTGGACTTTTTTCCCTGGACTGTAGTTCATAGGATTACATTTCTGAATTTAAATTTCTAGAGTTGGGTTAACTTAACTTTATCCTGGGTGTAACTTTCTGATTAAAGTTAGTTCTAGTTCTAGGGCTTCAGCTCATGGACATGAGCTCTTGGCTTAAATTTCTGTAATTAAGCACCCAGATTTTACTTTTTGGAGTACAGGTCCTAGATTTTAGTTCCTGGACTGTAGTCTTTGGGCTTAAATATCCAGACTTACATTCCTAGTAATCTGTGCTTAAATTTCTGGAAGTTCCTAGAGCTTAGTTCCTGGATTTAGTTCCAGGACTTCACTTCCTGAGCCTAACTTGTGTTTAAGTTCCTGGACTTTAGTTCCTGGGCTTAAATTCCTGGATAAGTTCCCATAGTTTAGTTCCAGGGGTAGTGCTCCTGGTCCTTAGTATCTGTGCTTATATTTGTTTATTATATATCTGTACTAATGTACCTAATGTTTAGGACCTGGATTTAGTTCCTGGACCTTAGATTCTACGTTAAGTTTTCTGTATTTTAGTAGCTATACTTTATTTCTGGCTTAAGCTGAGGTTTTAGTTCCTGGACTTTTGTTTCTGGGCTTAAATGTCTGTACTATACAAATCTTAGTTCCTGGAGTTTGGATCTTGGATTTTATTTCCTGGAGTTCATAAGATTACATTTCTGAAATTAAGTTTGTTCCTAGACTTTAGAACCTGGGCTTAACTTTGTGGATTATAGTTTGGTTTTAGTTCCAGGGCTTCAGCCCATGGATATTAGCTCCTGAGTTTAAATCTCTGTATTTAAGTACCCAGATTTAACAGTAGTTTCAAGATTACAGGTCCTGTTTTTAGTACGTGGACTGTAGATGTAATTTATGGACATAAATATTCAGGTAAAAGTTTTAATCTTAAACTCCTGGACTTAAATTCTTGGGAGTCATTTCCTTTTTATATTCCTGGATTTTAATTTCTGGGCTTTTGTGAGACGATTTTCATGTCTCTACTCACCTTTTGAGTTCTACATGATGATTTACTGAGATGAAATAATCCACAACCTTAAAAAAAAAAAAATCTTACTTTAGTCTGTCTGTGTGTGTGTGTGTGTGTTTGTAGCAGCTGCGTTCTCTGCACCAGTCTCTGAACGCAGACGGCGCGGTGAGCCCGCTGAGCCTGTACACATCTCCGTCGCTGCCCAACATCTCTCTGGGTCTGCCGGCTAACGCACACATCACGGTGAGTCATGAAGAACCAGACATCCTTCACCGACTTACCCTGGACACGAACGTATGCAGTAACGTCCATCCCTCTCATCAGGCTCCGCAGAAGCTCGGGGGGCAGCCGGAGGCGGAGCGGCAGGTACAGGGAGTGCGTCAGGGGACAGTGTTGGGGAAGTTCGGGAGCAGCTCGTCTGTGTCCGTGTGTCTGGACTCAGAGCCTCAATCGGCCCCCAACAGCCACAGCAGCCACAACTCCCTACTGCAGCATGTCCTCTTGTTGGAGCAGGCTCGGCAACAGAGTGCACTGCTCGCAGGTAACACACATACACACACTCTTACACACTATTACACACATATGTACAGGAAACAGAGTGACTGAGCAGCTGTGTTAATCCTCCCTGACTCCTCTCAGTGCCCATGTATGGCCAGTCGCCGTTGGTTACGGGCGAGCGCATGTCTAACAGCATGCGAACGGTCAGTAAACTGCCTCGGCACCGTCCTCTGGCGCGCACGCAGTCGGCGCCGTTACCGCAGACCCCACAGGCGCTGCAGCACCTCGTCATCCAGCAGCAGCACCAACACTTCCTGGAAAAACAGAAACACTACCAGCTCAACAAGGTAACACTGAGTTAATGCAATAACTAAAATAAATCAATATAACCTTGGATCAGTGGGCATAAATATTGGCGCCCACCATTATGAGTTTTGGATTATTAATATAATTTGTCTAAATTTGTTGATTGTTTAAGTTTAGCAACACTGTCAATGAATACAAGTGTTAATTACTACTAAAGTTAATAAACTGTACGAGCAAATAATCTAAATGTAAATTTTACATCTCTACCTCTGTCAGATCCTGTCCAAAGGGGCGGAGCTCCCACGCCAACCCCCCACCCACCCAGAAGAGACAGAGGAGGAGCTTACCGAGACGACTGAGATGACGGAGGAGTGGGGGGAGGGGCCTGAGCGTGTGAGGGAGGGGCTAAGCAAAGAAAGTTCCGGCGAAACCACGCCGCCTTCTGAGCGGGTGGTCCAGCTGAAAGGCGAGAGCACGGAGAGCGACCTTGAGGAAGAGGAAGATGAGGATGAAGCCATCGAGCTGAAAGAGTGCGATGAAGAGGGTGACCCCTACAGGCAGGTGAGGACCGGGGGTTTTTTTTTCCTCTGGTAATTAAATGTTAAGGGATGATGTAAAAAATAATTTACACAATAATATAAATAAAATAAAAACCCAAGCCTGCCACTTGAAAGCAAGTACGTATTTAATCCTAGTTTTTTTCCTGTATGTTTTTGGTGACTAGGAAAAGTTATAAGCAGGTTCTGTGATTTAGAAAAGCAACCCGATATTAATAATACAGAAACGTCCAAGACAGCCGGAGCTCGAGCGCCTGGTGCAGTGTTACGGCTACTCTGAAGCACTGAAAGTGTTTGTTTTGTTTTTTTTGTTCCTAGCACATCCTCAGTCTTCGAGCGCTTTTCCCATGAGTGTAGCTGCTCTTTGTTATTTCATTTCTCCCGTCCACTGCTCTGCTTTTCCTCTCGCACTCTGGTTCAGTTCCTTTGTTTAACGTCCTTTAGCCTTTTGCACTTTAACACATTGCGCAACTGGCGCTGATGAAATCAGGGTCCGTGCTGACGCACGTCGCAGGGCCACGCTGATATTTGTCCTCTGTCCCACACAATGCTGCAGCCCGAGTGCGACACGTGTTCACAGCAACCGTGTGTGAGCAAGCAGTTCGCCCTTAATCATGGAAAAGAGAGGAACCTTCTTCACTGGGACTGACACATGTAGGCCACACCTCCTTCGATGGGACTGACACATGTAGGCCACACCTCCTTCAATGGGACTGACACATGTAGGCCACACCTCCTTCAATGGGACTGACACACGTAGGCCACACCTCCTTCACTGGGACTGACACACGTAGGCCACACCTCCTTCACTGGGACTGACACATGTAGGCCACACCTCCTTCACTTGGACAGAGACACACAGGCCACACCTCCTTCACTGAGACCGACACATATAGGCCACACCTTCTTCGCTGGGACGGACACACATTGGCCACACCTCCTTCACTGGGATTGACAGTCAGAAGCTACTCCTTCACCAGGAGGCCACGCCCCTCCACTTCCTTTAGTAAAACGAGACACACAGACCGCCACCTCCTTCACTAGGAATATAAACAGACCACGCCTCCTTCACCGAGAGTGACGGATACAGTCTTTGCAAATTGTTTTTATTTTGTTAAACAGTGTCCATTTCAGCAAGCGAAGTGAGACACGTGTCCAGTGTCACATGCTGATTTGCCCCGGGCTTGATGGGTCAGGGGTAAGTGTGAAGATCTTTATAAACAGATGTGAGTTTATATCAGGTCGGTGGAGCACATATTTCTGTGGAGTGCTGAAGTGATGATGTCACTAGGTAGCTTGCACTCCTGTCCTCTCTGTAGGGGACTCGTGTGGTCATGTGACCGTACGGCGTGGCGCTGGCGGCGCTGGTGCAGTGAACCGGGCTCTCGTGTGCCGCTGCGCATTCATTTACATAACATAAGCTGGAAGAAGTCGCTCTGCAGTGGGGTGTGACGCTTGATTGGTCGTCTTCACACACACACACTCACACACACGCACACACACATGCACTTGAATGAAGAATGAATGAGAGAGCTAGACTCCTCCTTCTCCCTGAGATCATTGAAGGAAAAAAGTCCAGTAAAGCATTAGAATTCATCCTGCATCCTCCTGCTGCTGCAGGACACACACACACACACACACACACACACATACACATACACACACCCTGCCCTATGAATGGAAGCGTCCATCTCTGACTCATCTCTCCAGGGTGAATCATCGCCTGCTCTCGCCCCCGCCTCGTCTGCCCTGCACTTCACACCCAATCACAACCCACCAGCTGTGTGTGTGTGTGCGTGCGCGTGTGTGTGTGTGTTAGGCATATTACAAAGCTTTTGGAGGCGGCGTTGTTTATCATTGTGAGTTTAGTCATCTCATTGAGACAGCTTCCTCTAAAACGCCTCTGTGGTCAAGCACAGATATTAGACTATTGTGCACGCACACATGGATGCAAAGTGTGTGTGTATGTGTGTGTGCTGCTTCTCCACTTGTCTCTCCAAGTGCTTGGAATACAAATGTGATCCTACACACACCCTCTTAGATGGAGAGGAAGGGGCGGGAGATATACACAGAGGGAGAGCGAGAGAGCTGAACCATTTTTTCCCCCTAAATAACAAAGAAGCAAAGGAGACAGTGTGTGTGTTTCATATTTCGACCCATGTAACATGTCTCATAACTTAAAAATATGATACATTGGTTTGTTTATTTTTCCTCTGCTTCTTGCTCACTAGCCATGAACCTCCTGATGCTGATTAGCATTAGCTCACTATTACATGAGCTAGTTAGCATTGCAACAAAATGTTCCTGAGTCCTTGGTTCCTGAAAAGGTTCCTGGTTTCCTAAACTCATAAAAAAGCTTCTCATTTCTGAAAAAAAGCTTCCTGAGCTCCTGGATTTCTTCAGTTCCTGAAAAAAAAATGAGTTCCTTAAACTCATGGTTCCTAAATGTTTTTATTTTCTATAAAGCCTGTTTCAGAGTTACAGAAAAGTGAAAAACAGTCCCAGAGCTTGTGAAGGTTCTTCGTTTCGTGAAAAGGTTCCCAAGGTCTTAATTTCCTGATGTTTCCTGAAAAAAGAAAGAAATGATACCCAAATTTCTTCAGTTCCTTAAAAAGAAAGTTCCTGAAAAGGGTCTTTAGTTTCAGGGGGAAAAAAGTTTATAAATAGAAAATAAAGCAATTTAAGAAAATGTTTCAGAGTTATGGAAACGTTAATCACAGTTCCACAGTTCCAAAAGGTTCCCAAGTTCATGAAAAGTTTCTTCATTTTTGTAAAAAAGGTTCAAGAAGTGAAATGTTCTTCAGTTCTTGTAAAAAAGAAAAAAAAAAAGGTATTGATTTTCTAAAAACAATATTTCAGATTTATGAAAAATTTCTGAGATCATGAAAAGGTTCTTAAGTCCCTAAAAAAAACATTCCTGAGCTTGTGAAAGGGTTCTCTTTTTATTCTGAAATGGTTCCTGAGCTTCTTCAGTTGTTGGGTTTCTGAGTTTCTGGGGAAAAAATGATTTCCCCAAACTCATGGTTCCTGAGTTGTAAAAAGATGAAAATTTTGAACCTTAGCTCAAGATAAGGTTTTCGAGTTTGTGATGAAAAAAATATTCCCAAGTTCACAAAAATGTCCTTTTGTTCTTGAACTTGTTAAAAGGTTCTACCTTCCCTAAAAGAGTTCCTGAGTTTCCTGCGATTCTGGATTCTTCTAGTTCCTTAAAAACTGTTTCTGGATTCTGGAAAAGGTTCCTCAGCACCAGGAATAAAGTTTCTTGAGTTTGTGGAAAGCTTTTAAATCTCTTCAAATAGTTTAAGAGATCAGGAAGTTTTTGCAAAAATTCTGCTTGGTTTGTTTAAAAAAAAAAAAGGTCTCAGAAACGGTTCCTGTGGGGGGAAAAAAATGACTTCTGGTTTCATCAGAAGGTTCTTGAATTAATGAAAATGAGGCTAAAATACCATAAACATACTGTAAGAACAGTGAGAACATTTCCCCTTACCTGGGCTCCTGCCTTTCTCTCTCACACTCTCACACACACACTGTTCTATGAGTTTGTGTCTGCTTCTTCTCCACTTGTCTCTGAAAGTGTTTGGAATTCAAATGTGATCCTACACACCCTTTGAATATGGTGATGTAGGAGAAAGAGAGAGAAAGAGAGAGATGTGTTTAATTTTTTTCCTCTCCTCAGCGAGCCAAGCCTTGTGTCCTGTCTCCTACGTGGAAAACACGACATATTGTTTTTTTTTTCTTTTTTCCTTAGTTCATTCATTGTGTTTCCACTGAACATCAGGAACTTTTTGAGAAACTGAAGCTCATCACCCTGAAGAAGCAGTGCAACAATTCTTTTAAAATGTTTCTGGATTTCTTCATGAAACAATGTTTTAAAGTTCTTGAAAAGTTTCTTCAGTTGCTGAAACATTCCTTAGCTCCCTTAAAGATCTTTAAATCTTTTCCTAAAGAAGAAAAATGTTCTTCAAAGAGTTCCTGAAATGAATATATCTTCCTGAAAGGGTTTGAGTTCCTGGATTTGTTTTTTTTTTAACTACATGCCTTTTTCAAAGTTCTTGAAAAGATTCTTCAAAATTCTTTATTGTGTTCAGATAAATAGGTAAATAGGCCACACCTACCGTAGGTCTCAACCTGGATGAGAGATAAATAGGCCACGCCTCTTCTTAAGAACCTTTAATAATCACGGTTAATGTAGCAATGGTGTGCTTTAACAAGGAATTCTTTAGTAAATATTTTTTTGTGAAAAATCTTTTATATTTTAAGAACAAAATCGATGTGTTCCTGAAAAGGTTCTTTGTTCTCCCAAAATGGTTCCTGAGTTCATTTCACTTCTTGACTTTATGTAATTTCTTGTTCTTGAGTTTCTGTCATAAGGTTCCTAAGCCCCGTAAATGGTTGCTCAGTGAAAAAATAAAAAATCTTGGTTGGTTAAAAAAAAAAAAAGTTCCTGAAAAGGTTCCTAAAGCCCTGGGGTCCTGGGGCAAGTGTTTGTGGAAAGGTTCCTAAAAAAACGTTCTTGAGACCATGGGAAATTTTGTAAAACCTTGGCTACTATCTTCGATTCAAATCATGACTCCTGTCTTGCCACACGTGCACGCACACGCACACACACACTCACACTCAGGATGATGAAAAGCAGGCAGAACGACTGTTTACAGCAGCAGAACGTGTAAGTAGCTTTTTGGCAGTTGGAGACGGTTCTATTGGCACTGCAGTGGTTCCTGAAGTTCCCTGACTTTCTCGCTTGCTGATCTGTTTAGTCTGTGCACAGCTAAATACACACACACACACACACACACACACACACACACATTTCCCTCTGTTTGATTCAGTACCTCTCACTCTGTAAAGGATGAAGAGCTGTAACTGGAATGCTAAAGGTTCCTGAATGTACAGATTCTTGAGGTCCTGAATTGCTAAAACGGCTAGTGAG
This sequence comes from Clarias pachynema, assembly GCA_030014365.1. Lineage (NCBI taxonomy): Eukaryota > Metazoa > Chordata > Actinopteri > Siluriformes > Clariidae > Clarias > Clarias pachynema. The sequence goes on along the minus strand of JAQMYL010000023.1, from coordinate 32,984,658 downwards.
TTCCTGGGGGGGGGGATTAAGCTTGTAAAAAGAATCTTGGACCCTTAAAAAGTTCCTGAGTTGATAAAATCACTTCTGGGTTTCCTAAAAATGTTCCTGAATTTAAGTAAACCTTACAGAGTTCATGGAAGGGTTCAAATTTGTTCAATGGTTCCTAAAACATCAGCAAGGGTTCAGAGTTCCTGCACAGGTTCCAGAGCAGAGCATAATGGTTCCTGAAAATGTGCCCCTTTAAAGTGCTCCTACGTTTAAAAGACATCAAGGCTAAAGCGTAACCTCACATCGTCACACATTCGTGCATTTATACACCACTGTGTAACACACACACACACACACTTTAATTTGAACTGTAACAGAAGAGGCATGTTTCTCCGTCTGCAGTTCTCGGAGCAGCAGCACCTGCAGCAGCTGAACGTGTTCCAGGCGTCTCTGTCCATCACGGGAATGCCGCACAGGCCCCTGGGAAGAGCGCAGTCGTCCCCCATCACCTCCTGCCTTAAAGCCACTCCAATGGCAGAATTACCCATCAAGCACCTCTTCACTACAGGTACTGAGAGGACCGAGTAAGAGCAAGAAATCACACCGTGTTGTGCTGTTAGAGGAAAGCAATCGACATCACCATGGTAACCGGAACATTATCCTCTTCTCTCCTTTCCTCCTCTATCCTCTTCTTTTCTTGTCCTCTTCTTTCCTTTCCTCAATTCTCATCTCCTCTCGTCTCCACTCATCCTGTCCTCCTTCTTCTATCTTCACTTTGCCTTCTGTCCTCCTTTCTTTTCTTTCTCTCTCCTCTCCTCTTCTATCCTCACCACCCATCCCCTGCTCCTCTCCTCTCTTCTCCTCTCATCTCTTCCTCTCTCCTTCTTTCCTCCTGTCCTCTCCTCTGTTTCGTGTCTCGCTCAGGTCTGGTGTACGACACACTCATGCTGAAGCACCAGTGCATGTGCGGGAACACACACATCCACCCGGAGCACGCCGGACGTATCCAGAGCGTGTGGTCCAGGCTGCAGGAGACAGGACTGCTGGGCCGCTGTGAGGTGAGAGAGCCGCCTGCTGGCGCGCTTCAGCAACTACAGCCTGAATGTTTTCACATCGGAAATTGTCCGAAATTTGACATAAAAACCAGTCAGTGTGTTAAAAGTGGAATCAGTGCACTGTGTGTTTCTCATCATCAGAGCTGTTCACCAACAAATACTAAACAGTAAATACTGAACTGTAGAGAAACCGCGTTTATACACACTTTCTCTCTTTCACTCATTTTGTTTTTTTCTTTTCTTTTTCTTCCGTGTGTGTGTGTAGAGGATCCGGGGCAGGAAGGCGACCCTGGATGAGATCCAGACGGTGCACTCGGAATATCACACCCTGCTGTACGGCACCAGCCCTCTCAACCGCCAGAAACTCGACAGCAAGAAGCTCTTAGGTGCGGAGTGATGACCTCACTTCCTGTTATAAACACTCTCTCTCTCTCTCTCTCTCTCTCTGCATGCCGTCATCTCTCAGTCTTGTTCCATTTATTTTGCTCTGTCTATCTTTCTTCCTCCATTTCTCTAGTTCTTTCTCTTTGCTTGTCTCTCACACCTCTCTCCCATCCCTCTTTCTCTCAACCTCTTCTCTATTCAATTCCATTCTCTTGCAATCTCTCTCTCTCTCTCACACACACACACATACACACATACTCCAATTCCATTGCAAATTTCTCTCCCCTCTTTCTCTCTTCTTCTCTCTCCGTCTCTTTCTCTTCCTCTCTCTCTCACTCTCTAGTCCTCGTACTTTCCATCTCTCCCTCTCTGATTCTCTCCTTCACTGTCTCACTGTTTCTGTCTGTTTGTCTCTCTCTCTCTCTCTCTCTCTCTCTCACACACACACACACCCCAGTATATACATTATATAATTAGATTGTAATTTAGTTTGTTATTACAGATGGTACGATGCTGTTTTGTCATTTTTTGAAGTGTCTGTACTGAACACATTTCCACACTCACCACATATTTCTCTCTTTAAAAACTACTACGATTGAAAGTGTTGTATTTACAAAATTTGCAAAAAACTATTTAGTCAGCCACCAATTGTATCTTTTATACTGATAACGAGTTCACACAGATGCCATTAATACTGTACAGGTAACGAGTGGAGGACAGAGGAGCCTCTTAAAGAAGACGTTACAGGTCTGTGAGAGCCAGAAATCCTGCTTGTTTGTAGGTGACCAAATACTTATTTTACCGAGGAATTTACCAATCAATTCATTAAAAATCCTACAATGTGTTTTTTGGGATTTTTTTAATTGAAGTATACCTATGATGAACATTACAGGCCTCTCTCGTCTTTTTAAGTGGGAGAACTTGCACAATTGGTGGCTGACTAAATACTTTTTTGCACCACTGTATTATTTATGAATATTCTTTTTCAACCTGGGGGAACCGCATCTTGCAAACCAACATCACTTTCAGTACAAATATATTAAACATCCTCAAGTATAAATGTAATAATCCAAATCATAACAAAACAATAGAATCAAATTTCTTTGTTTAAAAAAAAAAAATCTAAATTCTATTTGAATCTGTTCAGTGTTGCGCTGATTAAAACCATAGATTAATTTATCCTTAATTAAAAATATGGATGTTATGGCGCAGCGTATAAATAAATAAACCATACATACTGTATAGTGTAATATGCACTATATTGCTAAAAGTATTCGCTCGCCTGCCTTCACATGCATATGAACTTGAGTAACACCCAATTCTTAATCCATATGATGTTGCTTCACCCTTTTTAGCTAGAACAACTTCAACTATTCTGATTAATTCATTCCAGAGGTGTCCTATCGGGTTGAGGTCTGGACATCTAAGGACTGCGCAGCAGTGGACAAACCAAGGTCCATAAAGACATGGATGAGCGAGTTTGGTGTGGAAGAACTTGACTGGCCTGCACAGAGTCCTGACCTCAACCCGAGAGAACATCTTTAAGATGAATTAGAGCGGATACGGTGAGACAGGCCTTCTCGTCCAACATCAGTGTCTGACCTCACAAATGCGCTCCTGGAAGAATAATGTTCAAAAATACCCATAAACACTCTCCTAAACCTTGTGGAAAACCGTCACAGAAGAGTTGAAGCTGTTATAGCTGCAAAGGTGGCGGAGCCAACATCATATTAAACCCTCTAGGTTAAGAATTCGATGTTACTCAAGTTCATATGCATGTGAAAGCAGGGGAGCGAATACTTTTGGCAATATAGTGTACTGTAGATACTTATATAATAATACATAAATAAACTAACTGTATGTATTATACGTTATTTAAAGTTCTGCTTAATGGACACACAAATATGTAGGTCAAAAATGTATACAAGGGCTGTTCAAGTGAAACCGGGACTTGTGATGAAATGAGACTTAGGAACGCATTCGAACGGTGTTTTAGAGAAGGACGTACGTCCATGAGTGACGATCCCGGCCGAGGTGGTTTGGAGCCCGCTGCAGTTATTGCCACATCCCCTGTACAGTTCTTGGACGTTCCTGTGAGGCCAGCGTTTCATACGTGAATCAGACAGGCTGATCATGGCTGAGAAGGCTTATTGGTGTCCGAGCGCTAGTGAGACGCTTGGATAAGTGGAAAAAGCTTCTCCACCCGTCGTAATGAAAGTCCCGCCTCCGTCCCACGCTTACTTCCGGTCTGCCTCCTCTGACAGACACGGCAGTATTTTTAGGCTTGAGACTTTTCTTCCACCTCCGCCTCTGAGTCACCAGTCGAGAGAGAAAGTGTGTGTGTGTATGTGTGTGTGTGTAGCAGGCGTGGGTTCTGCAGGAGATGTTGGCTGCCATCATTTCTGCTCATAATGCATGTTTTTACGATGGGTATTGACCTTTATCCCTACTGACACTATAATAATAATAATAATAATATGAATCAGGACAGAAATCAGGACATCAGTGTCCTATGAAGTGTAATTCGTTTCATTCTTTAATGCTTTTCCTCTTCGCAGGTCCAATCAGTCAGAAGATGTACGCCGTGCTGCCGTGTGGAGGGATTGGGGTGAGGACCAGTTCTTACATAATTATAAAAACCGTAATAATAATAATAATAATAATAATAATAAAGTTACACACTGATTTGTTGTGTGTGTGTGTGTTCAGGTGGACAGCGATACCGTGTGGAACGAGATGCACTCCTCGGGAGCCGTCCGCATGGCCGTGGGCTGCGTCATCGAGCTCGCCTTTAAAGTAGCAGCCGCAGAACTGAAGGTACATCAACACCTCCACACTGATCATCATCAGTGGTAAAGTGCTCGCCCCATCATCTGTAGATCGCGAGTTCGATTCCCGGGTGATGCTGTAACCTCTCGCAGCTGGAGGTCTAGAGAGAGCTGATTGGCCGAGCT
>JAQMYL010000023.1:32896932-32924472 GCA_030014365.1 Clarias pachynema | reverse complement strand
AAATGTCATAATTCTAAGAATTTTCTTAGAATTTCGTCACTAGGAGCAACTTTTAGGCTTAAGAAGCTTTGTGAATACGGGCCCTGATGTCTTCACTGAACAATTTGTTATATTTATCATATACATGATCATATAGATCTTCTCCAGAGCTGTACCTGTGTGCTCACTGGCGTATAATCCTATTGTCTTTACGATATTTATTTAAATACCCTGCTGTTGTACGACCACAGAACACCACTTACTCTTACACTCATCACTTCCTACTCATATCATTTTGTCCTTTTCATTAATTTAATTCAGTTCCGCTTTAAATTAAAAAACAGACCAAATTCTCGTTTAGTGTAAAACCTCGTCCCTGGTTTAGACTGTGAGTGTGAGTGCCAATTATACCAGACATCGTACTCCTCCTCCTCTAACGTCACACAATCATAATTACTCCAAAGGGAATGGAGACGTACGGCAGGGCGTCAGTTCAGACCACAGGGGATAACTCCTTATTTCATTTGGATTAAGCGGAGATGTGAGATCGCAGGCTTAGTCTCTGTCTCATACGTCACTCTGGGATCTTGTTGAAAAGATAAGATGATACTCAGGGGTTATGAATGTGTACAGTGAGGAGTAACACACTCCGTGTTGCGCTGTCATAGGAAAACAATCAAAGACAGGGTGGGAAAAGTAACGCCACCTCATCACACTAACCTGTAACAGCACGTCTTGAAGCGCTGTATCCCACTTACATGGCAGAAATCACAAGTGTTATTTATTAAACAACGAGATGTCGTATTTTTATTGGTTTAGAGTTTGCAAAAATGATTCTGAATGAAAACCTCCTGACCAATCAGGATCCAGGATTCAGCAGCGGTGCAGTGTGACTGGTTTAAAGCAGAAAACTGAAATTCTTTTTATCAAATATATATTTATGTGTGTGTGTGTTTGTGTGTGTGTGTGCGTGATTGTGATTCTTAGCACATAGACCACTATTCCAGGACTAAAGCCATCGCCGAGCGCATGGTCCTCAGCGCCAACAGGAGAACCTTACAAGGTACAGATCCTTCTCTCTGACCCTGAGAGGAGAAAGCCATCGCTTTTGTGTGTGTGTGTGTGTGTGTGTGTGTGTGTGTGTGTGTGTGTGTGTGTGTGTGTGTGTGCATGTGCATAATGATGAGGTACCGTGTGCAACCGGACCCAGCGGCACCTCTGACACCTGTTTAAATTTAGAGCTTTACAATAAGGCTGAGCTGCCAGGTAAACCCGACACGGGTGCGTCTGTAACTTTCGCATCCACTCAGACCTGTGTGTGTGTGTTAGTGTGTGTGTGTGAGTGCTTCTATTTATGGATAATGAAATTATTTTTTCATATTTTCTCTCTGTTTCTGTCTGTGTGTGCTTGTGTGTTTTACAAAGATGGTGGCCTTCTGCAGACGTGTGTGTTACGACCTTCAGGTATCTACGGTCCTGAGGAGAGGAGACATCTACACCGAGTGATGGTAATTCTCTTTCTCTCTCTTCATTTTTTCCTTTTTCTGTCTTCCCTATCATCCTTTGTCTTTTTGCCTTCCTCTCACTCTCTTCCTCATCTCTCTACTATATCTCTCTTTCTCTCCTTTTCTCTCTCTTCTCACTCTGTCCATCTTTCTTCTTTTGTGAATGTCTTTCTTTTTTTTTCCTTCTCTCTTGCTGTCTGTGTGTCTTTGTCTGACTCACTCCATCATTATCTATCCTTGTCTGTGTTTCTCTCTCTCTCACACCCTCTCTCTCTCTCTCTCTCTCTCACACACACACACACACTCGCTCCCCACTCCCCTGTGTCCAAAGGTGTACAATATTAATGAATTCTGTGAGAGGCTCCAGTTACAGTTCTATTTCCCTCTGTCACACACGCACGCACACACACACACACAGACACACACACACACACACACACACACACACACACACACACACACACAAAACACAGATGCAACAGTGCATTTTTGCAGTTCAGTAAAAAGGTCAGTCTGTAAATTGAACAACATATCAAAATAAAAGTCACGCCTCGTCTCGGAGTGACTTTCACTAATGTTCTCTGTACACCAGCCCTGTAGCGTATGAGATAACCTGCAGAGTTTAATTTTCTAATTATGCATTAATAACTCTCCCTTTCTCTCTCTCTCTCTCTCTCTCTCTGCTCTAGGTGAACGTGGAGCGCAGGTTGTTCAGTTTCACTTTCGGTGACCCCAAGGCCAGGATGAACTGGGTCCACGTGGACAATCTGGTCACGGCTCACGTCCTGGCAGCTGAAGGCCTCACGCCTGAGAGAAGCTGTGTCGCGGTAAGCCTCATGCACCTCGCTATCTACATCAGTTTTTACTGTACCTCCGGGTCACCATTGGTCTGTTGTTTCACACTCTCCCTAGATCAGCTTTCTTCTCAATGTACAACCTAATCTGTGGTGGCAATTTATAAAGAAATTCTATATAATAGTTACATATATACGTTTTTTATTGGAGGGAATAAGTCACATCCTCCCATTCTTATCTAGATAAAATAATCAGGGACTGGATGATGTGCTATGATGTAGCTCAGTGGTTAAGGCATTGGATTACGGTTTGGAAGGTCCCAGGTTCAAATCCCATGACCACTAATTTGTCTCTGTTGGGCCCTTGAGCAAGGCCCCTAAGCCTCAACTGCTCAGATGTATAATGAGATAAAAATGTAAGTCGCTCTGGATAAGGGCGTCTCCTAAATGTATGAATGTGTTTCTATAACAGTATACCAGGGTGTGTTTTATTATAAGCCTTCAGTTTGCTAGGGATAAAGATTGGACTTTGGAACAATGGAAAAAGGTCATGTGATCTGATCTGAGTCCAGTTTGAGCCTTTTCCAGAGCTTTTACCCATCATACATAGTGGCCACTGTACAAGCCTCTGGAGGCAGTGTTATGATCTGGGGTCGCTTCAGTTGGTCAGGCCTCGACTTTAGCAACGTTATGTGACAATAAAACAAATGAAGTCAGCTGATGACCTGAATGTACTGAATGACCACATGGCACATGACATCCATCCTGAAGGCACGGCCATATACGGTCATAACTATTTTTTCTAACTATTATTGGATTCGTTCTTTATGGCTTCTTTGTGGAAACTGAGTCCTTGACAGACACCTGCTTTACATGTCATGATCTAATCCTGGCATCTAAACCGAAACCTGGATTGCATTTATGTTCACCATCTCAAAAAATAGCAAATCATGATAAACACAACTGTGCATCCGTAATCGATTAGACAGTCTGCACCAGTACTGGCATTAATAAACATGAAGCTCGCTCCATTTGGTGCTTTCAATACAGAAAGAGTGCACTGACGGGGTTGTGTCTTGGTTTCAGAACGGACAGGCCTACTTCATCAACGACGGCGAATCTGTGAATGTGTTCGACTGGATGACACCACTGGTGAGCGCTGTTCGTATGTGAAATTTAAGCCATGTGTTTTTGTTGTTGTTGTTCTATCAAGGAAAAACCGTCAATGGTATAATGTTGCCATGGTAAAGCACAGACTGGCTGTAGTATGTATAGCAACCATTTCAACTTAACAAAATGAAACAAAGCCCATTACAAAGCCCATTTTTATGGGCACATTTTCCGCACATTTTGAGTTACTATATTTTACTGGAACATGAACCTAACCTGTTTAAGCCATCTCTACCACTCGGTTGAGCTCTGCTTTGATTAAAAAAAACCACTAGACATTGCTGTGTCTTTAAGTAATATGCCTTTTTAATTGCTTTGTAGCATAACACAAGAAATAAAGTGGATTGAATTTCCAAAAGCATGTGTTGTATTCTAGCGCTGAACAAAAATTTAACAGTTTATGTCACTTTTTCAGTTTTTATGAATTAATACTTTTACCAAGAAGTGACATCTCAACCATTTGGAAGAGGCATGTACTGGGGTCTTTTATTGGCCATAATAAAATAAAATAAAATAAAATAAAATAAAATAAAATAAATATATCAAAGAAAAATTTCCATTGCTTAGTTTTTTAGTGATCTCATTATTAATCTAAAATTACATTTATTGTTTGTTAACATTGTCAGCTTTTGGCCTAATAAGACAACATGTATGAAGCTCGTCATCTTTCCGAGACGCTGAAAGTTGAAAGATCTCCTGAAAAGTTAATGTTACCACCTTAGCTTCGTTACAAAGTACTGACACTGGAGACTCCTTCCAGGAGTGCCACATAATCATAAATCATCCTCGTATCAATGTGGAGCGTCCGATGTACACGTCCCTGTAAATGAGCTGTTACTCACTACTGTCGGAACTGCTGTTTTAGAGAATTAATCACTAGTTTTAACCCTGATCTATTTTTCAAACTCTGTTTCTCCTCCTTCTTGAGCAGTTCGAGAGACTGGGCTACACTCGTCCGCTGATCCGTCTCCCAGTTTCACTCGTCTACTCGGCAGGTAGGACATATTTCTTCTGAGATTAATGTACTCATCATCCCTAACGTGACCTGATGGTGTGACGTGTGTGTGCAGCATTTTTGATGGAGCAGTTACACGTGGCTCTGAGGCCCGTCGTCAAGGTTCCTCTGCTCCTGACCAGAAACGAGGTAAAAACTCATCTCTTTGTGTACTCTTTTGTCTTGTAAAAGATGACAAATCAAAGATGGCAGATAATTCATTTGAGATCTCTTCTTATATAACCTTGAACGTTTATAGTATATGCTCTTATAGTATATCCACTTTAATAGGAACACCTGTACACCTGCTTGTTTTACGCAGTTATTCAGAGTTCATGTTCATGTTTTGTTTTATCTTTGTAAACTTTGAGAAAATCCCAGGAGTTTCTGAAATACTGAAACACGCTATGCCACTGTTAAGGTCACATACTTTTTCTTCTTTCTGATGGCTGTTTCTGTGTGATGTTTTACATTGTCCTGCTAACACACGATTGGCTGACTGGGTAATTCCATTAACATGCAGTTGCTCCTATTAAAGTAAAAAATAAAAAAAAAGAACCAAATTGAGAAAACTAAGAGAGGAAATAAAATACACAACAGACATTTGACACTTAACAGACATCACCATGGTGAGTTCAACATGTACACAAAGGTGTATTTTATATTTAATTGTAATCAGGGCTTATTATTCAGTAATTCCTTAAAATGATTCTCTTTTACTTTCACACTTTCATGTAATCATGTCATCTGGACTTCCAGAAACGAGCAGTTTCACTGCTCATCCATGTAGCTTCATCAGTCTGAGGGGAGTCCTCCAAGGTCAAAAAGTCCTTCCCTGTCTGAAAAGTCTTTTTACGTTAACAATGGAGAAGGTTAACGTACTGTAGAACTGAGAGTACAGTAGGAGTGAGAGTTGTTAGAGAGTAGTTGGGGAAGAGTTGTTAAGAAGAAACAGCAATAGAGAGAGAGAGAGAGAGAGAGAGAGATTAGAAAGAGTCTGCAGGGTTTGATGATCAGAGACAGTAGGGACGTCCTTAAATGTGGCTTTTCCTGTTAAATGTAGACCTGTGAAGAGGTCTTGATCTCTCTTGGGATGGATAAAAGAGCAGACGGGTTGTGCCTAAGACCTCCACCTCTTTTCAGGAAAGGATTTTCCACTTGCACATAGACAGCTTCTTTTACTCCCCTCTCTCAGACTGACGAAGAAACGTTTCTACCTAACAGGAAAGAAGTTCAGCTGACATGACTCAACTCCCAGATAACCTCACCTGGATGACTTCATGCTTTTGTTTCCTCACCTAAACTCCTTCCTTCATTTCTCACCTATTTAACTCTATTGCTTTTATTAAAGCCAGTAAAACAACATCAGCCAAAATGATCATTGATGTTAGAGTATTAAATGTTTGTAAAGAGTTCATTAACATCATTAACTAAAGAGCTCATTAACTGTGAGATCTGGATCTCATGATGTACACTTGGGTGATTTTATTGCGTGCTGCCTCTGAGTTAATTAGCAGCATGGATCCTTGTTTACACATTGTTTACTGTTGTAAAGTCATCGTCAGTAATCATGATGAATTATTCAGTAAGTAGGTGTGATTGTACGGCTCCTGGAAGAAAATCACGCTCAGGGATAAATGTCAGGTGTTAACAATATTAACTTGTCCTTAAAGGCACCAGATTATACTGCTAATTGAACAACTTACCGTATGTCTTAGTGTTCCAAAATGTGCCCTTAAAAGTTCCAGCTAAAGCAGCTCAGATCATGCATTTCTTTCTGTTCCACTCCTGATTCAAAAACGCTGTTTCAGTGTCATCAAATGCAAATGAGCTACTACTGCCCCCTACTCCCCCACACCAATACACCACCACCAGCAGCCTGAACCACTGATATATGGCAGGATGGATCCATGCCTTCATGTTGTTTATGTCAAATTCTGACCCTGCCATCCGAATGTCGCAGCAGAAATCAAGACTAACCAGACCAGACGACCACGCGTTTCACCTATGAACGTTTTTTCTTCTTTTTGTGCTTTTTCTTAGTTTTGTTATAGAGTATATAAGGAATAAAACCATCAGGGTTGTGCTGTTATAGAAAAATAATCCATGATACATATTACAGCGGAACCTTGGATTACGAGCATAATTCATTCCGGAAGCGGGCTCGTGTTTCAAAACACTCGTAAACCAAAGCAAACCAAATTTTCCCATAAGAAATAATGGAAACTCAAATTATTCGTTCCACAACCACAAAAAAATAAATACATAAAAATAAATAAAACACAAAATATAAAGTAAAAATTAAACAAATTAACCTGCACTTTACCTTTAAAAAAAAGTAAAAATAAATCCCGACAGATAAGTGTTTCCATTTAATCAAGTCAAAATTTTTTTTTATCTTTGCTCGTCTTGCGGAATGCTCGCACACCGTGTTACTCGCAGTCCAAGGTTTCACTGTATTAGTTACCAACCTGCCGCTATAAAGACTCATTTGCTATTCAGCCTCTCTTTTTATTCTCCTTTGAAGTTATACGCAAGAAATATTACAGTACATAATTTTAAATAAAAATCATAACCTGAGATATAAACTAGTGGTGAGGTGCTCAGGTAAGAGGAACTCTGCTTTATCGCACCACTCTTTGGTTGATTCATGTCCTACTGTATAACACCTCTTTATAACGCAGTATTTAAATCCTGAAAACAGCTTTAAAAGTCAGAAAGTTGATCTGAGCACTTTATTCTAATTCACACATTTAATTATTTTGTGTACTTGTGATATTCTCTAATGGGGAAGATATTATTTTAGTTGATTTTCCCCAAATCCTATCGAAGAAGCCGTTTAAACCAGGCATGAGTGAAGTCTAGACATGGTTGAGCGTGCTCAATGACTGAAACGTGAGAAGGAGACGCTGGGGCTCGGGGCGCTGATTCTGCTCGGCTGCCTGAATTAATCATAAGCACGGGCTCCTTGGATTCACGCTTGGTTTCGACAGGCGACACGGGCATTTGTGAACCAAGAGCAGTGATAAGGGGTCACGTGAATGTTATTTTAACACAGAGGAAGGAGTGCTTGGGGTCGGATCCCTAAACTTAGATCAGAAATGCAGATTACCAAATTTCCTTTTGAATACAAACTATAAGTCTGAAAACTGTTATTATGAATCTGTGCATTATTTGACCTCCATGTTCCTCTGAAAAGGTGTCAGACATAATGGAGCTATATATTTTGAGAGATTACTAAATTTTTCAATTCAATTCAATTTTATTTATATAGTGCTTTTAATTATGGAAATGAGTATGAAATGTAGGCGGCACGGCGGTGTAGTGGTTAGCACTGTCGCCTTGCTCCTCCAGGGTCCGGGTTCAATTCACGGCCAGGCTCTATTTCAGTCCAAAGACATGTAGGTTAGATTAATTGACGTTCCCATATTGCCTGTAGTGTGTGTGCCCTGTAATGGATTGACACCCTGTCCAGGGTGTACCCTGCCTTGTGCCCTAAGTCTCCTGGGATAGGCTCCAGGCCCCCGCGACCCTGAATACAGGATAAAGCGGTATAGAAGATGAGTGAGTGAGTATGAAATGTGTGAGAAAATGTGAATGAATCAAAATGATCAGATAGTCCCTGATGAGCAGGCCGAGGACGACGGTGGTAAGGAAAAACTCCCTGAGATGGCATTAGGAAGAAACCTTGAGAGGACCCAGACTCAACAGGGAACCCATTCTTATAGCAGGAATTGTTTTGCAGTAAAAAATGCTGTCAATAAGTCATACTCTGCGTTAGGCAGCTGGAAGTTCAATATAAGGTTTTGAAAGCTTGTGTACAAAATTGTAGGGAATTTCAGTCCTGAACTATTGAGCGACTGCAGTCACAAGTCCTCAGAGAACATTTGTCTGCACCAGCTGAGGCCAGGACCATCTTTATGGTAAAGTGGAACCGTCCCCAGTTATCACACGTATCCCAGACCACACAGGGCCTCCATGCGGCAGGATCTCCAACAAGATGCAGGGCATCAGGATGAGTCAGACAGGTACAGAGGGCAGAGGGGGTCTGGATCACTGGCAGCTCAGAAGCAGCATTTGTAGCTCAACAGACAGACAGACAAAGAAGACTAATGATCGGAAAGTCCCAGGTTTAAACCCCACCACCAAGTTGCCAATGTTGGGCCTGCTAGAGATAAAAAAGTGAGTAACTCTGTGGTTAAGGCATTGGACTACAGTTTGTAAGGTCCCATGTTCAAATCCCACGACTGCCAATTTGGGCCCTTGAGCAAGACCCTTAACCCTCAACTGCTCACATGTGTAATAAAATACGCTTGTAAGTTGCTCTGGATAAGGGCGTCTACCAAATACCTAAATGTAAAAGAAGACGACTGCATTCAGGGACTCTGACAGGACTAACTTTTACCGCATAACCAAAAATTGAGAGCCAGAAGGAAACATAGACATTTTTAAGTTAAGAACTTGTTGAGTATGAAAGAACTCTGAAAGGGCATTAGGACCATGCTGTATGTAGACTGGCTCGGTGCCAGTCTGATCGATGGAGATTTTCCATGCAGATACCCAATCCTCCATGGTAAGAGGAGAAAGGCGCAGGGGGCGTCGGTCCTGTGCCAGGCGAAAGCATGGAATAGTAATGCCATCATGTAAATGGACATTGAATCCGATCTGAACTTGACAGATACACGTCCAGCCCTTAGCATGCACAGCGGTCATGATATGACCTGATCAAGTACAGAGCACGAATAGTTAAGATGGAGTTTTTTGAAATTGTCTAAATCCCCACCTTAAAACACAAACACTTACGTTTAAACTAGAAAACAATCTGCCCTAAAAATGTAGACCAATGAGAGAAATGTAATAATTCATGATGAAAATTTAAAATAAAAAGACTTTTTTCATTTAACAAAATGGCTTCCACACGTATTACTTAGGAGTGCAAAGAATAGCACTACATCCGGTGCATCCTGTTATTTGTTATACAGTGGGGCAAAAAAGTATTTAGTCAGCCACTAATTGTGCAAGTTCTCCCACTTAAAAAGATGAGAGAGGCCTGTCATATGGTCAGATGAAACCAAAATAGAACTTTGTGTTTGAAGGAGAAAGAATGCTGAGTTGCATCCAAAGAACACCATACCTACTGTGAAGCATGGGGGTGGACACATCATCCTTTCAGGCTGTTTTTCTGCAAAGGGACCAGGACGACTGATCCGGTTAAAGGAAAGAATGAATGGGGCCATGTATCGTGAGATTTTGAGTGAAAACCTCCTTGCGTCAGCAAAGGCACTGAAAATTAAACGTGGCTGGTCTTTCAGCATGACAATGATCCCAAACACACCGCCCGGGCAGCGAAGAAGTGGCTTCGTAAGAAGCATTTCAAGGTCCTGGAGTGGCCGAGCCAGTCTCCAGATCTCAACCCCGAGTTGAAAGTCTGTGTTGCCCAGCGACAGCCCCAAAACATCACTGCTCTAGAGGAGATCTGCATGGAGGAACGGGCCAAAATACCAGCAACAGTGTGTGAAAACCTTTCTCAAGACTTACAGAAAACGTTTGACCTCTGTCATTGCAAGCAAAGGGTATATAACAAAGTATTGAGATGAAATTTTTATTATTGACCAAATACATATTTTCCACCATAATTTGCATAATTTTCATGTTCACAAATTCCTCAAGTGTGTTGGTCAGAATTCTATCTTGAGACACATACTCCAACTCCACACCTGTAATCTTACAACAGTAATGCTCCATAGTTACATCTGATGTCTGAAAACTTATGTGGGCTCTTAACCTAGCTCTGAGACCCAGAGGGTGTTTATACTTATAGGTAATGTGTTTTTTCTTGTGAAACACTTTTTTTTATTAACGCTTCACTAGAAGGCATTTGTGAAATTTTGCCAAGATGGCTGAGCGTACTGTATATCCTGGTCAGTGTGAGAAAAGTCATTACTAGACATGTACTCTTGGAAAACGACTCCAAAACTGTAAGCGAGCCTCTGGATGAGGTTAAGAAATACCACCACCTGTTTTATGATTGGTTGGAAGAATCCAGTCTTGAATGTGATTGGTAAGAAACCTAGAGCTCAAATGTGGGACATAAATTTTTTTATTTTTTTTAACAAAGTTCAGCACATGATTTTTACTCACTCAGTCACTCATTCATCGTCTATACCGCTTTATCCGGTACAGGGTCGCGGGGGACGTGGAGTCTATTCCATGAAACTTAGGGCTCGAGGCGACATCGAAGGACATGATTTTTATTGGGTTGTCATTGTTGCAATTTATGACTGCAGTGCATATTTCAGTCACACGCGGGAGTTTGTTAGTTTTCTTTACTGTCACAGTTTCTGTCATAATTCTGTCTGCGGTTAAGAGTGAGAGTAAAGGAAATAAAATCAATCAAATCTTCTGTGAAATTTGTCTATTAATGGATTAATTTGGTATCATTTATAGTTGTCTAGTTATATCATAGTTTATATCATGTCTACTTATGTTGTTTGTTTTCAGTAACACAGGCATTTGAAGTTGTAGCCTCTCAGAAATGTCTGTTTTACCATTTAAAGTAATAAATTGATGTGTAAATGTCAATACATTGACCAGTAATATTCATGTATGCACATATAAACTTTTCTCATGATGTATATTATAATGGCCAGTGTGAGTCGGTTTAGTATTTAAGTTAAGTGGGTCCCTTTAAAAAGTCTTAGAAACACTCATTTAAATCACAAGTAAGGATGATAAAAAAATATGAGAATAAATATAAATAAGAATTTTAAAAAATGGTTATGGAACTGTACTGAAGCTTGTATGAGGATTAGAAATAGCACCTTCTGCGTTATGATTGGTTACACAAATTCACCCTAGCCTATGATTGGTTAGAAACCTTGAGAAAGTGTTTGTTCTTTTTTTCGTTCTACCAGAACCTTTTAAGTAGGATTCTTTTGTCTTCCATGTATTTTCCCCACTAGAGCCTCTGTCGAATATTATACAACCTTTATACTTTACCACAACACTACAGAAATGGTAGAAATGTGAATAATACACTTCAAGAACAGTCTTTGCTAAGACTTTTGCCTCGTATCTCAATGCAGGTGAGAAACATCTCGGTGAGCCACACCTTCAGGATCGAGAAGGCGCGCCAGGAGCTGGGTTTCTCCCCGCGGAAGTACACCCTCGCCGACTCGGTGGACCAGTACCTCCAGAGCCGACCTGACGCCTCCGAATCCTCGCGCCCGTTCATCTTCGTCATGCTGATGATGATGGTGCTGGTGGGACTGGTCTTGCTGATGCTATGCTCAAGCTGGCATTAGCATTAACGCGTGCACATAGCACCCCACCCCCCACCCCCCAAACCCTGCTTTGCTTTCTGATTAGCCCACCTTTGCTTTCTGATTAGGACCACCCTAAACATGCAGATAGTCTGTAAATATCAAAGTCACGCGTGGTTTTGAAGTTTATTAAGTTGATTTAGAGTATTATTGATTTTAGGTGCAGTGTCTGTCCAAATGTACCTGGACCTGTGTTCTTTATAGTTTAATATGTTTTATGATTATCAGTCAGTAGCATGCATTTAGGGAAAATAATCACTGACTGGTTGATTAGTTTTCTTTAGCAGCATAACTCTAAATATGTTATTCCTTTTATTATTTAATTAGGAATAACATCCAACTTTTTATCTGTTTAATGTTCCGGATTACCTGCAGAACAACTCACCTGTGGCAGCTACAAACAGCCGTTCCCTCACCATACACATCTTATCATGTTAGCAAGAAAGGTACTGTACATCTTTACCTCTGACTGCCAGGAATTGCTAGCACCTCCCTCCATAAACTTCACCTAATGAACAATTATTTATAAAGATGCTCTCGTAGCTATTACTATGAAGATGATAGTAACATATTGGTAGATACAATTACTTACATAAGTACATATTTTAATACGAGGGGCATTCGAGTCAAACAGGGACTTTTGACAGTTATGAGGATAAAATCTCCCTTTATTTCTCTTTATAATCCCCTGCTACACTAATGCACTTATCTCCAGCGTTTCACTAGTGCTTGGATACCATCAAGGTAGAAAGTTTTCTCAGTACACCTGAGCCACATCTGAAACGCTGGCCTCCCAGGAACTCCTTTAACGGCCCAAACCTGTGGAAATGGCTTAGAGCGAAGTCAAGACAGTACAAAGGATGTGGCAATAAGTCCCAGCTAAGTTCCTTTAATGTACAAGTGGTGTTAGTGAATGTTTGTGTGTACAGTTTTCTGTAAAAAAAAAATAATAAAAAAGTGTTCTGTAAATTTTTTGCCTTCATTGAACAGAAATTTCATCACGAGTCCAGGTTTGACTTGAACCCCCTCATGTTATACATGTGAAGGTCGTCAGAAAACATAACCTTCTTAAAGAAGTTGCAGCTCTGTCGTGGATTTTTTACATGAAAAATGATGTTTATCCAGACTTTTCTTTTTCTGGTGAGGGCACGGCTGTTGAATACATAATTTATATTTTACAGTACAGTATTCTCTACTAGACATTATAAAAACAAACTAATTTAACATCACCTTGTGGTGTCAGTATAGGAATTGTGTTAGCTACTGTACCTTGAATGAATGATAGTGTAGTGTTTATACATAATTTACAGGTAGTAATTGATACATTAGCTTTTAGGGTTAAATCCATGATTGGGTCTTTTTTGCTGTCAGAGAATGTGTTAAGCTTTATGGTGAAATTAGGAACAATTGCTTTAGACAAACTCAGTCCTGGACATGAGTGTTTTAGTTTGATTCCAATTAAGGGAAAGGGTATTTTCAATTTGTCTTTAAGAAAATTGCACTTTTTTGGTGGTCTTTATTTGCAAATAATAAAATCTCTTTAAAAGCAAAGTGAGGCAAGAACAAATCCAGACTATTCCAATAATCACTTCAAAAGGAACAACATTAATTTTTATTATTAAAAATATAATCTTATATAGCAGTATTTCTGCATAAGTAATTAACATTTAAATTGCAACAACAGTCATTTAAATGTTTAATGATTAGCCTACAGATATGGACATGGCTATAGATAAGTACATATATCATGGTTATGGTAAAGCAAGTAATGAGTATTAAGTCAGTAAATTAATAAATGCCCTGTAGGAATTTACTAAAATCTGTGATCAAGAAAAAAAAATAAAAAAAACTACCCAAACTATTGACTTTTTTTGCCCTTCTTCAACTGATACACTGCCAGGCCAGAAAAAGTTGGCATTGCAGAAGGTCAAATTATTGGGCTGTGTCAAGCAAAGAGATCAACTAATCAAATGAGATTTGAAATGACTGAAACTGGGTTAAAAACCCTTCAACACATTATCAAAACCTGAAAGGATAGTGCTGAACCGTCAACTCTGTGGAAGAAATGTGGTTGAACATAAACAAACATGAACAAAAATCATAAATGTAGATCACATCAAATATTTGGTGAAATTGCATGGTGAAAAACCAACAGTAGAAAAGTGTTTATAAGTAAAAAGTAAGAGCATTTTCAGACACACACAATGTGATGAGAACTCAGAATTCGGACTAAACAGCTGCATATTCATAAGAAAACCACGTGTTAGTGAGACTCATCAGAAAAAAAGGCATAAAGATTGGGCTTTGAATAAGGAGGTAACTGCATGAAGCAATGTACTCATCATGCACATTGGCCAATGTGTGCCATAATTAAAGCTAAATGTGATTTAAGGATCCTCCGGGTACTCCGGGTTTGGTTAGGGTGCCCTAAGCCTCCTGGGATAGGCTCCAGGTCCCCGCAACCCTGAATACAAGATAAAGCGGTATAGAAGATGAGTGAGTGAGATGAGTGATTTAAGGAAACCTTAGAGGGTGACTTTTTAATTTTTTTAGCCAGGCCTGCTGCCCACATTAGTGTGCTTTATAAATAAACTAGAGCTATCAGAATTAACACTAACACTTGTGATTAATTCAAAATGATTGTACACAAATAAAACAGTTGTAGGACCAGTTCCAGTTCAGGGTGATATTACATTACACTCTTCGTCTGATTTCCAGTTCTAGAGTTTGTCCAGTCAGATGTGCTCCGTCTCATGTTGAGGATGTACAGACTAACTAATTATTGAGATTTACTTGTTATAATAATAAATCTACTGACAGCCCTATAATAAATCTAACCTGTGATTAACAAAGGATAAAAAAAAAATAATTATGCACCTCATGTTTAACTCAGGAAACAAATAATCATTTTTGGCAAGTTTTGGCGTAGAGAACCAACACACACTGTCACTGAGGCACTTACTTCCAAAATACTGCACATTATCGTTAGATTAAAGGACTTGTATATAAATATATTAAACAGTACAAATAATTATAATAGTGTGATACAGATTTTCAGTTTTTGTAAAGCCACATTTCAAAACTGTTGTTTGTTCCTGGAATTGCCGTGTTTAGCTTTTTGTTGTTGTCTTGTATTTCAGACATTAATAATTTAACTGATGTAAATGAGGATAATAAAGGTGTAATATGACTTGTGTAATTGTTTGAGTCACAAGTTTATTCTTAACAGCGGAAATAGTTTGAGTTTTCTTTTTAGTCAGGTAGAATAAAAAAATAAAAGTCTTGTTTTAATAAAACCCTAAATATTTGGACATTTCAACATTTTATCACTTTTGCTTGTATGCTAACTTGAATCTTTTTGATGGGCAAAATCAAATGGCCAAAATTTATACAAACAAAAATGGAAATCCTAAATTTATCGATTTGGGACTTTGAGCTTTTTCTCCCCCCAAAACATTGACATGTGACCTTTTTTCAGAATTTTTGCAACACATTTTACCTAAAAAAAAAAAAAAAACCTTCATCTCTCTACATCATACAACAGCTAACAATAAGCAAAGCTAAAGGCTTCCTCCTGTACATATGAAGCAAACACCTGCATGCTTTTCAACTGCCGCCGCTGCAGTCACATTGCTCCATAATTTGCTCAGATAAAAATATTTTGTAATATATCCCACCCACTTCCATGTGCTGTTTTAACAGGATACTGTAACTAGCCAAATTGTGATGGATCAGAGCATCTGCTAGGTTTGAAGTATAAGATACTAGATTTGAAGGGAAAACTAAAGCGGGCCTAAAGCAGAACCTTGTTAGACGCCATGCTGTACTTTTTTTTGGAGTGATATTGATTTTCAAATAATAAATTCTCCTTGAAAGCAAAACCGGACGAAAACAAATGTCTAAACTTGTAAATGATGATGTAAATCAAACAAACAGAAATCTGTAAAGCTCATGCGTCAGGTGGGCTTTCTAGTGTTTTCATGCTTCATTCTGAATATAAAAAGTGATATACATTAAACGTGGACTATCCCCAAAGTCAAAGTGATGTGGAGCATCACCCGACTTGTGAATAAGGTATGATGTTTCTTCAGTTTCCTGCTCACTACTTTAGTAAACAAGTGTAACATCACATATTAATAGCCTCATATTAGTTTCATCTTCTCCTTTTATACACAATCTCATGAAATATTTACTGTATAAGAGACTTTACAAAGAAAAAAGAAAGCTTTGAAGGATGTACCAAAGATTCCTGGTGCCTCATGTGACTATACATAGCCACAGTTAGCTTGATGTGCTAATCTAACAGAGCAGAGGCCACGCCCACAATCAGCATCAGATGCAGAGACTTGATTGACCCCGCACATTCCTCGGGGTATCTGACCGTCAGGTTTCTCTCCATCAAATAAACACACAGCAGACTCCGTGAATTGCAAATCTTTCTTTAATTAGCCATTTTAAATCCTGACCAAGCGCTAGCCGCTGTTCCTCACATGCTCTAACTCTCATTTAAAATGCCATTTTTACGATGTTGAGTTACAAAGTCTACGAAGTTCAGCACCATTGTACAGGTTATGCATATTAGATTTCATAAGTATATCATCAATGATGGTAAAAAAAAGTCACAAGCATCTGAAGTACAAGACAGACATGATTGAGGAGAAAAACAAAAATGGATGGATATAGTGGATGCGCTTGCTTACATTCAATACAAGCAAAACATTTTGCATTTAAAAAGAAGTTTGCATTCTGCATCAAAGCACAATGCTAACGATTTTTAATCTCTAGCATAAAAAGAAACTTCTTAGCATCTCTTACATTAAATCAACTACAATAAAGGATCTGATCTCAACATACGCGTGCAACCTTGCGCAGTGATAACGTTAACGTTCATCTATTAGTCTCGTGATTAATCTACACTACAGTATCTGCCTCGCTAATATGGTATTGTATACGAGTCAGCCATCTGACCAATCAGGACTGATCAGAATACTCGATCACGTCTAAATACTACAGCTTGACTTTATTTATATAAAACACCACTCTGGTAGGATTTTTTTTTACGTTGTTATAAAGTTATTTGCATTTATCTTGTTAAATAAAATTCATGCTAAACTTATGACCTAAGGAAGCACTGATGTAAGATTTATTTATTTTTGATATACAGTATATTTTAACCTGGGAATTTATTTATTTATTTTTTTACAATGTTTTCCTGAGATGACAAAATAATTTTCCCTAATTGTTTCATTGCGATAATGAATTAACAAATGTAGAGTTCTATATTGAGCCGACAAGTTTTATGGTACATCTGGATCAAAAATGTGCGAAAATGTATGGTTAGCACATATTAGTTTAGTCAAAACCTATCCGCATTCTGGCTTTAGAATTTATTTTAATTAACTTTAAGGAAAGACCAATTCATAATTTTTCCAACGTAATCTCCTTACTCTGTCCCCCTCCGTCAACAAGCGTTAAATGTTGAACCTTTTTCCTGATAATGTTCCAATACTGGCCCTTGAGAATCCCAGAAAACTGTAAGCATCAATTTTCCTGCTGATGGTTGAAATTTGCAGCTATCCAAATGCTTCTTTTTATGCTCTTCTGTGAGCAATTTCGGCACCAGGTACACCCTCAAAAAAAAAAAAGGACACTTGCACAGCGGTGACCGGGGAGACAGTAGCCTTGAACAGAATCTCTCTTTCATTTCAGCTAAAGTAGCGGTGGAAAGCTGAACAGTCACATGACTCGAAAGACGCATTTATCTGTAGTGGCTTTGACTTTCACCTTGTGTCGACTTTATCTGGGTGACCTCTGACCTCCCAACCCTTAGCCTTGTCAGTCAACAGAAAATGAGAAGGCAGGACTCAAGATGGTGTCGTCTTTAGTGTTCACACCTGTCCGTTTTCCCTGTGCGCCTCGTGCGGTAAGATCCAGGCGTACACTTGGATACGCGGTAAAACCTTCTTTTCCCTTACTTTCTCTCTTTCTCTCTCTCTCGCCATCTGCTGGAATTCGCTGGTTAACAATAATCAGCAACGCGGATAAAACATGATCATAAAAAATGGAACGATTTGAAAATGCATACATTTCGTTTTCATTCCTAGAAGGAAGTTATCTTGTCATCTCATGTGAACCGAAATATTCAAGTGACCCAAGTTTCACGAAATATATTTAACTTTTTTTTTTTTTTTTTTTTTAACAAAACAGGCAGCAACTACAGACACACACATTCCAAGGCCATCTTCCTCCATAACCACGACTGTACCATCACTTCACTTTACACGCCCCCTTATACACACGACGTCCAAAAACATCACGTCAGAACCACATTTCAACATCTCCGTTTCCCTTCTACACTCCATCAGCATCCAGTGATAAACCTCCATTAATCCCCAAACCCTCACACACTCCTCATATCACGTGTCTCTCACCAGTGGCACCTGCAACGGTGCGAAAACGATTAGCCGTGAACATAATCGAGACGTTTTTCCTGCAGTCAGGAATTAAATTCTACAATCACACTAGTAATAGTGGAAGAACACACGAGCTGGTGAAGCTCAGATTAAAGGAACAGGTTTTTAGAACCGGTTCCTCGGGAACCCCGCTGAGACGAGCGAACATCGCGGGATCGCGATGCGGAAAGCAGTATGTGACACGGAGTTTAATAGCGAGGAATCTCTTTTCGCATCACTAATTCTTTATTATCTAATGTGATCTTGATCTTTTCAGACTGATTTCTTTCTGTGATCGAGAGATAGAGAGTGATGCAGCGGCGCTTTAGTGTTTTATTTTGTCTAGCTCTCTCTCTCAAACGTTAACGCTAGCCGCTGCGCTGACTCTCGACTCTCATCCAACATAACATTATAGCTCCTTTATAAATACACATTTCTATAGATGTAGATTTATATACATAAACATTATATATATGTAGCTTCTTATTAATATGGCATGGCTGAAGAAAAGGGTTATTTTTAGCTAGGAGCAAAACCTGAGAGTTATTCCTCGTGTTCGAGATCTTTAAAAACTTTTTCTACTATTAAAAGCTTAGCACCAGAATCGCTCGACACATCCGAAATATTTCAGTCTAAACAATTTTACTGCATTTTAGAGATCCTGCAAAGTTAGTTGTTAGCTCAATTATCTCTGTAGCTCCGGTGCGAAACCCAGCAAGCAAATATCCGACAACAAAAACAACAACAAAAGACTTAACGAACAATACGTGAATTTGGACCGAATTAAAAGAAATTAATTCGTTTCTTCACCTGATTATTTCTTTAATCCTATATTCAGCACCGAGATGTTTACTCGTCAGGCCACCAACACGCTCTTACAAATCCGTGCAGAATTCATAAGAATTATATTTATATTTATCATGAAGAACTATATTTATCAGTGTTCACAAATGCAAAAATAAAAATCAATTAAACAAGCAACAAATACAGTGACTGAACAAAACAAATCAAAAAAATACAAAAAAAATTATTAAATTACTAAATCCACTTGTGAAAAAGCGAACAAAAACAATAAATATAATAATAATAAAAAAAACCCTGAAATGCATAAAATAGAATAAAGTGCAGAGCGGTGGAGCATCCCGGACGTCAGACGCACGTTTGACGAGAAACCATTTCACTCGAACACGAGTTCGGAATTAGCTCGCCCGTTAATACGCAGAACTCATGAGGTAAGTTTCGAGTCGTCGGAAAAACACAAACAAAAACAACAACAGTTTAACGCAATTATCATTATATAAAGCTCTGACATGTTAATGGATTATTTTTAAGTTTAGCAACAATAATATACGAATAAAGTTAATAGTTACAAGTTAGTCATAGTTAATTATTAGTAACAGCACATCATTATTTAATTTTCTTTTACACGTATATACAGTAAGACTACTGATGTAGAAATGGCGGTGTTTAATTTTTTTTTAAGAAAGCCAGAGCAGCATAATCAGGCTGTTTTATGCTTTCATGGCGTTTTTGAGGTTTGATGAGCGTTTCGGTGTCACCACACACCTCTCCGATAAAGCGAAGCAGAAATCCCACGTGATTTACTTGATATGTTAATAATTGTCAAACAGAATGCAGCAATGCACTGAACTGCCACTAGGTGGCTCCATACAGTAAAGTCACGTGCCTTAGTGGTTTGTAATAATACTGGGGGAGGGAAAGAAAAAAATAGACTAGATCTAGAATAGATTTTTTTTATGCATTTAGTCCTGAATTCAAGCAAAACACGTGACATTTAACAAATGTGGGCACGTGTAAAAAAAAAAGTTTTTTTTAATAAAACCAAAACTAAATAAAATGAACTCAAATAAATACGTCTATAAAATAAATAAAGCTGAATATTATGGCAAAAATGAAACACGAGAAATTCTCACGACTTTTTTTTTCTTTTGCGTAAGGGACAGAGCGCATCACTTTTTCATGCTCTTATTTTGAAATCTCGCCGTGAAGCCAGACTGAAGCGCGAAGGCTAACGTTGCATTCGGACCGCAGTCACGATCACAAGTTACGGTAGAGTGCACAGCTCATGGAATCGTCTCTAACGCAGACGTAGTGTAAAATTCCAGAGACTCTGCTGATATCCCACAATGCACTCTGGTAGGTTAGCACCTGAACACTGAGTGAGACTGAGCCGCACATTTTACACAGAGGAGAACAGAGTGCAAAGTTTTTTTTAAAAAGGACGGAGGCTGATGAGAATACTGCTGTTTAATCTAGTGGAACATGAGAAAAAAAAAAAAAGGGAACCACCACCCAGAGTCACTGTTTGTGCCTGGACGTGGCCTTGTTCTCTTTCAGGTCCTCTTTGGTCTTCTCGATACATGTGAAGATCTCCTTGAAGAGCGCCCTGTACTCCGGCTGGTACGTGTCGTCCATGAGGGAGGCTGACTCAAGTCTGAGGGACGCGGCGGGCGTCTGGACGGCCTTGTGACTGGGCGTGTCGTCTCCGCGCTGGCAGCGCTGCAGCAGGTCCTCGTACTTGGTCTTCAGCACGCTGTACTGCGCGTCCACTTCGTTCAGCAGGGAGATGCCGCGCTGCCTCACCGCCTCCGATCGCCGTATACACGTCAGCTCGTGCCCGCGTCCCGGTTCCTGTTCTGACCCCTCCTCTTCCTCTATTACTACCACCTCCTCCTCCCCCTTCTCTTCGGACAGGAAGAACACGGCGTCGGCTACGAGAGACTCCGTTGGTCTGACGCTGGATTTCTCGGATCGCCACAGCTGCCGCAGCTCCTCCACCTCGGCCTCCAGTTCGGCTTGGTGCCGTCGTGCTCCCTCCAGCTGTGCCAGCTGTTCCTCGAGCACCCGGATCTCTCGCTCGGTCAGCTCCGTAACCTTCTCCGCCGCTTCCCGCCGCTCGCGCTCGCTGCTCAGCTGGGTGTGCAGGCTACGCAGGGCGCTCCGCAGGGCAGATTTCTCCTCTTCCACCAGGTTGGTATCCAGCGCCCACCATGAGCGCTCGTCATTGTGGCTCTCTGAGCTCAGACGCCTACACACAGACAGTTTTGTTTTAAATCAAATACTTTCAATTTCCTATTTATTTTTTTATAGATTTTTTAAAATATTTACATAGAAAGATAGATAAATATTCGCTCGTTTGACTTTAAATGCTTATAAACTTGAGTAACATCCAATTCCTAATCCATAGGGTTTAATATGATATTGGCCCCGCCCCCTTTGCTGCTATAACAGCTTCAACTCTCCTGTGAAGGCTTTCCACAAGGTTTAGGAGAGTGTTTATGGGAATTTTTGACCATTCTTCTTCCAGAAGCGCATTTGTGAGGTCAGACACTGCTGTTGAACGAGAAGGCCTGTCTCACAGTCTCCACTCTAATTCGTCCCAAAGGTGTCCTCACGGGTCGAGGTTAGGACCAGTCAAGTTCTTCCACACCAAACTGGCTCATCCATGTCTTTATGGAATTTATTGCTTTGTGCACTGGTGCGCAGTCATGTTGGAACTGATGTGGGGTTGTTTTTCAAGTCATTGATCTCGACCCCTTACTTCCAGTGAAAGGAACTCTTAATGCTTCAGCACACCAAGACATTATGGACAATTTTACGCTCCCAACAGTTTGGGGACGGCTGCTTCCTGTTCCGACATGACTGTGCACCAGTGCACAAAGCAAGGTAGACAGAGATAGCTCAATAGATAGATAGAGACAGATCGGTTCCTGGAGTGGAGCAATATCGAAGTCAGCCTTGGTTCATTAAAATCCTAACATTCTGAAATATTCCTGAGGCTTCAAAAAGAAAAAAGAAAAAAAAAAAGAAGGCAGGTGGAACACGGCAGGGTCGGGACACGACTGAACAATATTTCATCCAGATAGAAGTGTGTTGTTTATATTTTCAGCAGATAAAATTACTTTTAGAGCAGAGCTTCATTCTTTCTGTCCATTTACTTTTTTCCTTTATCTTTACTCATTAATGCACGTTAATGACCAGCGTGCTTTTCTGCGTGCCTGCCCGATCAGTTCCTTGTTTCTCTGGTGCAAGCGATCAGGAAGTAAACCCAGGCCTGGTGAAAGGAGAAGATGACAGGGTGGAATATACGAGCATTAAAAATATCTTAAAAACTGGCAGGCAGTAGCGTTCTCGTTCATACTAGACCGAGCGGTGAAGTTTTGGGAAGGCGCGGTGTATAAAGAAACCTGTCTCGTCTTGTCTTTAGGTCTAAATTCTTCTTGAAGGAGAATTCACTCGTTCTGTATTGGGCTTGTTGATCTACTTAGCAGCTGGTCTACGTCCACAATAAAAAAAAATTACACATGAGGCCGGTGTGTGCTGACCAGCCTCATGTGGATTTATTTATTTTCCATTGGGGACGTAGACCAGCTGCTAAGTAAAGCAATAAACCCGATACAGTACGAGCGTGTGTAAAAGAGATCATGTTACAGATTAGTAGATTACAAACGGGACGTCTGAGCAGATTACTGTCTTGCGTCACTACAGTTGGAAGTCTGCAGGGTCGTGCCACGTCACCACGTGTCTGTGTGAAACCTCAGGGACATTTCAGGAGCTAAAGTGAAAATGTGGATGCCTAAAAAAAAAAGTAACAGTACACCGATGATACACCTCTGCTAGGACTTCAGTTATAAAATAAAAACCCATTTCCAAGATTATATTCCTGCAGCTCTAGTGCTTTATCTCTTCAGAGGAACCTGAGAAGAACTGGGTCAGACGAGAAGAGAGGCGAACCCTGGGGGACGTGTCCTGAGGTTTGGCTGATCTAAAGACACGAGGACTCAGACTTACGTATCCCGGTGCAGGTCGTAGAGGCAGGAGAAGCTCTGCGCCGCCAGGCTTCGACGAGTTTCGGTGCGTTCCCTCATGGAGCGCTTCGACTGCGAGGCCTGCAGCTCCTCCACCTGCTTCTGGAGACTCTCCATGTGAAACTGCAGGCTGTCGATGATCTCGGTCAGGCTGGAACAGAGAGCGGGCGAGGATAAGAGGGATAAAGTCTAGCAATAAATACAAATATTTAAAAGTCTTAAAACTTAGAGCTTGCAACGGTTCGTAAAAATAAATAAATAAATAAATAAGAATTAACAATAAATCAAAAGGTTTTACAGTATGTGCATCATTGTCACATCCTGACAGCACTGTGTATTAACACAGATTGCATACAAATTATCTAAAATATTACATGTAAAATTATTATTTAATACTGCCGTAGAGCTTTCTATTCCTAAACAGAATTATTCTTAAGGTTCTGATGTTTGGGCCCAAGCACCAAAAAGCCCAAAATGGTTTAGAAAAAAAAATATCCTTAAGAAAACAAGAGGGTCCTGCGCACCCTACAGTGCTCGAGCCCTAATAAAACAAAAAATCTCAGAGTTTCTGGTTGTATTTCATAAACCCCACTGTGATGGGGATACAGTAATGTGCAAACATTACTATATGTAGAAATATTGCTCTACTATCATTATTCTAGTCCTGTTGCGATTTGGCCGGCTCAAACCAGTTCAGTCTTCCCAGTCCCACAATCCTTCACCTGTGGATCTTTCCCTGGGCCGTGCGGTTGTCCAGCACCAGCCTGTGGTTCGTCGTCTCCAGGTCTCGTGCTGCTGCGTCCAGCTGCTCGTACATCTTAGTGTGCTGATCGTTCATCTGCCTCAGCAGCTCCACCTGCTTGTTCAGGTACTGAGAGAGAGAACACACACACACACATACACACACACATCTGTCTGATAAGCACATAACTTCATGACCTTTCTTTATTCCAGTAGTATTAGTGATGTCACTATGGACCAATGATGTTCAATATGCAAATTAGCAGAGGTTGTCATGTGTGCACTTACATAATAGCAATATACAGCCACACACACATTATATGTAAATAAAGATTATATTATTATACACAGACGTGTGTACACACACACACACACACACACACACACACACACACACACACACACACACACACATACACATACACACATGTACACATACTGTATACATTTTGACACACACACATATATATATTAGCTTGTATATGAAGAGTTAATGTACATCTGAGGAACGTTAACTCCACTACATGCTCTCAGAGATAGGAACGCTATCGGTATTATCATCATCATTAACACACAAAACACAGCAGCATGTGTACACATGAGACCCCTAGATAAGAGTTCAGTGTAAAATAAACACGTCTGGTTAAAGAGATTAAACAGTTCCAGTTCGCCCAGTAACACCCAAATAGTGTCATTTAAAAAAAAAAAAAAAAAAAGCTGTGTGCTGGCCTGTTCTCTCTTTTTAAGCTCTCAGTTCAGTGTTCAGTGAATCCTTCAGCACATTTATTACACTGACTTCATCATTTTGTGGTTGATGTCAGATGATTTCAGCTTTCCAAAAGAAGACAGGATTTAATTAAAATTTATTAAATATGTGATTCGAGAACTAGTCATGAGCACCATTTATTACCTTATTAAAATATTACAAGTTCCTAAAATCAAAGTAAAACCCTGTAACTATCGCTTAAAAAAAGCAAAGCAAAAAAAAGAAAAGAAAAGTTATATTTAAAAAAAAAAGGAATAAATAAATAAATAAATTAAAATCCAGATTTCCAAAACTCGATCAATGGAATTGCTGAAGACCACAACAACTGATATTCCAAAGCTTCATAATAAAGAACTTCCTGAACTCCGCAACAAAGAACATTGCAGAACTCCATTATAGACATTCCTGAGAACTGCATCAAAGGAAACTAATTTCCAGACCAAAATAATAGAAATTCAGAACTCACACAACATTCAAAACTCCTGAACGCGATCGTACAGGAATACTGAACTCTGCAACAAATAATACTCCACACTCAATCATAATGGAATTGCTGAGCTCAGCAACACGGAAAACTAAATTCCAGGACTTGGAGTTCCAGAACTCTGCAAAAAAGAGAATTATCTCTGGAACACCATCATATAGAAATTCCAGAAATCAAATAAAGAAGGAATTTCTAAAGCTCACCAATACAGGATGCAAACTTCCAAAACAAGAAAGAACTCCACGAAAAGCAAAATTCCAGAACTCCCATCATAATGGAATTCATGAACACTGCAACATAGGAAACAACATTCTAGAACATAATTAAAGAATTATTGAACTCGACAACAACCCCCTGAAATTTAGCACAAAAGAATTCCTGAACTCTGCAAACAAACTAAATTCCAGAACTTCATCATTAAGGAATTCTTGAACTAAAATCCCACATCTCCCTTTAAAAGGCTCAGCAACACAGGAAACAAAATTCTAGGAACTTGTAATTCTTAACTTGGCCACAAAGGAAACAACACTCCTGGAGTGGCATCATAAAGAAATTCCTGAACTCGATTATGAAGGAATTCCTGAGCTCAACAACAATATAATAATATTTCAGAAATCCATCATAATGGAACTCCTGAATTAAACAAAATTCCAGAAATCCATCGTAAAGGAATTCTTGAATATTGCAACATAGGAAACAAAAATCCAGAACATATTAAAGGAATTCTTAAACTCAGCCACATGGGAAACAAAACTACTGATCTTGATCAAAAAGGACTCCTGAAGTTGGCAAAAAAATACCCAGAACTCAATCATAATAGAATTCCTGAACGCCACAACAAAAGAAACAAAATTCCAGAACCTGGAATTCTTGAATGGTACAACAAAAGTAAACAAAAAATTCTGGAAAGCTATTTAGTACAGGAATTTCTTTAGGATGGCTTTTTAGAAATGTTTGTTTTCTTTTGTTGTGCCATTCAAGAATTCCAGGTTCTGAAATGTTGTTTCTTTTGTTGTTTTCGAGTTCAAGAATTCCTTTATGATGTCCTGGAATATTTTTTTCCAGAATCCAGCATAAAGGAATTCTTGAATACTGCATCACAGGAAACAATCTTCCAGAACATAATAAAGGAATTCTTGAACTCGGCAACTTGGGAAACAACCCCCTGAAATTGATTCCAAAGGAATTCTTGAACTTGCAGGAAACAAAAATTCCAGATCTCCATTATAAAGGCATTCCTGAACACAGCAACAAACAAAATTTCTGAACTTCTTCATAAATAGAATTCCTGAACTCGCAGGAAACCAAAATTCCAGATCTTAATTAAAAAGGCATTCCTGAGCTCAGCAACACAGAAAACTACATTTCTGGAACACCATTGTAAAGAAATTCCACAACATTCAAAGGAATTCTTGAATGCTGAAACAAAGGAAATAAAATTCCAGAACATATATTTTTTTTATTTGTTTAAGAAATTCTTGAACTTGGCACCAAAGAAAATAATGCCCCAAAAAAGAATTCCTGAAATCCAGAACAAACTTATTTGATCATAAAGGAGTTCCTGATTTCGCAGCAAACTAAAATTCTGGAACACCACCATAAAGGAATTCCTAAATTCCAGCTGTCTGTAACAAAAAATAATTTGAAGCTCGTTCCTTGTGCTGCACATTCCAAAACCATTTCTACAAACACAAATTTTGTCAATTCAATCTTATATAAGCCACAGTTTAGTGATCGCTTGTTATCTAAACTCTGACTTCGGAAATTTGTCAGGTGAGCTGGACAGTCTGTGATTATTGTCATTCAGAGACTTTCAGTATTTCTAAGCCCCGACCCCATAAAGCTTCCCATTCTACAAAAAAAAAAAAAAAAGACTAAATGAGGTGCAGGAGCTTAAAAGCTTCTGGCTTGCGGGTGAAAACAGACCCCGTGTTCCTTATAATATTAAAATGTTAGAGTTCCTGGAAAGGTTCCTGTAAAGGAAATAAACACATGGACAGAAAGAGGGGACGCCCTTTCTGCTGCTGGCCCTGCAAAGGCGACTTTAATACAGTAACTGACATGTGGATAAGGAGACGACACCTGAAAATGATTAAAGTGTACGAATTGAACCGTTTTCTTTCTCCCCACGCAGATGCTACAGGACACGTGTAGAAGTGTGCAGACTGCGCTATATGAGAACACACACGTTCTTTAAGATACTGACTGAATCGCAGGGTGTTTACTAAGAAACAGGACGTCGGCTCGGCATTGTGAAACGTCCTGTTTCTAAACAAACGCTGCGTTAATGTATGAAGATCAGGAAGGAAGCGTCACCTCGATCTCCTGCAGCTGCTCCTGATTGGTGGAGTACATCTGCTGAAGGCCCTGCTCCAGCTCATGGTTCCTCTCCAGTAGAGTCTTTCCTAACTCTGCTGCCAAGTGTAAATCTGTACACACACACACACACACACACACACACACACACACACACACACACACACACACACACACACACACACACA
>JAQMYL010000023.1:32871757-32887878 GCA_030014365.1 Clarias pachynema | reverse complement strand
CATTTGCTGTAATGTAATCGCATAGGCTGACATCGCGATTGCGATTGCGATATTATTAATCGTGCAGCACTAATCAGCATCAATACTGTGTTTTGTTCTGTCAAATCAAATCTGTTTATTCATCTCTCTCTCTCCGAATGTGTGTTAGGATTTTTGTCCAGGCTGCTTTCAGCCTCTTTAACCTGCCGCTGGCTGACATCATTGACTCGGACTTGCAGAAATACAAACGCAGGTAAAACGCCATCCAGTTCTGGACAGCGGCTCTGACAGGAGTGCAGCTGCGCGTCACAAGTTTATTTTAACAAGCTTATCATTTCTATAGTAACAACTTGTTCACTGTGACCTTTACAGCGGATGCTCCACGTGAACAGATACAGAAAAAACACATAATTGTTGATATGATAAACTGTCCTGTGAAAAGATGTTTATGTAACGGGGTGGTGCTTTAACTTTTGTCCAACGTCTTCAGGACAAGCTTCTAAACTTTAAGACTTAAAAAGAAAGGTTAGTGAGGGAACAATTGTTTATAGCTGGGGTCAAACCGTGTTTGGGCACGATACAGATCACCTAGCATTAGTACACTCTTAAACACTGACACTGTGTCTGAGCATCAAACTGGTCCACATTGGAATTGGGCTGGAATTGGGGTCCACATTGGTGTTTGTAAGAGAAAGTTTTGCCATATACTATGGTCTTCATTGTGCGAGGTGCCAACAAACAGCCTGCAACTTTTATTTAAATTATAGTAGACAAATCTTATCATAGAATACCAGCAGTTTACAAGCAGGTACTGTGTCATGAGACGATTCACATGTTACAGGTCAACAGTCGTATTTGAAAGTTATGATTGTAACTTCACAGGGAGGCAACACGGTGTGGAGTGTTGTGGCCATGTATTCTCACTACTGCATTTTGGACTAACACCAGCTTGCTTTTGTGTCTAGTAGAAGGTTTATGCGGTAATGCGTTATAATAATCCATCCTAGGGATAACAAAAGCATGAACTAGTTTCTCTGCATCATTAAACGATAATAATTTCTTGTTGAAAGACATCCGCTATAATCACAAAACATTAGAAAACCACTATTTTCCCCTTCTAAACTGGACGTTTTAATGGTATTGGAATTTACACACTTTGGTACTACACACACTTGTTTGTCCTACAATACACACACATCACTTTCCCCAGAAGGAGCTTGAGAGCAAAATTGTAAAATTTAATATCTCATTGCTGCAAAATAGCCGCTATCCTAAATG
The DNA here is from genome assembly GCA_030014365.1 of Clarias pachynema. Classification (NCBI taxonomy): domain Eukaryota; kingdom Metazoa; phylum Chordata; class Actinopteri; order Siluriformes; family Clariidae; genus Clarias; species Clarias pachynema. The sequence continues at coordinate 32,886,621 of JAQMYL010000023.1, read as the reverse complement.
TTATCACACAATTATTATGAGTAGTATTATTATTACACTGTCCTTATCGTGATACCTTGTACGTGTGTGTGTGCTATAGTTTATCTCAGTGAATACTGGCTTAAAAGCATTGTTTGTTGAGATGAGTGTTACACACTAGAAATATTAGCTGGTATGTCAATGTATATTCAAGAAATTTACACCTGAGGATTCTTCATAGGGGAGTGAACGGGGTTTGGCCTTCTATAGCCGTTTGACTGATGAGGGAAACCTGAATGACCATTTTAGGCTAATTACTGTCATTAGAAATAATTTAGTGAGTTACACCTCGTGACACACCTAAGAATTGGTTGTTTTTATCACATGGTGCTTAAAGAAAAAAAATCTTTTGAGTTTTTGTCATCCTAGATGATTGTACTGCACTGTATATTGTGAAAATGTTTATTTCACTTTAACCCTCGGTATTTGCATGCTGTTTTCTCCACCAGCTCCCCGCTCTCGTCAATGGTTTTTGGGACCAACGCACTCTTCACCAAACCTGCCCAGTCTTTAGCACCAATGCTGGTGGTCTCTATTTTGAACCAGTACGGCTACGAGGAAATGAAAAGCGGGAATGTGACCGATCAGAGGTAAACATGATAATAACTATATTTTTGGGGAGAAATATAAAGCTGTATAGTATGGCGTGTTACAAACCTCATTCCTTCTCCTGGGTTAGAGATTTAAAAATAGAAATGATACATCAAGAGCGACACTCCATCCAACATCTGCACTTTAACTTTACCCACCAAGAAAAATCTTCTTAAAACAGATACGACAGAAAGCGAGTTTGTAGTTCCAGCACTGCTTAAAAATTAAAGACATTAATCACGCATTTTACATTTGTTTACTTAGATTCCAGGCAGGGGTGAGACAGGGGTGTGTCTGTTGCAAAGATTATCTCAAAACCTGCTCAATTCTCTGCTGTTACCACGATCATTTTACAGCAGCCTGTACTTTTTTATGGCGTGATTTAGAGCTGGTGTTATGTGAAGCGTTCTCATATAAACTGACCATTCATATAATTCGAGGAATCATAGGCCACGCCCCCTTTAGTGCAACAGACAAACAAAGATGATTCATAGGGGCCTCGCCTCCCTGACTTTGTCTGAAAAGCAGCACAGATCTGTGAAAAAGGTCAATACTGGCCACGAAAGGCACAGAAACAAGTCTGACCTACAGTGACCCCCGCCCTACAAATCACAGCACCCAGACGATCCACTGCCAACATCCTGGTGATAGACACCACAGCACACTTCTAAAGACCCTGCGGAGCCATGCCCTGAGGGTCCAGACTCACTCCGGTGGCACAGGGGTGGGGTACCCAAAGCCCAGGTGGTTTTAATGTTATGACTGATCAGTAAGTGCCTTTAGAGTGCATTTCCATCTCAGAAGCCAAATCTCCTTTTAAAGCACTTACTGATGAGGAAGGAAGTAATGATTTGTGATTTCTTCAAACTGACCTGGTTAAGAAATATATACAGTATATATATAGTGTCATATATGTGTATATAGTGTACATAGTGTACAGTATATATATATTTCTTAACCAGGTCAGTTTGAAGAAATCACAAATCATTACTTCCTTCCTCATATATATATATATATATATATATACACACACTGTATATATGTGTGTGTGTGTGGAGTAGATTATCTAGGTGAATACTTGGCTGAAGCATTGTTTGACACTCTATTGTTAAACACTATAAATATTAGTTATCATGTATGTCAACGTCTATGCAAGAAAGTTACATCTGAGGATTCTTTATAAGGGAGTGAACTGGGAGTGAACCAGGTACAGTAGGTACAATATATATTGTATATATACTGTATGTAAACATGTATTACATGTGTATTTTTGACCATGCAGTGTGTATATATATATATATATATATATATATATATATAACAACTAAGAAACTAGTACGGGGTAAAAACTCTTTAACACGTTATCAAAACCTGGGAGGATAGTTTTGTGCTGCACCATCAACTTTGTGGATGAAATGTGGTCAGAAAAAAATGATTGGAGATCACTTGCATGGTAAAAAAAAATAATAAAAAGGGAAAAACGGAGCTATGTTTTATAGTCAAAGTAAGAGCACACACACACACACACACACACACACACACACACAATGTGAGAGAACCTGAATTTACTGAATGTCCAGGTTCTCACACCTATGGAGTTTTTCTATCTATCTAAGGGTGTTTCTGTGAGCATGAGGAATCATTTTCACACATGAACTGAACACCACAGTGTGAGCTCTAATCAAAGCTAGACGCGATTATTGTGTGCAACTTTTTATTTGGCCATGCAGTGTACTGTATATTTTTAAACGTGAACTCGTGGAATGATGTCTGGCGCCCTCTAGTGTTTATCAATGGAACATTACAGCTATATAATTAGTCAAGTCAAATCAAGTAGGCTTTGATTGTCATTTCAGACATATACAATTCAGTACAGTGAAACGAAACAGCGTTCCTCCAGGAGCGAGGTGCTACACAGTGCAAATAACATAAATGAACAGAACTAAGTAGCTATCTAAGAAACCTAATTACCTGACTAGCCAAGACAAACCACCTTGACAGCATAAATTAACAAAACTATCTAAGTACTAGATAGAAAACACAACTGCTTATTTTAAAATAATAATAAAAAACATGTTCTCTCTCTCTCTCTCTCTCTCTCCCTTCTACAGTGCACTGGAAGCTCTCCACGGCGTCATGTTCTACATGGTCTGCTTGGTGCCGTTGTGCGTCACTGTTCTGCAGTTCCTCTTCTGGAAGCCGTTCTCGGTCAGAGACAGTCACACAACGGATTCAAAGTACGTCGAGGGGTGATTTCCTGGAGACCCATCATGGTTTAAGTCAATAGAATTATGACGAGTGTATTTTTCTTTTATAATTTTTTTTTTTTTTTTTTTTTAGAATTTTAAGTATATAAAGGGTATGGGGAGAGTAAATGTTTTATTTTATTAGCAGGGCATTGTAATATACTATAACTACTGACACATTCATTCTACATTGGCATTTTCTCCCAACCATGTTGTGATCTTTATACATTAATCATTATTGCTTCAAATTGATATCAGGAGAAAAAAGACAAAAAGAAGTACAACAAATTATGAAAACGCACAGCGATGTTTATCGGTAATTCTTGGCATGCCATTCATTTTGAAACCATAGACTTTTTTGGGGGTTGTGGGTGTATAGGAACTCAATAAACTACATAAAGGTAATACAATAGATTACTTCCATGAGAAAACATTTAAAGTGTTATCTATATTTTATTGGTGACTTTTTCGTTGCCATGAACTGTCAGATAATTAAAAAAAAAAAAAAAACCTCTGTGAAGTTTTTCTACACTTAACAAAAGGCACAAAATCACTTTTTATTCGTAGTATATAATGAAATCTTTACCAGCAGGTTATTTTCTGGTGATGTATATTTACCTGGGATTTTGATTTTTGTGATTATTTTTTTTCCACTACAAGTTTTTATATTAAGCAAAATGTGTTGAGATGTTTCTAGACTCATGAACTTAATACTATTTTAATTCCCAATTCTGCTAAGTCTGGACCAACTTCTTAAAGCAATAATTAATTAAAAATATACACTGGTCAGCAAAAAAAAAAAAAAAAAGTTGCAACTGCCTCTTCATCGATTAGTCTCTTTAGCCTACACAGCTGTTTAGTTCCAATCCCTTGAGTTCTCTTCCCATTGTGTGTGTAGAAATGCACTTATTTCACTATTAAACATAGAGTTCCTCTATCCTTCCAGGTTTTAATAATGCAATGGACAATTCGGGGGTAAATACCTTATTGCAGCTTAACCATATTAATCACTGCAGTAGTTATCCAGTGGAAGGCTCTTAACTATTTGCTTAGTTAAATCCAACTGGTGACTTTTTTTTTTTTTTGCTGGGCAGCATGTTTAAAATAAGAATAAGAATAAAAATAACCTGATCCAGTCCAAATAGAGCTAATAATGTGCACTTGGATATGGTTTGGTGAAGGGTGCCAATAATTATTTGTTAAAAATGTGACCAACAGTAATTGAACCTTGGGTCATATGACCACACGAAAGGTCTTTACTTTAATTCCAGCCTGCCGTGGAGCATGTTCAAACACGACGCTTTTCATTAGTGGACGAGAAAACAGCATGGAGGACGGGAGAAAAATAATGTCCGCCTTTTGAAATGTGTGCACTTTAGTGTGAGTGAGGCGTCGGAGTGCGAATGTTGGCATGGAGGCTGTGTGTGAAAGGGTGTAAAAGTATTTTATTTTTCTTCTTACTTCTTCTAACTTCTTACTGATGGCAGGAAAAGGAGCTAGGTGGTACTAAGGGTACTGTGGTTAAGATTCTGCCCTGTGGACAGGAGGGTGTGAGATTTAATCTCAGCACTGGGAGTAAACCAGTCCTCGAGGAGACACAGCGTGACCACTGAACTGCTCAGCTTTCTGCCTGGATATGATCTTAACTAGTTTTCTAGTAGTTTTTTTTTTTTTAAATCCTAATAGCAGATGCTGTATTTAGGCAGCGGTATGATGTAATGCTAATTGTAACATTGATGTCACATGAGTTCTAGTTTCTTCTGCACAGTGGTTTACAAAATAATGTTTGTTTGTTTTTTTTTTACACCCAATGGGCCTCATTTATCAATTTGAAAATTATGACAATATTTAATTCAGTAGCTAATAAAAGAAAAATTACCGCCATATTCCTTCGTACTCTGTGTATATATTAATTAGTACCAAATACGTATAAAATTACCAGATTACAGTAAGCCACACCCACAGTTAGGCAAAAGGACAGGTTAGAACTGTCAAAATGATGACTACAGCAAAGGCTTAGCTTGAGAAAGAGTACTAGCTAGCTGTCATAGCTACACACACTCACTAGAGACAACAACAATCCCTGATACTTCCTCCCAAGCTTTTTTTTTCTTTGTAATCTACATTTGTACTGTATGTAGACTACATTTATGGCCAAAGTTGCTATGACTGAGGAACTCAAGATGCACCCAGACCACACACACACACACACACACACACACACACACACACACACACACACAGTGGGACTGGTCTGAGGAAATAATCCGAGCCTGGTGTTTGGATTTCATGCCTTACCTTTTTGTAGGACCGAGAAAATCTCAGTTCAAATCTTTCTAAATTAATAAAGCCCATGAATTAGTGCGGACGTGCCGCAGTGCCTGAGCTGCATTTAGCAACTTTTTAGCAAATTTAACGATTTATAATTTTTTCAGCTTTATTCACGTTTTTCAGCTTTTATTAGGGGCCATTACTTTTGTTCTGCTTGAACTGCTTATCTTATTTGTCTTCATTTATGGATTTACAAATAAATAATTGATAAATGAGGCCTGAGATGTTTTCTATATGTCAAACATGACATTTGATGCAACATCGATATTTGAGGGAACAAATGTATTTTTTGCCAGAATATGTGAAAATAAACCTTTACATTGTGCAAATAAAATCTTTTCTCCATTTGTGTTGCAAACTCATTGTGATTATGATTTTTTTAAGTGAGTTTTTTTATTAAAATGATGGATCTTGTCCATTTCATCTCTTTATTGTTCCTTGTTTCTAAATAGCTGATAGATTATGTAAGGAATAACACACTTGCCGAGCGGTGTTGTGTGTGTGTGTGTGTGTGTGTGTGTGTGTGTGTGTGAGAGATATCATTAGAAGATAATCAGCGATGAAATGGACTTACTGCTACCACACTGAGGATTATAATTTTTCTTAAAACAGCATGCCTCACAGGGTTTTATTTCTCTCCCACTGCACCATGGTGCCAAGGATGCACGAGGTAGTATAAAAGTTTCAAAACTAGTTTTGTAACACACCAAGAGATGGCAGCAAATGTCTGCACGGACAGTCACAGGGAGCACCGAGCTTCATAAGTCAGTGTGCCAAAAGACATCGCCCTGTGTATTCCTGCGTTTCCACATCTGCTAATTCAGCATGGACAGCAAATTATAACAAAGAGCGAACATGAAATTCTGTGAAACTGGGCAAATCTGCCACAGAGATGTTTGACATGTTTCGCCAAGTTTACGGCGATGCTGCAATAAGCCATTCTAGGCGTTTTAAGTGGAACACGCTCCAAGAGCAGAAGAACGTGACTGGAAGATGACGAGAGATCAGGAAGACCTTCAATGAGCTCAACCCCGAAAAATGTTGAAATCATTCGGCAACTTGATCGTCATTGAACAATGTACAACATTGCTGCCATCGTGTGTGTGCCATACAGAACAGCCCAGGCAATCCTCACGATTTGAACATGTGCTGTGTTGCTGTCAAGTTTGTCCCCAGGCTGCTGATCCAGGAGCAGAGGGAACATCGCATCGAAGTCTGCCAAGAATTCAAGGATCTGTCGGGGATCATTATCATTGTTTGATGAAACTTGGGTGTATGAGTACGATCCTGAGACCAAGCAACAGTCTTCAAAGTGGAAAAGTGGAAAAAGGTCCGCAGCTCGACCAAGTGCATGCTCATGTTTTTCGACATTTGCGACATTGTGCATCAAGAATTCATTCCCTGGGGCCAGACCGTCAATAGCGAATTCTACTGCCAGGTTTTAATGCGCCTGAGAGAGGATAGATGGCCAAAGGAACCGGTTCTGTGGCGCGCAAATCTCAAAAAAATATACCCTCTTGTATTTTATCTGTACAGTATAATACATCTTCACCATATCTACTCAAGTTTATAAATACACATGAATTTTATTTTATGTTAATGAGCTATACATTTATAATAAATTAATAAATGACTGAAACTATAGAAACAAAAGGAAAACAAAGGGGAAAGAAAAACTGTTCCGTTATAGAGCATTAATCACGTTGGGGCTTTTATTTTAAAAAGACGCAACTCTAATGTGTTCCTGTCCGCCATCTTTAAACCTGTCAGCGGTCTGAGTTACAGCTCAGCTAATATGTTTCAATTATGTAAAAGAAATAAATATACACTAAATAAAACATTTTTATTTATTTATATAATTTAGTTTTATTGTATGATTTTACACAGACATGTTTTTATTCACGAATTTGTGCCTTTAGTGTCAGAGTTAATGTCCGTCACCTCGGTGTATTAAAGCTATTTATCCGGTAAGTCCGGCTTGCTGGGGGCTAAGCTAGCAGCTAAGCTAGGTTAACTCTGCGTTGATTAGCGTTAGCATTTTTTCAGCACCGTGGACCAGCGGTACTTCCTTTCTGCCGGCTCCGGTGAGTAAAGCAGCTTCTAAGCCTCTATTAATGATTTTTTAAAAATTATTTATTCGAAATTGTAAAACTGCTTCATGTTTATTTAAACCTTAGCAAAACGTGCACTATTTTGCTTGAATATATATTTTTAAAGAATAAACAGATACATTTCTGTAGCTACCTGAGCTTTTCCTGAACTGCACCGGAACTGGAACTTAAGGTGAGCGCTAACAGGCAGGCTAAAACAGTTTAGATTCTTTAATTAAAATGATATAGATTTTGACCACATTTAAATGTTGCGAGAACAATGGTAACATAAAACAAATAAATTTGTGTCGGTGTAATGATCAAAGTTTTTTAAGGGTTTTAAATTGCGAACAAAAGGAGAAAAACAAGCCTTGTTTGTTTGTGATAACTTACGTCACAATTACTTTCAGATTTTGTGTTAATTATTAAAAAATAATTTGCACGTCTTGAATATTCATGTATATTTTGTTAAATAATCGTTAATTAACTTTATTTCTAGGAATAGCTCAAGATAAAATCAGGATAGGAATTGGATTATTAATAATTAATGAGCGTAAGTAAAATAAATAAAACGATTTATTAATAATAATTAATCAACAATAATTTACAAATATTTTATCTTAATTTTTTTGTCAATTTATTAATATTCATTTATATTTATATTTTGTTAAACAATTGTTAAATTACTAATATTCATTTATATTTATATTTTGTTAAATAACTGTAAAAGTGTAATGAATTAATATTTAAGCTTGGAATTGGAATGAATATTTAAACTAAGGAATTTTTTAAAATTCATTTATATTCATATTTTGTTAAATAATTGTCAAATTATTAACTATTTCTAGGTATCAATAAGGATTTTATTATTTAAAGACATTTTATTTCTAATATTCTTTAGTATGTCTAATTTTTTATATTTTAATTACAGTTCTGTTACAAGATTACTAATGATTACTTATTACTTTTTTTTCCCGCCTTACTGTGTATCTTGCTAAATATCCAAAACATGAATTTTGTTTGGTGGTTAAAACTTAAACATCAGGGTTTTGAACATGTATGTGGTGTAATAATTTATTTCCTCTTTCCGTGTTCGTCTTTAGTTATGGATCCTCTGAGCCGGCTGAACCTCATGCACCTTCAGGATCCGCTTCCCAAACCTCTGGATCTCACCAAGCAGATCTCCGAAGCTCTGAATCTGGTGAAGAAGAAGCCGAGGCAGAGCAGCCGTGCCTCAGAGACCAACACCATCTGTTCTCCTCCTAGCTCAGAGTTCAGTTATGAGTCTGTGTGTGTGCCTTTAAACACCTCACTACCAAATGGACACACCCACACACCGGTAATAACCGGTACGGAAAATGGCCAGACTGATGGTGTGACTGTACAAGGACTCGAGCGGAACGGAGGAGGGGGGGGGAGAGAAACGAACGCCACAGGATTTCGGGACACTCCTTCATCACGATCACATTCCCGCTTCTCGGAAAACTTGTCGTCAGGGTTCTCGGGATCAGGACACATAGAGTGCATTTCCAGTGACGACAGCAGCGTGATCGAGGTGCCTGTCAGCGTTAAGATTAGCGACAGTGCCTCACTGACACACACAGTTTCAAAAGACAATAAACGGAAAGAAGAAGAAAGGACAGAACATTCTTCTGCACCGCTGATCGAATGTTACGTGCTCCAGGATAGTGACTCGCTGGAGTCCAGGAACGTAGCGTCTACCTCAGAGGCAGAAAATGAGGCAAAGAATGGATCGAGCCAGACGAGAGCGCCAGCGACAAAGAAAACTAGAAACCAACAGCACATGAGGTCTTCAGCAGGCAAGAAAGAAACAGCGAGCGCAGTGAAGAGGAGGAGGCAGAAGAAGAAGCGCTCTGGTTTATCCTCGTCTCCGTGTGCGTTTCCGTCTCATGAACCTGAGATCAAGCTGAAGTTCTCAAGCCGCAAGGAGGTGAAGCGAGAGGGAAGCCGAGGGAACAGTTTCTCCCCATATGTCCGTATGGAGTTCTCCGTCTGCACTGTTGTCAACTATGAGGAAGACTTCCAGGTGAAAAAGCATCGACACCCCACGACGTCCCCGGGGATTGTTCCCAACACATCGTGTTTGCAGCTGGGGCGCCTTGGGACAGAGGGAAAGCACCAGAGTGGTGAGCTGTGCTGCCTGTGTGGCCGGACGGCCAACCTCACAGGATTGGGAGACCTGCATGGACCGTACAATCCCTGCACACAGGACAGGACAACTTCAGAAGATCTCCTGATAAATGGACACGAGGATGTTGGAGCGAAGAGGAGGTCAGACGAGATCGGAGAGCGCTGGGTTCACGAGGACTGCAGTATCTGGTCAGCGGGGGTTTTTCTTGTTAAAGGAAGGCTGTACGGGCTGGACGAGGCACTCCAGGTCGCACAAGACGCTGTGAGTTCATATGTGTGTGTGTTTTAAAGGAAAGCTTGTATGTGGACGTGTTTTATCAGGTTCACACGCAGTAAGAGTCAAACACCTGAGAAGTCCAAACAAACAAGTTAAATAAAATGCACAAAAAATTATAAACAAAACATTTTGCGTCAGAAATTGTACTTGTATGTGAAGTGTATGAAGTTAGACTCAAGTGAACATGACCTGGTGAATGTTTCAGGTGTGCTCGTGTTGCCACAGGTGTGGTGCCACTCTGGGATGTTTCTTCAGAGGCTGCCCAAATAAATACCACTTCCCCTGCGCTCTCCAGGCCGGTAAGCTCCTGTCTGCTGCACGCTGATCTGTTTGATCAGATCTACTGTACTTTCTCCATACTTAAGGATTCGAACAGGATCACATCAGATTCAGTGATGTCGTCAGATATCAAATTGCTCTCTATCTAATCAAGTCACGTCATATATTATAGTGATATTGTAAAATATTAAATTGGATTGAGTCAGATTTACTGCTACTATCAAATATCGCCTTGTTATCTTAAGATTCTAATCAAATTGAATCAGATTTACTGACATCGTCAATATCAACTCGTTATCTTAGTCTATTCAAATGAAATAAAATTTAGCAGTATTGTCAAACATCAACTTCAAAACATCAAATCTAGTTATATGGCCTCCGAGTGGCGCAGTGGTAAAGTGCTTGCCCTATCATCCGGAGATTGCGAGTTCGATTCTGTAACCTCTCGCAGCCGGAGGTCTAGAGAGCTGATTGGCCGAGCTCTCTCAGAGGGGAGGGATCAGAGGTACTTGGTGCTCCCACATTAATCACGGCTCTACAGCCAATCAGGGGCGTCTGTTAGCTCACGCAAGTGGAAGGAGCTGATGGCGCTGTCCTCCGAGTGTGTTACGCCGCAGTTCGAAAAGATGCGGTCGGCTGGCGTCACGTGGTTCGGAGCAAACATGTGATAGTCTTCGGCCCTCCCGACTGAGTTATAGTAGCCTTAATGTGGGAGCCCACCCAAGTGACAGGGAGGAATTGGACAAGATTAAATTAAGGAGAAAATCGGGGGGAAAATGCAGTGGCTGATTCAGTGGTATCGTCAAATATTGAATCATTTTTTAAGAATCAAATCAAGTTGAATCAAATTCACTGACATCATCAAATATGAAATCACCATCTTAAGAACTGAGTGATGTCTGATTCACTGTTGAAATCGTAACAAAACCTGCGTCAAAACCTTTAATTGTTCACTTCTGGATGATGATGATGTCACTTTTCCATGGTCTGGATTTCCTCAGACCATATTAAGTTTTGGATTTATCCTCATTTCCATCTGGGAGTTTCCAGGATGTTGAAGTAAACATGTTGAAGGTTTTCTGTCCGCATTAATGTCATGTGCAGTCTGTCTCTCGTACACGCTGTGGACAGATCAGATTTAAAAATAATATTTGTAGCGTGTCGGTACACGCGGTTACATCAGCAATGCTGATCTTGTTTGTGTATCTCATGAGATGTGTGTAAACTCGGCGTCGGATGTCCTACTCGTCTTGTCTGAGCACTTTAGAGGTTTTTTTTGTGGTGGTTGTTTTCACAAGTGACGATTTCTTGTTTTGATTTTGCAGACTGTGCGTTTAATGAGGAAAACTTTACTCTGAGATGTCCAAAGCACAAGGTAACACAGACACACACACACGCACACACACACACATACACACGCACTACTAAGATTTACTCAGTATTAGATATTGGTTTTGTTGTAACAGTATTGTAATTATTTTAAATAACTTTCAGCTTTAACTTTTCTTCTCATAATCGTTTCAGAATAAATCAGGACTCGGTGTGAGCCAACCGCGGAACATGTGACGCTGTAAATATATTTAATTCTTTTTTGCTTTAACCAATTTCTTTCTCATTCAGATAAAAAATTTTATTTAAACGTTAGCGTTATTAATGTATTGTATTTACTATATATTCTATCTTTATTTTTTGGCTGGTTTCTTTTCTTTTTTCTTTCTTTTTTTGTTATTTCTCCATTGTTATCTCACTCTTTCCTTCTTTTATCTGTCTTTCTATTACTACATATTTTTTTCTTCCATATTTATTTATTAAAGTACAGAGTATTTTTGTTTATTAGACTTATTTATATTTTCATTTATCTATACATTTTTTTGTTTTATGTATGTTCTTTTTTAAAGTGCACTCTTGTTAAAGTTGTTTTGTAATTTCTTTTAGTATTTTTTTCTTTTATTTCTTTTTTCTATCATTTTCTCCTTTATTACTATTGATTAATATGTTAATGATTAATACTGTGAATAACAGTAATCTGTGTGTTTTCTCTGACAGGTGAACTCCAGAATGATTCGGAGAAGGGTTTTCCCCCTTTTTCTACATAAAGTATTAAGGTGTTTACGTTGTCCTCACACACAGAGGAAGGTCTCTGAACTGAACTGCCTTCACCTTCACTGTTGCTGCCTTTTTAAAAAAAAAAAAAAAAAGCCCAGCTGAAGGATCCTCACACGTCCTGCTACGCCTTATTCCTCTAGCTAGCGTCTGGCTGATTCCACAGCCTCGTGTTCCTTTACTTGTTTTTTTCATACTGAGTTTTGTTTTTTGTTATTGCTTTGTTGTATTTTTGCAGCTTTTTCACCCAAACGGTGTTCAGGGTTTCCTTTTTTTTTTTATACTTGAAGAAAACAGGTGCTGGATTTTATTTAATTTTTTAAACATGAGCCATATGTATTTTTATGATTTCATTGTAAATGTAAGCGATAATAATTTGGACTGTTCATTATTCCACTGTTATTGTTTTTCTCTGTTGAAGAATTCCAGTTTTTGGTCTGTGTTTAATGCCGGGCCGAGACGTTGGACGGATCGGGTCGGGTCAGGTCTTCTCAGACGCTGCTGTGTGCACTAGACAAGAACGTATTTAATTTTATTTATGTTTGATTAACACATGGTGTTTTTATTCGCAGATAAACAAACCTCAGCTGAAAAGAATACACACTTTTTAGCACTTTATGAATGCAGGGATTATTATTATTATTATTATTATTATTATTATTATTATTATTGTTGTTGTTGTTCAGGTGAACAGATATGACATCTGTGTTGGATTTGGAGAAAGTGAGTGTACAAGTTCAACCAATGCCTTTTTAAAAAAATGTCTAAGTTCTAATAAACCTTTTTACACTCTTTGGCTGGTGTGTTTGTGTGGCCTGATGGTGGAGCTGTAGTAACATGATGCTCAGACAAGTGGCTCAGGTCAGGACCTTAATCCCACTTGTTCTCTCTCTCTCTCTCTCTCTCTCTCTCTCTCTCTCTCTCTCTCTCCTTTTTTCATTTCATCACCCTGGGCATAATTATTATTTTTCCCCCAATTTCGCAGGGTCGCATTTGGCTCTTTTACTCACACAGACATGCAGGTGAGTCTCTTAAAAGAAGCCTGAGGAGCAAGTGTTCTAGTGGCACGTTTCCATGGCTGCAGTGTGCAATAAAGTTTTCTTATGTAAAGGTTTTGTCGCTAGATTTGGCAACATCTTACAAACCTTCAGTGAGAGAGTACACGTTAGTGACGGTCCTGTAATTGACATGATTTTTAAAGCCTCACGTCACTGTGTGTTTAAAGCTTGACTAAGCTGCATGATCACTGATCTCCACTGACCCTAATGACCAATCACTGATCTCTGTTTTTCACAGCGACCAGTAAACACTAGACAAGAACGTATTTAATTTTATTTATGTTTGATTAACACATGGTGTTTTTATTCACAGATAAACAAACCTGAGCTGAAAAGAATTCACACTTTTTGGCACTTTATGAATGCAGGGATTATTATTATTGTTGTTGTTGTTGTTCAGGTGAACAGATATGACATCTGTGTTGGATTTGGAGAAAGTGAGTGTACAAGTTCAACCAATACCTAAGCTCTAATAAACCTTTTTACACTCCTTGGCTGGTGTATTTGTGTGGCCTGATGGTGGCGCTGTAGTAACATGATGCTCAGACAAGATGCTCAGACAAGTGGTTACTGATATTGTTTCTATCAACCAATCACTGATCACTGTGGATCCTGTTCAACCAATCACTGATCATCGTTGTTCCTACACTGGTACGCTCAACATAAGTTGCACAGCTTTTTTAAGTTTACTCTTAGACTTTTAGAGAAATTTGCTGGCCAAAAAAAAAAAATCACATTGCTGTTTAGGTAACACAACGCGTACCCAGTCCAAATATTTAAGTAAGCTCAAGTAGTTATGTGTTCAATTAATTATTTTTCTCTAGAGTTGACTTAGCCCAATTTTTCATTTCTTTTCATCTACTTTCAACTTTCATTTACTCAAAAAATTAGTTGTCTCCCATTGTAGCCTATTTATGCAGTTGGTTCAAATGATTTTTTTGTTTTTTACTATAAAAACAAGTTGGCCTAACAATACCCCAACGATTAAAACACAGAAACATTACTTTAAAAACTTTATTCCCAAACTAGTCAAAAGTTAAATCGGTGATAAAACAGGAGAAAACGAGTTCTATTTTGCTTAAGTTAGTAAAATACCGTTAGTTCCTCAACATGTGAATCTGAGGGGAGCGTGTCTCTCCTAGTCCAATAGAAATTGTTTGGATGGCTTCATATATACATCCAGTCCTTCTGGAAGCTCTGCTTAAAGAGAACAAGAGAAGTTTTCACAGAATATCTAGTTATATTAATAAGGCTATACACCATAATATCACTTATCTTACTGAGTACTGGAGTGTCGCTACTCCTTAACGCCTTAACACTTCAGGGATTTCTCGAACTTACTTTAGCTGTGCGCTCGCGCGGCCGTGTGTGCTGGGGTTTGATGCTCCTGCTGGGCAAAAGTCAAGGCAAAAGTGTGGAGAAAGGATAGATACGGCTACTGTATGGTTAGCTCGCTAACTCCTGTACAGTGTGGTAACATGAAGCCTAATGTTAGATAAAGCTCTTGTGTGTGTGTGTGTGTGTTGGAAAACACATCTGCCTCACTTTTATAACGTTACCTGTCTAAAAAAAAATCTATAAGCCAACTAAAACATATTTCAAAATATATATACAGTATATATATATATATATATATATATACTCAGAGGTGGAAAGAGTAATAAAATGTTGTACTTAAGTAAAAGTACTGTTACTTTAGTGAACTTTTACTGAAGTACAA
>JAQMYL010000023.1:32857668-32869306 GCA_030014365.1 Clarias pachynema | reverse complement strand
TAAAAGTAAAATTACAGATTTTAAAAACTACTTTAAAAAGTAGAATTACACAAAAAATCTACTCAATTACAGTAATGCGAGTAAATGTAATTCATTACTTTCCACCTCTGGGTATACTTACCCAGAGTAAAGAGTCTAAAAAACAGTAATCCGGCGGGGGAAGGGGTGGGGGTCGTCTCAGGGGAGGTTAATTGCTGTCTCAACTTGATAGTTTATTCAGTCTGTGTCTCCAAGGTTTTCAAGTACACAGTGTTACCTGTTGTCTCAACAAATACCGCTGTAAGAAGTTGGGACAACAATTCAACATAAATTCATTCAAAATTCATCTAGTTGGAGTTTTTACAGTGTAATGATCAATGACTGATCACCGTTCTCTTTCAATAATCACTGATCATTGTTGTTCTCTTTGACCAATCACTGATCACCATTGCACTGAACATCTTTGTTCTCATCAACCAATCATTTATCCCCATCGTTATCTATGACCAATCACCATTGTTCCCGTTAACAAGTCACTGATCATCTTAGTTCTCTTTGACCAATCACTGATCACAATTGTTCCCATCAACAAGTCACTGAACATCTTTGTTCTCTTCAACCAATCAACCTGTTCACCAACATTTCTGATGATCAATCAGTGAACACCATTATTCTCACTGATCAATCACTGTTCTCCTCGATTGGACATTTTTCTCATCCAATCACTGATCACTAATTTTTCTCAATATCCTTTTCCCATATCCATAATTTTGGAATTTACACTTCTTCGCTGTCCTTCAGCTGCGCTTTCCCTAAAGAAACTTGCATGGGAATGGTTTTAGTGTTGAATTTTATTCATGACGACGAAGCGAGAGAATTCCCCTTACAGAACACGTGTCAGTGTCCGAGCTCGTCACACTCCACACATCCGCGCAGCACCTGTCTGCGGTTCGGGTCTCCGTCTTGCCGTGATTTATTACACATGGGGTCAGAATGCAGTTCCGCTTAATGCGTGTGGTGATAACGCAGTGGGTGTGATCGATGAGGAGATCAGCGTGGAGCTTGAACTATGTGGCCTTCGAGAATAACTGTGACGGATTTACACGCTGCAGCTTTACACTAATCCGGTGTGAGACTGCGGTCGGTGGGGATCCTCCGCCGCTCACAGTGCGCCTGTCTCCTGTCATGCAGGATGTTTCTTTTTTAGAACTGAGAGAAAAACAAACAGAGAAAAACACAGAAATCTACTTTTTCTTTTTCTGTTTTAACGTTTTAGCACGTTTTCTCGGCTTCCTGTTACAGCACGTCCTGGAGTTTTATTTCTCTTTTCCAACAATTACAATGCGATTTATTAAAAAACAAAACATCATTAAACATTTTATCCATTTATAGTTACATAACATTCAGGAACAACCATAAAAAAAAGGTTACTTCCTGTTCTCGCTTATGTTATAGCAGCTATATAATCGGTCGCATTTTTTACTTTCTTAAAGTTAACAAAAGAAAGAAAGTTTATTATATGTGTAAAACCCGGTGTTCCGAAAATGATCTCAATGATCTCACGCAGATTTTATTCTATTACGTGTATTCTCTTTGAATGAGCTGTTGCCATAGCAACAATATCGTATCAGGACGAGCGCATTAATATGAACCCGCGCTGCTGTCGGAGCTGCTGCTCTAGAGAATTAATCAACACCTTCTGACCAATCAGGATCCAGAACTCAACAGCACATTGAAGCTGCAATTTGAATGTTTCTATGAATAGATCTGTTCTGTGTGTGTGTGTGTGTGTGTGTGTGTTGTGTGCGTGTGTTATCTCAAGCTGACGTGACAATGTCTTGTTTTCCTCCCTCACGCTCGAGTTGTTTATTCATGCTGTGTCTCGGAAAAAAAAGAAAAGAAAACACAACGTGTGTGCCATTGTGTTTCTCTGCAGGCCTGCCGAGGCTGCTATCACCACGCACCTGTGGCTCGTTGTGTTTGTTCAGCCTGATAGCATCATGCAGCTCTGACCTCTCAGGGGTCAAGGGTCAACACGCTGGGGTCAGTGCTGAATGTTTCCTTGAATGCATAAACGTTTAGGGTTGCTCGGGGTGTCTGTGTGCACGTACCAAACCTTACAGTGTGTGTGAGAGAGTATGTGTGTGTGTGTGTGTGTGTGTGTGTGTGTACTTTCTCTACACTTTCCCTGAGCTCAGCCATTCTTTATCCAGCTGACGACTCAGCTGTTGCTCACACTTGTGCTCGTCAGCAGGCTCGTCCTGGCTCTCGGTGCCCGATTTAGCTCCTGTAATGGTAATGATTTGCTGATGCACGCAACTAAATGTGCACCACACTGCACTAAGTGTTTTATTTATAATCACAAAACCGCATGCTAGGGTTCTGCTGGTGTGTTCCTTGTTTTTAATATTAAATAATTGTTCCGCAACTCGGACAACATAAAACATCAGATTAAGGAACATGAGATTGTGTTTAGTGATCCTTTAATTATGATTATACCATAAAGATACCATCAATTAATCCAGATCAAGTTCACAGGTCAAGTGTGTTAGAGCACCACACCGTGCTTTCAGGTCACAGGAAATCCCTCATATACAGTCCTGGGCGGCCCAAAGTCTGGATCCAGTGGCAAATGCTGAAATTGATGGTCTCTGATTCAGCTGCACTCATATATACACTGAACACAAAAAGATTTTACATTTACATTTCTTCAGGTGTTTTTACATTAGGGAGAAAACTTGGCCCCAAAGTCTGGGTCCTTTTGATCAGTGTGAACACAATCGTTCCGCGCTCGAGAACCTTAACAGAGTCATCTGGAAAATGTGGTCTCGAGAGTGGTAGAGTATCAAATCGGATATCAAAGCCAATCGTGTCCGAACACGAGAGTACACCACTGTGTAGACGCGACGTCATCGGTCTCCTCCGAAATCTCAGTGTGCGCGGACCACGCTCCAATCGCAAACTCGGACCTACGCGGCCAGAATATTGTTTTTGAATGTTTTTAGCATAGCACGAAGACTGAGTTTCTCATTCTCTTCTTGTCTTTGTTGTAAATGGTGGCTCCCAAATCAATTAGGTGCATACTGCCCCCTGCTGTATTGGAGAGTGAGAATACGCAAACGTACCCGAGTACTGAGAATAATAATAATGAGAAAGCTGGCCAGCGGGGAAATGGGGAGGGGGAGCAAATCTATCATGCCTAGTGTGAAAGCATACTTAGTGGATCATGTTGTGCATGACTGCAGATTTCATGTCTGGTTACTTCCTGTTCTCACTTATATTTATAGCAGCTATAAACAGTTGTTCCTTCGCCACTCTCTCTTTTCTCTTTTTTAAAATGAACAAGACATTATGACGCATCAACTCCTGTCTTTTGAAGATGTCTCCGACACTGGAGCCTCCTTCACGATCTCAGTGATCACACAGTGTTTATTCTATTACAGTATGTGTAAGTACTGTACTGTACAAGTCGATTGCTAGGTCTGGTTCTGTTCAAACTTCTAGTGTTATGTTTTGAAACCATCTTAGGTCTGAATTTTAAAAAGATCTAATTTCATCCTCATCATTTTGATACTAAATCATAATCATGAGATATTAACTCAGCCTTTAAAGAAACAAAGCCATAATTAAAACAGGTCAAAATTTTGCGATATAATTATGAGATAAGTCACACTCTCGAGATACTAAGTCATAGTCAGATTAGTCATGATTTTAAGACGCTAATTCACAACAAAAAACAGGTTATGAGATAAGCAATCTTCCTGAGATAAAATTTCATAATTTAAACATCATCATGTCATCATCTTGAGAAATGACATAATTCATAATTAGATGATGAAATATTAGATTGACACAGACCCTACATGGTTCTCAAGATTTATATTACATGTGTAAGAGAAAAATACAATACAGTCACTATATTTTTTATTATGCACTAAATTTCAGCCCTATATTTGACAGCTTAAAAAATGAAAGTATTAATAACAACATGCAAAAACAAACAAACAAACAAACCAAACAGGCTGATCTTAGTCTTCTATTATGAGTGAGCATGATGTAGGCATGCTTATTGTTCTGACTGTTAAGAAAATTTCTTGAACTTAGTGTTAAACACACACAAAGACAACAAAATATTCCTTCAGTGCTGCCGCACAGACGCATGCCAACACTTCATAATGTTCCTCCTGTGTTTTCTTGTTCATCCTCACACAAAGCACACACTTCAGGACCTTGCTCTCTGCGCTCACACACACACACACACACACACACACCGCTTGGTCTTTGCCCCACCTAAGCCATATTAAAGCGTGTGCCTGGACACAGAAGCCTTTTTGTTGCCCCACTGTGTCTGTAATAAACAGCGCATTGATCAGGTGATTACTCACCCAAATCCCAGCCACTGTTTCTCATTCCTAACAGCGCAGTCCTCAGGCCTGAGTCAGCCAAAGACTGGCTTCCTTTACGGAGACAACCACGTTATTGTGAGGTTTAACAGCTCGGGAATAGGACGAGGATGATGAAGAATGAAGATAAGGAGCCCATAGATGACGAAGGAAGAAGATAAGGAGCTCAGAGTCTCTGAAATATCAATTATAATTAAATCCAACTATAAATAACATGAATTTATACGGTATAAATGCACTAGATCATTGCGTGTAAGACACTCCACATGAAAATGAATGTAGCCATTGATCTCCATGATTTAATAAGTCATTATTAAATCATGGTTTTGACTACAGTTTAGCATTTAATACTATAAATCCCTCCACACTCTCCACCAAGCTATAGCACCTGGGATTCACTTCTGTGGGTAGACATGTCTCAATCTCCCTCACCCTCAGCACTGGAGCCCCCCAGGGTTGTGTTCTGAGCCCCCTGCTGTTCTCACTGTACACATATGACTGTGTGGCCACAACCAACTCCAGAACCATCATCAAGTTTTCTCATGACACCGTGATGGTGGGCCTGATCACTGACAACAAATAGAAATCTGGAGACCTGCTGCCAGAGGAACAACCTCCTCCTGACCATCAGCAAGACAAAGGAGTTGGACTTCAGTACAAAGCAGGAGAGGAACTACCTGACCCCCGAGATCAACAAGAGCCCATTGAAGAGAGTGGACGGCTTCAGATGTTCACATCACGCAGGACCTGTCACATCAACACCGTAGTGAAGAAGGCCCGACAGCATCTCTACCACCTTAGACACCTGAGAGACTGTTCAAGGTGCTTAAGAACTTCTACTTCTGCCCCGCACCGAGCTCCCTGACCTGCACTCAATCTACAGCAAGCGGTGCTGGACCAAGGCCAGAAAGATTGTGAAGGACCTCAACTACCCCAACAACGGACTGTTTTCTCTGTTGAGGTCAGAAAAGCGATTACGTCCCCCTGAAGGCCAACACAGAGAGACTGAGGAGGAGCTTCTTCCTGCAAGCGATACGGGCCCCCAACCAGAACACCACATAGGACTTAACTGATTGTATTTGCTTTCATTTTAAAATTTCGTTTACATTTGATATATTTCTAGTTTATATGGTATTTTACTGTAACTCTATACATTGTGTAATTGTAGATTTTACATTTTATATTCTTTTCTA
Organism: Clarias pachynema; assembly: GCA_030014365.1. Taxonomy (NCBI): domain Eukaryota; kingdom Metazoa; phylum Chordata; class Actinopteri; order Siluriformes; family Clariidae; genus Clarias; species Clarias pachynema. The sequence continues at coordinate 32,863,731 of JAQMYL010000023.1, read as the reverse complement.
GTGTAGATTATTTAGATCACGAACAGTCATGTAAGCATTTCACTGCATATTATACTGTATATGGTTGTGTATGACAAATAAAAATTTGAATTTGATGATATTGATATCATGAAAGAAGTCACCAGTGTCAGTGCCCGGAGTTAAAGCTGCAGTAACTTTCTTCATATCATGACTTATTTTAAGAAAGAGAAAAAAAGAGAAAATGAAAACTGTGAAAACTATGAAAAAGTCTACTGTGAGTTAATACAAGTCAATTTGAAAGTAAATACTTCTGTACTTTTATTCACGTACATATGTATATGGAGAATGTCTACTTTTACTTGAATAATACTGTATTTGCCCTTGGGAATCTCTACTTTTACTCAAAAGTACGCACTGAATGAAAAGAGGTGTATCTGTACTAGGAAACTCCCGTATACACCACTTATTTTCAAATGTATTTACAAGTACCACTGGGCGTATACATCAAATTCCACAAAGCTAGGATACTTCCAGAATACCATGGTACAGTCTTTTGTTGTCATGGCAACAAGTAATGTACACAAGTATTTTGTCAAGAGGCATTTACACCTCAAGACCCATTTGCAGTTTACACCTTTGCACAATTCTACTCTTCCCTATTGGTCTTTTATCTCAACTTTGATTTTTTATTTATTTTTATAAACACTTCCAAATCCCTGACATTACCCAGCCACTTTCCTGTTAATATTATTAGATTTTTCACATTTTTTATTTAGCCCAACCCAAGCCCTCATAGCATATGGACTTGATGGGTTATTGGACAGGTATGTAGATAGGTATGTAGACCCCCCCCCCCCCGCCCCATCCCCCACTGTACTATACATCCCCGGCATCCTTTAAAAAATGAGAATAGAATTGATTAAGAATTCTTTGCAGGATTTGTCTACTCTGGTCACCTCTGGGTAAATGTGACTATAAACAGTAAAAATAATAATAATAATAATAATTTTTAATTAATAAATTACACCCATGGACAAACTGCTGTCACATAAAGGAAATAAAACACCCCTTGACAGGCTGTTTTGAGAAAGTAATCAACTTCAGAGTGGTAACAGTTACTGAATCTTTCATAATGATTTTCCTATAAAGGTGTGTTTTATTCATTTCTCACAGTATTATAGCATCTATACGTTTTAAAATATATATAATTTACCAGTCTGTGTGTTAAAATGTAAAAATCTAGCTGTTGTTTTGTGTGTGAACTCTGTGTCCAACCACTTGCAGTTCATTAACTTTAGCACTGAAACATCTTCACGTTAAGGAACTCTTAAGATCCCGCTAAAGACTTGACTCACACCATATTCTCTCCTCTCTCTTTAACTCTTCATCACTCTCACTCTGTCTCAGGACAAAGAGCAAAGTGTTTATGTGTTTCCCCCTGTTCCCTACCTGTCAGTCTCCTTATCCATGGTGCTGCACAAAACCTCATTTATCATCAAGATTATTTCAGTGTTTGTGTGTGTGTGTGTGTGTGTGTGTGTGTGTGTGTGTGTGTGTGTGTGTGTGCTGTTTCCTGCTCAGCTCAATAATCATTGTCACTGTCACAATGCTCTTCATTTGTGTGCGCTCTGACACGACCTCGTCTGCCCCCGGATACATTCACAGATTCTTCGTTCCATTATGCATCGTGAGGGGTCGAAGGTCAGGGGTCGAAGGAGGGATATGGTTGTCAAGGAGACGGCATTGAAGTCAGAGGTGCTTTAAGAGCGAGGAAGGCCAAGGAGCTGTCTGGATGTGAATTAATGATGGATTTGTCCCTGAAGGTGTGTACGTTCCACATTCGAGGAATCCTGGAAAAAAGGTTAACTCAAGCAAAAAGACTTTATGTTAAATTAAACTCTTTCATGGCTCAGATGAAAAGAAAAGGAGCTGTAATATATATAATGGTGATTGAAATATTTTTGAATATTATTATTATTATTATTATTTTTTTTTTTTATTATTATTATAACTCAACATTATTGTTCAGTTCTAAAGGAAATGTTTCTTAAGGGACCTAAAATAATATTTAGAATCACACTGCTGTACGTATTTGCACAGATTTGTGCACTAGTTGGAAAGCCATCAGAGTTTTAAGAATGATTGAGAATACGCACAAGTGCAGATTAAAAGAACAATAATTGCAAATGTGTCTATTATATAAGGTTCTCATTTTTACTGAGTCCTGCGTGATAATAGTTTGATCAGGTCTTTTCAGTGTCCCTGCAGGGGGAATCATGGAAGCAACGAGCCACCCTGGGGTTAAAAAAAGAAGAAAAAAAAGAAGGAAAAAAAAGTAGGGCCCCTGGCCCTTTCTTTCCCGTCTCTTTTCTTTCCCAGCGACACCGCGTTCTCACAGGACCACACAGCTTCAGTGATGCTAATGCAGCTTTCACGTCATACAGAAATAATCACAATTCCCTCTTTCTGATTGACAAAAAACTGAAATGTTCACGTTGACCTCAGGCTGGGAATCCCACGTCGGAATGTCTGGGAGAGTTCTGACAGCCACGGAACCTGGACATGAGACCACCGACTATGTACAAGTTGCCTTTGTCAAAAAAATAGCTTTTTCAGTCAATAAATTGTGCCTTTATTCGTTTTTGTTTTTATAATAGTGAAAGCACTGCAGTAAATAAGGAATAAAATAATTTGAATATTTATTATATAATAAAGAATTAAAGACCACCATGACCATTTTTCACTCTTACTTACTCACTCATCGTCTATTCCGCTTTATCTTGTCTACAGGGTTGCGTGGGGGTGTGTGTGGCTGGAGCCTATCCCAGGAGACTCAGGGCACGAGCCATGGTACACTCTGGACAGGGTGCCAATCCATAGCAGGGCACACACACATACACACACACTACGGGGCAATTTGGGAACACCAATTAGCATGCCTTTAGACACACTAATCTGCATGCCTTTGAAATGTGGGAGGAAACCGGGGCACCCTGAGGAAACCCACCAAGCATGGGGTTTCAAAACCCATTAAGCACCAAGATGAAACTGTCTCTCATGAAGAAATCACCAATTACCAAATAGCACCTCAGATTAGAGCCGTTATGAAGGATTTACAGAGCATAAGTAGCAGATACATCTCAATATCAACCGTTCAAATTATCATTATTAATATCAACTGTATAAGATTATTACATATTTTGGATGCCTTCAGCATTGTTTTACATTGTAGAAAGAAATAAAAACCAGGAACGACCATGAAGTTAGAAGGCGTGTCCAGACTTTTGACTGGGAGAGCATAAACAGATTTTTGATATTTGATAAAAAACATCGTATTACAGAGAGACCACAAATGCTGACAATGGAGAGTCCTTTCATAAATGTCTCATTTAAAATCTATTCGTTATTCACCGTAAAATATGTAAAGCAGTAATTCCCTGTGAACAAGCTGTTACTATTAAAATAATATTACAAGAAGAGTATTATTGTTATTATTAGTAGTAGTAGTAGTAGTAGTAGTAGTACTGTAGTAGTAGTAGTAGTCGTAGTCGTAGTAGTTCTATGACATAAGATAAAACCTACATTTTCACTTAGAATTAAGATGAAGTCCGAATAGTGGGATGTTTTCCACTAACAGCAGCTCTATGAGTCTGATTTAACAAACTATGTTTCCTTCCAGAGTTCATCACTGTTTCCTTAGAGCTCAAGAGTGGTGGCATGGTGTCGAACAGAAACATGCAGGCTGGTTGCAAGATACTGTATTTGTGAATGAAATATTTAAGATTTAGACTTTATAGATACACATTACAACAAACAAACCAACAAAATAAATCCATAAGACCTCCATTTAATCTCCATAAAATCTTTATGAGATTCTCTTTAAGATCTCTGTCAGATCTCAATTACATCTCCATAGGATCTTTAGGACCTCTCTCCATAAGATCTCCAACATAAATGTCCATAAGATCTCCACAGCATCTCCATAAGATCTCCATAAGAACCTTCATGAGGCACTTAATGTGACCACCATAAGATCACCATCAGTCTCCTAGTAAGGCCACCATATCATCTCCCAAAAACACCACAAGACCCTCCATAAGACCTTCCATAAGATCTCCAACAGGTCTGCATAAGATTTTACATCAATATAAGACCTCCATAATACATCCATAAGACTGCAATAAGACCTCACTAAGATTTCCATAAGTCATCTAAAAAAAACTCCATAACACTTCCATATGATGGCCTTTATTATATTACAGTCCTTTCTGGTATGTAAGAAATGACTTGCACATTTAGTATTGAACACATTTGCTAAAAGTCTCCTTGCAGACGGGTAACTCTGATGCAGAGCATCTGTCTGGATTCCAGATCAACATTCAGATCTAAAGGAACATTAACAGACCTCTGCTAGATTTACTCTTCCATTTCTCTATTACAGCCAGGTTCCTCCACATTTCCTTTCCACACTTGGTGGATGAATTATTTCTCACTTTCCATTCCTCCACTTGAAATGAAACTACGCTAACTGGTCTGTCAATGTGTCATGGAGTTAGCTGAGCCATGTACAAACCTCTCCTTGGGACTCTCCAGTAATCACAGTCCATTACACACCATTAGCGCAGCCAGCTTGGCCAATCAGTGTCAGGTCTGAGGCGTGAAAACAAACCTGGGTGGAGGGCTCAAGGTGAGACGTGCGGAGTGATTTCACCTTGTGGGTCATTTTCATGAAGGTAAAATAATGATTTTTAAAGTCTTTTTAAACAAAATTGATTTACAGTTAGAGTAGAATTTGTCTCCGGTTATCAGGACTGAAAGTGATCGTAAGTAATATTTATTAAACATGTAATACAAATATGTAAATGTTCAAGTAATATGTACAATATGCAATTAACAAACAGCACCTCAGATTAGAGCCGTTATGAAGGCTTTACAGAAGATGAGGAGCAGATGCGTCTCTATAGGAGATTATTGCATATTTTGGACGCCTTCAGTATTGCTGTACAATATAGAAAAAGAAAAACGTCCATGGCATTGTTTCGATAAGCTTATGCAATGTCACAACATTTATTTCCATCCAGACTCACATTAATTTCTCAATGGGGTTAAGGTCTGGACTGTGGTGGCCAATCCATGTGTGAAAATGATGTCTCATGCTCCCTGAACCACTCTTTCACAATTTGAGCCCAAGGAATTCTGGCATCATCATCACCTTGGGATATGCCCGTGGAATCAGGAAAGAAAAAAATGGAAAGACCTGGTCATTCAGTACATTCAAGTCGTCAGCTGATTTTATTGTCACATAACATTGCTGAACCTGGACCTGAGATCATTACGCATGATGGGTGCATCGCTTCACCCGCCTCTCTTCTCACCCTGATCCTCCCATCACTCTCCAACCGGGTCAATCTGGACTCATCAGACCACATGGCATTTTTCCATTGCTCGACAGTCCAGAATTTTTTTTCCAATTAGTCTCACTAATTAATTTCCGTAAGGCTACAGAGCTGTTTAGTCCCAAACTCTTGAGTTCTTTTGACATTGTGCGTGTGGAAATGCACTTGATTTCACTATTAAACATAGCTCGGAATTTCTTCTGTTTTTTTTTTTTTTTTTATGATTTGATTTCACTAAGCATTTACAGTAAGTGATCTCCCATCACACTCATTCAGGATGTTTTTATGACCACATTTCTTCTTTGAAGATGATGGTTCACTGCTATCCTTTCAGGTTTTAATAATGCGTTTTAACCCAATTTTAGTAGTTTCAGCTGTATCTTTAGTTGCTTTCTTTGCTTTATGCATGACAATGTCTTCTGACATGGGTGTTTAAGAAATGAGAAGCTACTCACTTAGCATCATTTAGGGTTAAATAACTTGTTGCAGCTGACCCCTATTAATCACTGCAGTAGTTATCCATTAAATGAGCCTTAACTATTTGCTTAGTTAAATCCAGGTGGTGATCTTTTTGGCCAGGCATATACACTACCGTTCAAAAGTTTTTACCTCCATGATGGTTCCTGATTTTTATTTCTTTCTACATTGTAAAGGAATGCTGAAGGCGTCCAAAAACTGCATTAATCTCCTTTGAACAGTTGATATT
>JAQMYL010000023.1:32831845-32846286 GCA_030014365.1 Clarias pachynema | reverse complement strand
CTCAGCAGGGGTGTTAGTAGGTGTGAGGTCCAGGGAATTTACGCAAATTTGCGCAGGCCTGGTAAATCTAGTGTTAAGGTGCATCCATATAAATGGCCCATCCTGTATATTATACACATATAAATCAGAATTGAGTACATTGTAATATAGTTGTAAGGACGTTGCAATGACATTACTGTTTATGTTATAAATACCTGTACAACCTCCATGCATTAAATTTTAAATCATTCCATCCCAAAATCAAATGATGTGAGAAAGAAAGAAAGACAGAAAAAAGACAACGGGAGCGAGGACAAACTGAACAGCTTGGGCTCTTTAGCTGTAATTGTTATTCATTACGTTGTGAAACAAACCGATCTGTCCACGGCTCCTTACTGTGGCATGTAGGATACAGGAACAGCTGGCGTGACACCACACACACGTGGGAAAGTCACTCGGATCATCTGTGGCCAAATATCGCAGCTGTGATGCCAGTGGCGTTCATCCCGCACATTCCTCCACCCTCTCAATCTGGAACAGTGACTGCCTTCTGTCCTCCGCCCCAAACTCAACTCAGCTGGACTGAACTGCAGGATCTTCATTAATGAGGTCGCTCAAAAAGGCTTTCTTTCACTAAAGGTTCATCCACTCTGTGGCCATCTTGGTGTCACTTTGGGGTCAGGATTTTTAATTACACAAGACTATAAACCAGATATTGATCAGCGGAGTGATGGATGTAAAATAGCCTCTGGCTAAAATTGCCTCTGTTACATGAAAAAAAAAAAAAATCATAATTATTAGTGTGCATCCCAGAGGCGATTCTAGAGGGGGGCATGGGAGGGGGGAATGGGGTCGCACCCCCCCTCCACAAAAACAAAGGGGAATTACACTTACGTGATTTTCAAAACGGAGGAGAGAGACACACACCACGACTCAACCACGACACATCACACTGTTTATGGTGTGTATATAGTCAAATAATTTTGTTTTTTTCATATCGAGTGACTGATCAAGACTGACCGGCAGACTGCTGAATACAGATGATTTAGCAGCAGTGCTCACCACCAGATAAATGTTACTTTATCAGTTGTTTTTATGAATAAATATACCAAAATATTTTCCCAAAACTACTAAACGATTTTCAGGCTCTTGTTGCAGTCCTTCATTTAACTTAATACTACCTGTATTAGGATACAGGACACGTTTTTGAAAATCATGTTTAATGTTTTCTAAGCCATTATATATTGCTAATTGAATCAGATTTACTAATATTGCAAGCTCGTTCAGATTTCATTCAATCACCTATAGCTTTGATTACGGCACACAACGTTGTGTCCAGTTCATGTGTGAAAATGATTCCTCATGCTCTCAGAGTCACTCGTTCACAATCTGAGTCCAGGAAGACACCTGTGCCATTAGGGAAGAAAAACCCCATAGATGTGATAACCTGGTCATTCGGTACATTCAGGTTGTCAGCTGACTTCGTTGTTTTGCCTCATAACATTACTGAGTCTAGACCTGAGCAACTGAAGCAACCGCAGATCATAACACTGTCTCCAGAGGCTTGTACTGTGGACACTATGCATGATGGGTGCATCGCTTCATGCCCTTTCCTTCTCACCCTGACACGCCCATCACTCTGGAATAATTTTTCTATTGCTCATAAGTCCAATCTAACTGTAGCCTTTGTCTCACTAACAAGTGGTTTTCTTATAGACACACGGTTGTTTGGTTCCAGTCCTTAGTGTAAGTTCTCATCACATTGTATGTGTATGGAAATGCCCTTACTTTCACTATTAAACATACAGGAGCTCTGGATTTTACTGTTGATTGATTTTTTTTACTTTGACTGATTTATTTGAGGAGGCGGGACTTACGTACAGGATTTTCTCAATGTTATGCAAATTAGGTATGATATGGATATAAAAATGATTATTAAGTATATAACTGCTAAAAGATAATCACTTGTTCATCTTACCCAGTCATACACAAACTCTCACAGAACTTGCATAGAGTATTAATATAATATAATATAATATAATAATGCTTAGAGGCGAAGTCTATGAGGAGTGCGCTTACTTTTGAGCAGATGCCAATATTCGGTAGAGTCAAGTTTAAGACTAATATAAATAAAACATCAGTCATTATAAGTCCTGAGATTCCAGTAATTACTCTTTTTTTATCTTCCATCATGACATCATAGAGTGGAGGGCAAATATTTCTTTTTTTTTTTATTATAACATAATAAAAATCCTACAAAGTAAACACGAGGTAACTGTGAGAAGAGTGTGTAATGTGATGAAATGAAATGATGGATGACTTTTTTTTCCTCCTCTCAATAACGTGGATTTTCAGTTAAATCACGCTGGACGTCGTCATGAAAAATGAGACGCTGGAAGTTAGTAATCATCATCAACGTTATCATGATTGGGTTTTACTGCGCAGTGGATTTGCATTAATGAGGAACGGGATGGAGATACAAGTAAGGCAACACACACACGCACACACACATAGACTTGCACCAGTGTAAGAGTTTATATGAAAGCGATACGCTGCAGCTGTGTTCATGTGCAGAACAATAACACACCAATTCCTCAGAAAAAAAAGGATTTTTAATCTTTTGAAATCTTTTCTCATTCTTGGAGGCGTAGTGCAGGCAGAGAAATGGCACTTCTATACAAAAAAAAGAAACTAGAATAAAATAAAAAGCATTTTTTTTCTTTAACATGTTTTTTGTCATAAGACTGCAAAAAGGTACAAAAAATAAAAACTGTACAAACAAGCTTTTTACAAAAGCAAAGGACTTCAATCGCACAATGTTTTCACATTTTTTTTTTTTTTTTTACACATTTTAAACACAGACGTGTGCTACATCGATTTAAATTTTAATCAGAATGTCAGGTTTGTATAAAGCCGCTCTTGGGGAAAGAGTCTGATTTAGGCAGATGCGTCTGATACGACCGCTACAAGACGTGACGTGATGTGACCCTCAGTTCGTGTCCATGTGACATGGGTTGGTCCCGTGCGTCTCGGCCTCCCGGTACGTCCTAAGGAAGTCTGTGTATCTCGGCGCGCAGCCGAGCCAGGCCTGGCCGAAACGCACGGTGCCGGTGAAGAGGAACTCGCCCTCGCCGGGTTTCACTCTGCACTCGTGCGGCATCAGGAGCGTCCCCGTCCAAACCTTCACCCGTCCCCCGGTCTGCGTGAACACCTCGCTCTTCTGTCTGTATACACGAGACAAAGTGACGCCCACTGACGTCTGATCCTCCTCCTCTTCCACGCCGAGGATGCTGCCACGTCCCACTACACACAACCAAACACACACACGTATATTAATACACTGCACACCATGCTCAGCATTCTGATTGGTCCATGATTGATTACTACTACACTAGTCGTGGACAGTGTAGTGTAGGCTGCAATATCAGTGATATATACGACGCTTATAACATATGCTTGTAACATGCATTATGTATGGAAGGAGACTCCTATGTCAGAACTTTGTAACACACGCTTTTAGCGTCAACGTGACGAGCTGCGTGTCACGTGTCAGGGAAAGTGATAACCTTTATCCATGCGAAACGTAACTCTAAAAATTATTTGTCGTTGATACAAATCGAAATTACTGACCGATAAATGAGGAACAAGAGGAATTAAACACTTCAGGATGTGCTGTTAAAGGCTACTTCATGGGACTTTTTTTTTTTACTGATTAATTTCCTTTATCTTATGTAACTTTTACTTTTTTGCAAATCAACAACATTGGGCTGGGACTAAAACACGCCAATTAGACTATGTCCCCTAATGTGACCTCATACAGTATAAGAAAAACCCCTCCCCTGGCTTGTTGCTCAGCTTTGATGTTCTCCTGAGGAACAGTTGAATATGGGACCTTTAACAGCACAAGACAGTTTATTTCCTTCATACGATTGGCTGAAACGATTCTTGATGAAAGGCGTGAGTATGTATACCTCGGAAATGAGAAACATCAGGTGACTAATTGTAGTCATTAGATTAATCTAAATAATGTTCAGATGAAAACATATAGAAGAACATTTTAACATTGGGCAGAAAAATAATAATAAACTCACATTATGGAAGAAAAAAAACAAAAACAAAACATGGATGCTAAGGTTGTAGTTATATCTTTCTTGCTTATTTATATAATTAAAAATGACTAACCATATCTAATAAACACTGTGAAAATGCTGTGTAATTTGTCTTTTTGATTGTTTAAAACATCATGTCTTATTTTTCAAAAAAGGAAAAACATTTCTTTTCCCCAACAATCTTCTGCTCCACACTCCAGTCCTGTAGGTGGTGGTGTTGCACCAAACCACTCAAAAATCCAAAAGAAGTACAAGAAGGAAAACTCTTGCAAAACACAGATATTTTGTGGAAGATGGAAGCGTACGAGTGTGTGAATGATGATGTGCAGTCTGATTTATCCCTCGGGTTGTTTTAAAACATTATTCGGCACACGTTGTGAGGAACTTACCGAAGTCACTCGTGCAGACGGACAGGAGCAGCTCGGCGTCAGTGCAGGGCTGACACGGGGCTGAGGGGAGAGACAGAGAGAGAGAGAGAGAGAGAGGGGGGTAAACAAATGCAAATACAATCTAATCAACATTTCTATCAAGTTAATGTTTCACACACACACACAGACACACACACACACAAGTACAGCTAATAAGATCCACCTCACACACGCACTGGGGCAATGAGCTTAAAGTATTCAAGAAATCTATCTCACCCATACAGAACATGCAAAGTCATTCTTATACAGTATATACATGTCAAATTTTGTCTTTGAATGAGAAAGATTTCTGATTTATTTCGATGAACTATAATTTCGCCACAAAACGTTTCAAAAACAGTGTGAAGTAAGTGTGAACAGACTGACGGACCTAAGCGGAGAAACCTCAAAACCTGAGGAATGAAGATTTTATGAATTAGAAAGACAAAATGATTGGACGAATGGAGGCATACTGTTTATGAATCGTCACGCGCACTGAGATAAAGTGTTTCAGGCACATACGGTTGTTCTGATGATTGAACATAAAAACCTAGAAAAGCCTAATATACCTGTTAATTATCAACTTTATATAATACATCTAATCTCTATGTAAACCACTAGTTCCTGCTTTCTTTCTCTGCTCAATGTGGTGACGACTAAACCACCAGCCACCAACCACTGACACCATTACACCACTCTGTGGCTTCTCAGCCCAGTTCCTCGTACCGATCCATCCGTGACCTGAGCGTCATACATACAAACAAAACAGCTTGAGGTTGATCTGGTTTAGGCTAAACACCTAAGGAAGGAGGAAATAGTAAGCCAAGTAAGCCAAGCGGAAAACTTCAAGTGCTGATGTCACGCAGAAACCCAACACCGACTCTAGATCAGATACGAGGATGACGATACACCGACTAGAGCTGTGCGATTTCAGCGAATTTGTCAATTTTAGATGATTTAACGTTTGTAAATAGAATAGCATGTGAATAGAATAAGAACAAATAAAAAAAAAAATTTGATTAAACATTAATAATGTATTCCTCACACTCATACAGATCTTTATCATTCTCTGGATTTTTCCTGCAATGGCGTCTCCAGTCATGACCAAAGCATTCTTGTACTGTGCCTGATTTTTGGGCGAGATGCAAAACTGTGTCAGGCTTGAGTGTTACAGATCAGGAAGTGCGTCTAAAGACTGCTCTCTCAGCAAAAGTACTACGAGTCTGCGGTTAAATGTGGCGCTCCTCCCTACCCCGGACAAAACCACATTAGGTTGGTGCAGGTGGGTGAAGACGAAGGCAGAAGGAGGAGGGAAGGAACTCGAGACATGGCTTAACCAGTTTACAGGTGATTTTTTCCCCGTCCTTTTCTCCTCATCGTCACTCATCGCCTCTGTGAGCTTTCAAAAATGACATGAGCCTCCTATCGATTATGCACGGGGTTATTTCAGGCACGCCATGTCTACAAAGCCGAGCCAAAGGTCAACCGCTGCATGCACGGGGTCAGGGGTCATCCAGGTGTATGTTTAACCAACACCCTGGCAAGCTTTGATCTCCTGATCCGGAGCGCTCGCCGCCGTGGCGTCTTGAAAAAGGAACCGCAGGAATGGATGAGGATCTGAGTCAGCTAAACCACTTCACAGGACAGACCACGCGGAGCACCGCAACATCTGCGCACCACCGCATTCCTTTCTAATAGACTGAAGCTTTTTTATTTTTTATTTATTTCTTTCTTTTTTTGCGAGCTGCGCTCCGCTTTACATCGAGACCACTTCAGAAGACGACGACGAGTCAGAACAAAAAAAATAATAAAAAAATAAAAACAAGGATGAAATATCCTTCAAACATCTGGAAAGGGACCGGTTCTACGACTTGGGCCCCACACAGCAGGTTAGGGGCTTGAGGGGGTGAGGAAAGACAACAGTACGCTTGCAGAAAGAAAAACAGGTCACTTTACATGGCAAGGCTGAGCCTGGGTAAAAGGGACTTGAGCAGAGCTGGCGAAATTGCGTTAAATTGGAAGTGGATCACATTTGGATCGCAGCTCACCTTGTAAAGACTGTAAATTACACCACTGGGAACAAGCAGACATAGCAGGACTACAGAAGCCGCTCGAGTTCTCGTAAGCATCGTGATTAGCGACTGAGGAAGAGAAACACCACAAAAGTTCCTAAAAACACTCCTGACGAGTTACGCTGCTCCTATGATCAGCCTGATGTGCAACACGTGCCCAGTGCAACCCGAATCCTCTTTAAAACGTTTCTGTGGTGACCCACGCAAACACTGCTGCTTTCTGCATTCTCCAGTCTGTCTCTACGTTCATCGGTTCCAGCTTGACACGCCGACCTTCCTGAACAAAGCGTGCACCAGAGACTTGCTTTGATTGGCGCAGGAAAAATAAAGCTGCCGCACATCCTTGCTGTGTGAAGCCTGTTCTGGCTTTCGCAAATAAGGCGAGGTCTTCGGCACGTAGCGGCGTCTCGCTGCGCGAGGCTACCCCGGGGTGCACTGGGTCATTAGCAAAACAAACCCTACACGCTGTTTCAACGTCTGTTAGTGAGCACGGTTCATATCCCGCACTGATACTCTTAGGTTACGGTTTACTAGATGGGTAAAATATATACTTTCCATTTTCTCCACATACAATTAGAAAGACAACACTCATTACTCGTCACGCTTTAGGACAACTTAATGAAATCTCGTACTCTTTAAAACTATTTGTTTATTAGCAATATGTTTTATTTGAATTTCCTGTCCCAGCTTGCATCTTTATAACGGTTGTAATTTGACTTAAGTAAAAGTTTGTTAAAGCTAAGGAAAGTGTTGGTAATGAAATTAAAAATATTTAACAGTTAAAAGTATCAATAATGGACCGGGTGGGTGGGGGGCAAAAACTTTCGCTAACACTTCACTTAACAATGCTTAAACAGCTTTATAGGACATGACTGAAACTAACAAAAATTTAGTAAACCTTCTTGCAATATGTAACCGGTTACTTAATGGAAGTGTTTATAGAGCTACATAAGACTGTCTTATTCTCTAAAAACAAACATTTATAACTCATTACAATACGTTATAACGCTCTTAGGGGAAGTGTCATGTCTGTCATGAATAGTAATGAATCCCAATAAAATCCCCACTCACAAATCCTTATTACAACCTATGACAGTTCACTCAGCACAGCGTTCATAGAGCTGCATAAGATCTTTATGACAGCCAACAAAAATGAACACTTATTACAATCTATAACAGGCCACTTTAGACTGAGTTCATAGGCTACACGAGCTGTTCTTGGTAAAATGTATATCAGTACATATATGAAATTTTTTTTTACAACAAGCTTTAATTGTTATAAACACTGTTATAAAGACTGACATATAAACCTGCCTAGAGACGGGTCAGAGTGTCGTTGTCATTATGATGGACGCTTATTACACTGTAATACTGTGGCAATGTACAGTATACATAAGCAAAATGAGTTTTATTCTCCTGTTTATAATACATATATGAACACCTCTGACAAGGCCAAAAGTACACTACGATAAGTTATATGGTATAATGCTCTAATGTCATATCAAATAAAAATCAGGTCAACCTGACGTCAAAGAGAACAAGATAAATCTTTATGACAAGTGGCATCTTTTTTTCAATAAGGCTTTATGGATAGATGTTTATGCAGATTAATGTCTGTGCCATTATAGGCTTATGTAGGTCTTATGTAGGCCTATTACCAAAATCCCTACCTATACATTTTCTTTAGCCTTTAAACTACACTGAGTTTGTTTTTGTCATGTCTGATCACTTCTACTACGTACAGTTTAATCTCATCTTGCTATAAATGTCAGTTGTGATTACAGTTCGACATCTTGCCCTGAAAGTGTCATAACACATCACGCATGTGTTGTGTTGGCAACAAAGAGCGCACAATAATCTAAAATAATAGGAGAAATCTTTACAGCAGGCAACTAGTGTAACCTTTTATAAATATTTCCCTGGACTTGTGCGAGTTGTCATGATGAGCTTATAAAGGTCTAATGCGACTTTTATTACTAAGATGCCAACCTTCACACTTTTTCATTAGACTTTATACTACATTGAGTTAAAAAAAAAAATTTTTTACGTTTGACACGTCTGATCGTTTCTACCATGCGACTTTAATGCACTGGTGCACTTAGCTGGAAACGTCAGTGGTTATAACAGTTTAACATCTTGCAGTGAACGTGTCATAACACATCATGCTTGTGTTGTGGTGGCAACACAGGGGCACATAAAACCCTACAGTAAAAGAGAAATCTTTACACTGAGCAATGGAGTGAATTGGCGTAAACTTTTATAAATATTTCCCTGGACTTACTGTATGAAGGTCTTATGTAGCCTTTCGAAAGCTAGATTTAGGTATAAAGCTTAGAATATTTTTACACTGTAAAAAATGAAAAAATCGTAACATTCTGAGGTCAATGCCCTCGAAGTGTCATAACCCAATGCAGCTCTATGAAGCCCAGGCTGAAACGCACATAACAGTTACATATATTAAAAGAACTTCTTTACCTATCAGTGATTGAGGATCAGCACCGGGCCTGTGGTTGACCAGCTCGTACTGGAAGGAGGTGATCCTCCGGCTGATGTCTCGCTGAGGCACGGCCTCGATGAACAGCGCCCCCTCTTGGATGCCGAAGCAGTGTACTTTGCCCTCGGCTTGCTGGGCCTCACGGAGCAGCAGCCGCAGCTTACCCATCCGCTCCAGGTAAATGTGAGTGCCGCTCGATTCGTGGGACGGTTTGATGCAGACGGAGAGATGCGCGGTGGACGGAGACGCCATGTTGGGCCGCAGGTTGACGATGATGGCACCGGTCGGGTAGAGCCACTCGAGAGAGCCCTGAGAGCAGCGGAGGTAGACCTGCTCCACGTCACGCGCGTGGCCTTCGTGGGTCAAACCGCTGTAACAGAGGAGGGAGGGGGCGGAGTCAGATATCATGATTTCTTTTTTTTCTTTTACAACAATAATATATAGACAGATATAATAATAATAATAATAATAATAAAAAAAAATAATAATAATAAAAATAAAAAAGTGATATATTCTGAATCAATACACTTTATTTATTCTTTCTTGATTTTCCTCTTATCACCTGTATATTAAATCCTTTCTTTCTTTTCCTTTCCTTCTTTTTTCTTTCTATTTCTTTGTTTATTTTCTTTTAAACTTTCTTTCTTTTCTTCCTTCCTTATGGCCCTTTTCTTCCTTCCTTATGTGAGAACTATTTCATCATTCGCTTCTTCCTTCCTTTTTCTCTTTTTAACCTTTCTTTCTTTCTTGCATACTTTCTTTCTTATTTTTCTTTTACACTTTCTCTTCCCTCTTTTCTTCCTTTCTTTTTGCCTTTCCATCATTCATTCGTTCCTTCAAGGTGTGAAAAACATTTCTTTGTTAGTCAGTTTGTTCCTTCCTTCTCAACTGCAATTTTTCGTCCTGTTGTTTCTTCCGTCCTTCTTTGATCTGATCTGTGAGTGAAAAACCTTCATTCGTTTGTTCGTTCCTTCATTTTAATCTTTCTTTTTCCTTTTTCTTCCTTACTTTCTTTCTTCCTTCTGTCCTTTTTTTTGTCCTTTTTCTTTTTGTCCATCTTTCAAACTCTGATCCATGTGTACTGTGTGTGAAAGTATTTGCAGTGCATTCTGGGACAGCAGGCATTCTATAGGCCAGTTAACAGAGACAGAAATGGTCTCAGAGTGTGCAATCAAAGAATAACAACGATCCTGACTAGACGTTTCCTGTAACTCGCTCGTCCTGCACACAGACGCCAGGTGGAAAATATCATCAGCTTCACTGTGTGTTTTTTAAATTTACTTCTTCTCTTTTTAACGAAACTTTCAGCTTCAAAGGAAACTCCACAGATTTAGATTAAACGCTCAAAGTGGTCTAAAGTCTAAACCCGAACCTAGTGGCAGAGGAATGTCTCTGCGGCTCTTTAATAACTGTTAATAACTTCACATCCTCTGGCATGCGGTGTCGCGGCTGTCTGCATAGCGATACTGCATGACAGATATGACAGACTGCTGCAACTGAGTTTAGCGCTCATCCGATACATCAAATATAATCATTTCTCATGATGTCATGCCACGAGAAAGAAACAGAACACCTGTTTGTTTTTCCACAATGTTTAGACAAAAGCATTTTTAGGAGCACTGTATAATATTTAACACCCTCTAAATGACTAGCAACTGCAATAAATTCATCGACACGTTAATTCATAAATGTTACACGTCGCCTCTTTAAGTAATATTCTAGAAATCTCCGAATTAATTTAAAAAATCTCCGTTTAATCATAGTATGTAAGATGTCAAATCAGAGGCTTTCTCAGGGTTCTTACCAAAATGTTATAATTACTACATACTTTTTATTAATATTTGGCCCTTTTAAAAATGATAGACTGACCCTTTAAACAATATCCCAGAAGCCCTGTCTAATGTTAGTGTCCATCGAGTCTATTTCAGGGTTAAATTAAAGTGTTTGAAAGTGAAAGTGTAAACAGGGGCCTTGATATAGGATTGTTTCACGTCCTGTTAAACCCATACTAAGATAAAAACATTATAAATCCATTTAATTCACCTAATTGTACAGCTGGCCGAAGGCTAAGGCTTGTAAGTGCCACCCAGTGTCACGAGAGAGTACTGCAGCGCAAATAGCTAGCCACGGAAAAGAATGTAAAGCAAATTTTTGAAAAAGATTTTATAAAAATTCTGATTAGATATAATTTAGCAAATGATTTGCTCGTACCCTACGGGAAGCTGTGAGGCCTGTCGATGTGCGAATAGTTTAGAGTGCACCACCTGCAGGATCATGCTTTACCACCTCAAACGCAAAGATATATATTATTACAAATATTTTTAAAGCATTTATTTTATTTTGGAGTCTGTGTGGTGAAATAGACGAATAACGATATGTAACCGAAATGATTTTTTTCATCGTCTCTAGTTTCTACAGTCGTCAAATATATTCAACAGCAAAAGTTAACATCTAAGATCTCCAAGCACTTGTAAATAATTACACACGGCCCCTTTAAACAAAATTCAAACAGGTTTTTTTTTTTTTTTTACCACTTCTGCTCAGCTGCTAAACTGTGAATGGTATAACACCATTCAATAAATTTTTTTTATATTAGTTTTTTTTTTTGTTGTTCCCACTTTCCCACTGACTCCCTGGCAAGCTTGGCGACTGGCGCACGGCCTCGGTTCGGATTTTTGAAACACAAGTCAATGAATCCCGGGGATGCACAAGCCAACGGCACACGAGGCGAGCGCTGACACAGTAGCCGCGTCTCCAGAGCATGCAAGTGCAAATGCAGGTCACGCACCGCGCCTCCCCGCGCTTTCAGCCTCCTCAAAGAGCCTGGAAGCCCCCCAGCCTGCCAAAAAAAAAAAAGAAAAGAAAAGAAGAAAAAAAAAAAAAAAAAAAGAAGAGGAGCCTCCAAACTGCTTCAGGGACACTGCAACCCCCTCTTTCTCTCTCACACTATCTTTTTTCTCTTTCTGTCTCATTTTCTCCAAACCCATGGCTCACTTTCAGCTCGGAACCATCTGCCTCTCGTGCTGAGCCCGGGATCCGGGTCCGATTCAGACGCAGACACTGAAACAGTAACGTGGCACATGTGCAACACAGAATCCCCCCGAGCGGCAACTCTTTAATCAGGAGAGTCACGTCAAGACCCCAAGCTTGGTAATGAGATCCTGGCGTACAGCCCGGCTGATCAACACCACATTACTGACCCGATACTGATCATCACTCCACACACCCACACACCACTTCTTTTCTTCTAAATAGAGCTGTCAGGGTACAAAGTCACTGAAATAAGACAAAATAGACAAAGCTGCAAAAATGTCACATTATTTAAACCTCTGCATCATGTCAGGTTTACGGGTTATAATCTATCACACGAGACGTCACACCTCGTCCAACATGTATGAAATAAAAAGCTACCGAGTACTCTTCCTTCCTGCTGTGACTTTTCACTTTTCCTTACAGAACAAGTAACAAAGTCGCCCCAACATCTCTGTGTTACAGGTTACAGCTGGCGTTACAAGTAACGGGTCATTAACCCGCACAGACGTCGCTCTCACTGCCGCTCGGTTTCACCCTGGTTACTGATTCCTCTGTTGTAGTTACTGAATAATCAGCTGCAAAATGAATCACACTGCGGGAATGGGGTTCATCTTTTTTTTTTTAAAGAATAAGCAAAAAAAAACAACAACATTATATATATATATATATACACACACACACACACACATACACACACACACAAACACACACCACTTGTTGATGTGCTCTGAATAATAAACCAGGTGTTTAAAGGGTTAATGACAGGAAAAGGAGATGAAAAAAGATGACTTCAAACAGCAAATAATGCGAAAATGCAGAACTATTAAATTTACAGAATGCACTTTATACATAATCTAACTAACTATCTAACTAAATAGTTATTATTTTTATAGAAATAATAGAGTATAAATGTGTTTATGTATGTATACATAACTTATATTCATAAAACATTATATAATATATATATATATATATATATATATATAATATTTATATGAAAACAAATCTTTTTATAAATGAAAATAAAAATTAATAAAATAAAAATAAATAAAAACGCTTAATACTATATAAATACCTTATTAAGAAATAATACTACTAATGCTCATTAATAATAATAGTTGTTTTTTGGGATTGTTATTATCATCATTATTAAATGTATTACTTATTATCATTATTGTAATTATTGTTGTATAACTTATTCTGAAACGTTTGTTTTTATATAAAATAACTGTACATAATAATAATAATAATAATAATAATAATAATAATAAAGTGTAGACTCTCCCCACCTGCCCCTCCAGCTGCACTCGTCGCTGGAGTACTGCGCTACAGCGGGGCGCCACAGCGCGACAGCCGACAGGAAGTGCGCCACCAGCGGCCACAGCATGATGGACGCACCGCCTGGATCCTCGCGCCGCCTGGCTGACTCGCCTTCTGCTGCTGTGCTCCTCCGGTGTCACGCGCAGTAAATGAATCCAGACGCCATCGGTTTAAATCCAGCTACAACATCGCGCTCGTTATCCGTTAACGCATCGAGAGAGCCGTGATGATGCGGCGGCGTGTCCTGTCCCGTGTGCCCGGTGTGTGTGTCCCCTCTCTCTTCCCGGCTGTCCGTTACTCCATGTCGGTGAGAGCGGGTCTCACTGAACCGCTGCCTCTTCTGCGCGCGCCAGCTCGAGAACTGTAGCTCGAATTCCACACCGCGCGCGACGAACTCAATTTACTTAAAGCCCCGCCCCTTCTGCGCCGCGCGCGAGCGCGCGCCTGCACATGCGCAGACAGAGTGAGATTAAAATCACCATAGCTCACTATTAAAAATTTATCTACAGTTTAAAACGCGTCCTGTATGTGTGTGTGTGAACGTGTAAAGTGTTTCACAAGTGAATAAAATTCTTTCAGTTTTCAATTAGGGCGTAAAAATCTAATCTTATGGCATTGATCTTTTTCTTTTTTCACCTTTCTTTCTTTCTCCTCCTCATTATTAAGAGTAATAATAATTCAAATTCAAATTTTATTTGTCACATACACAGTCATACACAGTACGATATGCAGTGATATGCAGTGCGGTTATTAATAACCGCAATGAACTATGGGTATTCATCATTGGGAATACAGTAGGCATGCTCTAATGCTGTGTTCTGTTCCACAGTGCACATTAATCAGTGCTCCCTGCTCCATAAACTCTGCTCCTTGCTCCAAGTTTAGGGAACATCAGTTAAGTGACCATCCTTGGACAACACTCCTAACACTGTCACCACTTCCTCTGTGTGATTGTACAAACCGGATTCCAAAAAAGTTGGGACACTAAACAAATTGTGAATAAAAACTGAATGCAATGATGTGGAGA
>JAQMYL010000023.1:32811145-32829622 GCA_030014365.1 Clarias pachynema | reverse complement strand
CCCCCCGGGGCTAAGCACAACCCTCATTCAGCTGAGACTCATATGTAAGCTTCTGCAGTCTCACTGAGCTAAATCAGATTGGGATCTTTCATAGTTACCATGAGTTTAGTGCAAATTTAACTATTTTTGTAGCAGAGTGCAATCAGATTTTGTCAGCCATTTACTTTTTGGCACAACGACTTTGAAGTATTTTCTGTGAAATACGGTGCAAGATACCAACTTGATTTAGCTCAGTGGGACTGTGCAAGATTATCATCTTACTTTTTGTTTTTGGCTCCAAAATACACCTTATCAGTTATCAACGAAAATACGTAGTAACCTAATGTTGGGTACTGGTACAGTACTTCCGCCGTCCACTGTTGTGGTTGATGCCATAGCTACAAAAGAGCTATGGAAACCATAACGTAGAGCATTTGCAGCTGCGCTACTGTCGGAGCTCCTGTTACAGTCATTTCCGACCAATCAGAATCCAGAATCGACAGCGCTAACGATCAGCAGAACGACAGGGCTGAGAAAGAAATGAAAAAATGTCCACCTGGGTTTCATCATGCCAGGGATCTGTTTATTATCCTCCATCTTTCTTAACGTCTGTATTTTTGTTTCTTGGCAGCGTCGAATGAACACGAGCCAATAAAGAAACAGCTTTCAGGTGTTCATCTCGTTATTTTTCTTCCCTCTAAATGTGTCCAGAAGAAACCCGTTAGACAGGAGAAACTTGAGTTACATAAAAAAACTAAGCACTGCTTATATACGTAAGACATAGAAGTGTGAGCCAACAGTTGTGTGTGTGTGTGCAAGCTATTTGTTTTGATTTTGGCACACGTTGGCCCGCGGTCGTCTCTCGGAGTGATACAACACGTCCTTAAGCAAGAACCAGAGCGGCGCGTGCACGTGTCACGACAAGCTGTGAAACTCTGACACCTGCAAACTTACACCTGCATTACCACCTGTATGTGTGTGTGTGTGTGCGCGCGCGCATGTGTGTGCGTGCTTATACCTGTCGGACAAAGCTTTCTGTTACACACTTTCATCTTCACAGAGAAAAAAAAGTGATGCTGTTGTAAAACGCAGATGGAAACTCTGTCCATCCTTTTGTCTGTTCATCAGGGAGCGAAAGCAGATGTTGCCTTGACAAAGACTGCTTTTGAAAAAGAGAAAGAAAGAAGGACCGAAAGAATGAAACATGGTTTATTTTTTCAAGATTCAAAATGTTTTTCTTTTTTTATTATTTCTTTAAATACTTTATTAAAGTTACTGGTTGATTCTGCTCATTTTTAATTAATTCATGTATTAATTCATTATTTGTATTCTTTTCATTTCACTTTATTCCATTTTGTTGCTTTCCCACATCTAAACCTGGACTGTATTTTAAAATTGGTTAATAATTCATGCAAGTTAAATTCTAAATAAAATTATCTCAATGTTCCTTCTTCCTCCTCTTCCTTCATTATCATCATCCTCATAATAATCTTGTGACTGCAGTCAGTCAATAGTTCTGGACTGAAATTCCCACAAACAGTTGCATATTAACTTAAACACTTTTCAGGCACCCTAGTGGTGCAGTGGCAATGTGTTCGCCCTATCATCCAGAGATCGCGAGTTTGAACCCCAGGTGATGCTATAGCCTTTGCGGCAGGGGGCCTAGTGACAGCTGATTGGACGAGCTCTTTCAGAGTGGAGGGATGGGAGGCACGTAGCAAGGATCTCCAAGTGTGTTACGCTTCTCCCAATGGTGCGAGAGCAAGCAGCAGTATAGCAATTAGAAAATATGCGGTTGGTGACTAGTTGTAGCCTTGATGTGGGAGTGCCCTGACGACTAAATTAGGGAGAAAATGGGGAAACAACGCTAAAACGCTATACTGAGCTTCTCTGCTATCCGTTATCACTCCAGATGAGGATAGGTTCCCTGTTGAGTCTTGGTCCTCTCAAGGTTTCTTTCTACTGCCATCTCAGGGGGTTTTTCCTTTCCACCATCACTCTCAATATAATTTATACATATTTTCTTACATGCAGCTTTCCGTCAATGACCATTGTAAAAACCTCTACAAAAATAAAAGTCAACAGAATTTAATAGACATTAATCAATGAAAGACTAAGTAACAAGCGAGTGTTAAAATGGTACGACCAGGTCTTTCTAAAAGGGTGACACATGTTCTCCCTGTGTGTTCACATGGGTTCCTGGAAAAAGCAGCCCTAAGTGAACTGATGATGCTTAATTGCTGAATGAGTGTGTGCATGTGTGTGTGTATGCGTGTATGTGTAATGAATTTGCATCCCGCCCAGGCTCTATTACATTTTCATTTATGAAATTGGATGGACGCCTTTATTCCAAGGAAGCTTACATGTATGTCAATTATTCCCGCCTAGTATTCCTAGGATCCACTTTAGCTCTTTGTTTAAGTTTTGTTGTTGTTTCAGCATCAGGTTTTGGGTAAAACGAGCTGAGAGTAACATCTCTGCAAGTCTCAGTTTCAGAGGGGGTGATGAGTCACATGCAGGGCTTGAGTCAAAACAACTGGGAAATGAAGTCAGATGGAAATGTGTGTGTGTGCGTATGTGTGTGTGTGTGTGTGTGTGTGTGTGTTTGTGTTTGTGTTGCGCCATTCCCAAAAAAACATGGGTGTGCCTTATCTGCAGTATCACCCATTCTGTCATCAGGCTCCTCAAACCTCTGACAAGTCTTCCTGATCTTGCAGTAAACATGCGCACACACACACACACACACACACACACACACAGAGGAAGCAATCAGGCACCAGATGGCCAAAAACAGGTTCGGTGAAGTTAGTTAAACGTTCTGCAGACGCCGAGCCGGTCGTCTGTGTTGTTCACATTCCCGTAATAACGTTCATTTCAGCGAGCCTCGGTCAGGTGACAGCTTCTACCGTGTAATAACACAGAACCCAAAGGCCACGCCGGCTTTGTCATGTTCTCGGCACAGGGCCAGTGTTTGTAGTCAGAACCCTCTTCAACATGTTTAAACAATAAATGTCATTAAACCGGAACATACTGTGTACACTGTAGCAGAGATAATAGTTGCCTGTGTGTCCTGACTTCTTCAAGTCGTGCAGTATATACTTACAGTCGTTGTTAAACACAGCTGGATGTAAAGATCAGGGAAGGAAAGCTGGAATTCTGAACTCTCGTCTCATACTTTTGATCTCGAACCCACGTGCCTTCAGTGTATAACAAAAACAAAAGACTTGCTGTTCCAATACTTTTGGAGAGGAATGTGTACTTAAGAAATTACACAAATGCTAAAATGTGTCCTAATGTAACCACAGTCAAAAAATATTCAAGAACTAGAACGATGACTTAGTCTTGTCTTTCAGGAGAACCCCAGGCAGAGTTTAGAAAAAACCTGAAAAGAACCTTTTTATCTAAGAACATAGAAGTGTGTTTACAGAGCTACACAAATCATCAGCACTGAGTAAGTGATTAGGAAACTCTTATTTATTATTTTATATCTTATTTTAGAGATGGTAGGGAAAGGGAAAAGTCAGATGTACAAGCTTGATTAGTGACAGTCATGTTGGCTGCCACAATGCAAGAGTCAGGAACATCATTTACTTTTATGAGCAGAGACTCTTAGTCTAGTCTTATCTAGACTTTCACTTGTTCATTTATTACATTTGTTGTACATCTGTGCATTTAAGAGCTTTGCTCCTGCACACACAAACACTGGCACCTGAGCAGTGATGGGGTGTGAACCTGTGACTTTCTGATTAGTAGTTCACCATCTCAGCTTAACCACTGAGCCACACCTCACACCCTGCTTCATTTCTTAATTGCATAGTAATAGTACAAGTAGTATAGGAAGCAATCAAATGTTGCCCACAAACACACACAAATTCCTGCAACCACGCTCCAAAAATACTACAGTTACGCAACAATACAATTAGAAATAAAGTTGAAATCTGATGCTTAAGAATACATACAGATATGATCGTCTGGTGTCCACATACTTTTGGCCAAACTAAAGACGAATAAAGGAACACCTCATGTACATGTTAACGTTACCTTGAACATTACCGACATCACCGACCGTGATCGGGCCGCTCACTCGCCCCAGCGTGAAAGGGAAAAATTTGTGCTTCTCCTTATGCCACATCCTACAGAATCCACACATCAATACACACCTCTGCTTTTAACCAGGTGCCCTGTGAACCTTTCTGTGAACACCACCATTACAATCCCAGCTTAACCACTGATAACATTACAAATGTTATCAAATCATGTCCTTCTTATTCATACTGTACATCTATTTGTATTCATTTAGAACACATCTGTTAATTCTGTCAAATTTGCATGTGAGCTTATTAAAACAGTTCTACCGTAAATGGGTGGGGTTAGGAATGTGTGTGTGTGTGTGTGTGTGTGTGTGTGTGTATGTGTGTGTGTGTGTTTTTTTTTTTTTTAAACAAATAAGCAGATGTGGAAGCTGGCCAAGGACAGAGAGTTAGAAATGGGTTATACGGTAAGTCCACGCCTTGATAAATTAATTTGACAAAATACATGTGTAAGAACAAATTAATATGCAAAAATTCAATTCAACACTAAACAAAAATGAAATAGAATGCAAAATAACTAAGCTAAACAAAAAAAAAAAGCAGAAAAAATTATGAACTTAGTTTCCATGTTAGCATGATTCGCATGCTAGTATTTTTACGATTTGTGTTTCTCCTGACATGATGTACGTGAGTGTATGACATACAAGGAAAATTTGCCGAAGGAAGATTTTTCATGCTAGCTGTCAGACTTTGCAGTCCACCTGCCTCTGGCATCTCAATCAGCATGGTGGTAGTTACCAGAGGGAGAATGTTAGCATGAAGCTCAGGAGCGTGGATAATTGAGGAATGCAGTCATTGCTTAGTCTGTGTTAGCATTCTCAGGCCTACATTAGTCTGAAAGTCTGGGATTAAACTCCGTCTTGGGAGCGAACCTGGAATTTGAGATGGACAGGAACATCTCGGTGCATCGCATCTTTATAAAGAGTGCCTGAACTTCCAGTGCAGTTCAGGTTCCTGTTCTCAAGTTCCACTTCACTACAGGAAAAAAAAAGTGATGGAACGCTGTGTGATGGAAATAACTGCGATATCATACTTTTAATAGTACGTTTTTTTTTTTTTTTAAATAAAAGGCTCACAGTATCATGAATTGTATATGTCCTTAAGATTCCTTTATAATAATAATAATAATAAAAAATAATGTAGTAAAAAGAACACTTCGATTTCCTGTGATCTTGAAAAGGTTTATGGAGTGGAAAGGCACCCAAGGTTC
The DNA here is from genome assembly GCA_030014365.1 of Clarias pachynema. Lineage (NCBI taxonomy): Eukaryota > Metazoa > Chordata > Actinopteri > Siluriformes > Clariidae > Clarias > Clarias pachynema. The sequence continues at coordinate 32,824,342 of JAQMYL010000023.1, read as the reverse complement.
CTGCAATTTAAATATTCCTCATGGTGTTGAGGACCTTCAAATATGGAAAAAAGACGATGCTTGAGGTTCCTGTAGAGAAAGTTCTAGCAGTGGAGATGGTTCCTGGAAGGGTTCCAGTACTGGGTTCCAGTGCAGTTTTTTTAGGCAGTGCCTGGGCTGGCAATTCCCTAGTTTATGAAAGGGATCCTACAATGAAAACACAAATGTTCCTATGAAGTTCCTGCATTAGAGCCATCCCAAAAAATAAGAATTCTACAGTAGAATGGAAGTTCCCTAACATTCCCAAAACTCTGAAATGATTTCTGTAGTGGAAACGTAGCTTCTACAGTATATCTTGTCTAGAAAATCACTTACAGTGGAATTTTCTGAGCTTCTCTCCTCTTTCTTTGGTGTAAATGGTGATAGGTTCTTGTGTTCAAAAGAAACTTCCTACAGTAGAAAAGCACGACCAGAAGGCATTCCTAAAAGGGTTCCTGTGGTAGAAAGTTTAGGTTCCATGAGAAGTTTCCTACAGTTGAAAAACATCTAAAAAGTTCATTATTTCCTGACGGGTTCCTGCAGTGAAAATTTGCCTAATGTTCCTCCCAGGGAAAAAAAAAAGGTTCCTTCAGTTGAAAGCCATTAAATAAAAAGGTCCTTGACATTCTAAGAAATTTCTCGCATTGGAAACAAGCCCAAAAGTTCCAGAAAAGTTTATATTTTGCAGTAAAAACACACTTACTACATTATTAAAAAACCTCATGTAATGGAAACATGCTGAAGGTCCCTGCAAAATATCCCGCAATGGAAAAAATTCCAGAGTTCCTGAAAGGTTCCTGTGATTGACCCTCGGCATGAGTTAGTTCCAGATGCAGTCTGACACGCCAACGTCAACATCAACAGCAGCACTAAACTGAACGTTAGTATGTTCAGCATCTGGTAATCATTTTTATTTTTTTATTTTTTACTCAGCATCTGTGCAGTGCCTTAAGAAACAGTGGCCTGGAAGTGATTACATGAGTGAAAAGTTTATGTGCCGGTCCAGAAGTATTTTTGAAATACAGTTTGATAACTTCATATTTTTCTAACTGCTACATGGTGCACACCATTAACCCAACTAGACTGCCTTACCTTTTACATACTGTATTAGTAACAGCAGGATGTACGTATGTGTGCAGGGAGGATGGGGAGGGGGGGAGGGGGGGTGTAACGTTAATCACGGTTTGAGTCATTAACAGGAAGAGCACCTCCTCATCTTTTCGGTATCACTCTAGCAGTGATGGAAAATGTACTGAGGTTCTTTTTTTTAAATTGAAATTCACTTCCACTGACAGAAAGTAAAAGTAACCTCAAGGTACTTTCAGAGGTTAAATGTTAAAGATGTAATATTTATTATTATATTTATTATTATTAATATTATAATTATTAGCAGTAGTAGAACTAGTAGTAGTTTTTACGAGTCAACATTATGATTAAATATAATTATTTAAGCCATGGTCTAGGTTAGAGTCCAGAAAGCTCGCTTGTATTTGAATTGTTTGTGTCATATTACAAAAAAAAATAAAAAATCACTTTGTGATTTAAACAATCCTAATTAACTGAGAAGCAGAAACCTTGAATAAACCATGATGAAGCTGGCTGGAGAATAAATTATTTAAAAGATTTATAGCATCAGAACTTGTATGTAGTTGTGTGTACACAGGTGGGGATGTGGGCAGGCTAAAGGACTTGTTGTTGGGAACGATGATTATTGGTGATTAGTGATTAGGAACAACATCACTGATTGGATGTTGAAAAACACTGATAATCCTTGATTGAACATTGGGAACAATATTGATGAGAGACTGATTGTTGGAAACAGTGGTAACCAGTTATTGGCTCTTAGGAACCCCAGTGATCAGGGATTGATATTTGGGAGCAATGGAAATAAGGGATTGAGTGGTTATTGGAACAATGGAGATCAAGGATTAGTCATCAGGGAATAGTGGAGATTAGGGATTGGTCATTGGGAAATAGTGGAGATTAGGGATTCATCAACTGGTAACAATGGAGATTGGAGATTGGTCATTGGGAACAATGGAGACTAGGGATTGGTCATTTTAAACAATGATTGGATCGTTGTTGTAACCAATGGTAATCAGGGAAACATCTTTGGAAAAAAAATGGAGCTCAGGGATTGGTCATTAGGAGGAATGGGATTTTTCATTTGGAATCAAGGTGATGAGTGATTGTGTGTATTGGGAACAATGTTCATCAGGGATGAATCATGAAGAGGCTCTCTCCGGACAGTTGCTGATATCTACTTAAAAATCTATTCACTAAAGGGGTCTAAAAAGTTGCCACATTGATTCAAACCAGTTGGCACCACTGCTCACAACTTCCCTTTTATCATGTGCAGCTTGCTGACCTTTTACAATAGAGAAGTACTGCCTGTTTATAGACAGTGAGTCTATTTAGTTCCTGTTAATAGGAAGAGAAGTGTTCGCACCGGTCCCCTCAAAACCTATGTTTATTACATCTATAAATGAGTCATGGCATGTTGGCAGAGGTGGCGTGTGCTAGAAAAAAAACATATCTGTAACTTGTATACAGTCCAAGAAGTACACTGACATGGGTTTTCATTTTTCTTTTAGAACAAACCAGGACACACTGAGAAATGATGTAAACACACACATACACGCCTAACTGGATTTTTTCATGCCTAATGTAACCGACACTTTGTCAGAAATGAAACACGGCAATACACAAGTTTACACATACACACACACACACACACACACACACTTCCTTGGAAATCACAAACAACAGCTTCAGCGCTCGGGGCCTTTGGTTTCTACTCGAAAACTCTGCGAAGGACGCTCCGCCTGTTCGAGGATGAGGGCTTGGAAGGATTCATGAAGGATTCATTAAAACCTTATGGCTGTGTAAACTTATTGCTCATGATGTGCTGCTGGAAAGTTGGAACCTGCACCAGTGCTGAAGAGCCTCATCACGGAACGCAAGCTGTGAGGAATTAAACACATGCTGCATGCTGTTATAAGACAATATTGAGGAGTAGTGTTTTGTGATGAAGCGGAATGTTCTAGTCTTTTTATAGAACAGAAAGTTTCCAACAACTACAAATCTTTCTTTATTAAATGAAAATAATCGATAGGTCATACTATTCTGTGCTTTGTTTCATGTTGTGAAATGGCTGCAAAACAAGTTCCTGTTCCCGCTTCATGCAACTCCTTTCTCTTAAAGTTACTGAAAACGTTACAGAGAAAACTCTATATGCAAGTCTCCAGGTTTTTTTTTTTTTTTAAAGATGTAAAGCTCATTCTCCTTGTTACGTTTTGACACTAAATGTGTTATAGTAGGACAAGCCAGGCCACAAGTGTTTACTACAGAATCTGTTTTTTTTCCAGAATGACGTGTGGCCAGAAACCGACAGTGGCCATTTTACTAACACTAAAAACAAACATGACTCCCAGAGATCTTTATTAGCCATAACAGACAAGAGTCTGTATTGGCCAACAGCCAATTACATCACAGCCTTCAAGATCCAGAAGCTTGTGGCCAGAAAAGTGGACAAACGTTATCAGTGGTTAGACATTCAGGCACGTCTCCAGTGTGCACCTACATTCATTCATATCCCTGTACCGGAGTCGTGGGGGCCTATCCATGTAGACGGGACACACTCTGGACATGGTTCCAATCTATTGCAGGGCGCACACACTACTACACACAATTTGGGAACACCAGTTAGCCTAATCTGCATGTCTTTGAACTGTGGGAGGAAACCAGAGTACCTGGAGGAAACCCACCAAGCACGGGGAGAACATGCAAACTTCATGTAAACAGACCTGAGGCAGGAATTGAACCCTTGACCCTGGAGGTGTGTGGCCACAATGCTAACCACTACGCCACCGCACAGACAACAACAAAAACTCCTGCATTTTCTTTTTTTTGCAAGCACTTCCTGCATTTTTTTTTTTTTTTGTATGGGCTAGGGCTTAAGCCCAACAAGCCAGCTCGAATTCACCTCCTAATGTGACCTCACAGAAGAAAAGCCCCTCAGCTTTATTGTGTTGCTCAACAGTAGCTCATTTCCATTGACACTGAAACGGTGCATTTGTAGGGGGAGTGAAGTAAAGGGGGTTTGAACTGAGGCGTTAACACACACACACTTTGACGGAGCTCTGAGGTCTGTCCTTGAAACTCCTTTTGCCTCTTTTGTTACAAAAAACAAATCCAGTGTTTCTTCCATGAAGGATTAAAAGCACATTTTCTGGAAGATAAGCTACAACCCTGACATGACCCAGCTGACCTGATGGACGTTAAACTGTACTGTATCCCAGTTCCGTGCTGTCCTGCCTTTCTACCTTATTTCTTACAAATTTCAGCTGCCAAAATGTTAAAAGAAAAGAAGAACTATTTATGATTCCCTAAAGGGTCATTTTTAGTTCTGAGTTTGAATATTTTTTTTATTTGGATGTTTTCACACCATATTCCCACAAACCATTTTTCTAAAGCTTTAAGCATATTTCTATAGAATGATTGTAAATTGTCTCAATAATGTGCGATATCATTAGTACTTTGGTAGCACCCATTTCCTAAGAACTACCTGTTTTTGCTGTACGTAGTTAATGCTATCACAAGAACAATAAGCAAAAACCTTCCTAGAGTGTCTCATATTATGTCAATTCACTTCTCTTATTTTTTCCCTGAATCATAAGCCATATTTACCACAGCCCCATAGATGACCCCGACTGGCATGAGGTGAGATTGGACCTGAGACACAGACCTTCTCTGACCTGCCTGCTACCCTAAAGGTGCTTTTTAACTGCTACTGTAGATCTCTCTAAAAAAAAAAAAAAAAAAACATGCTGTGACAAGCGTTAAATTATAATACTGCATTATAGACAGCACTGAAGTAATCTGGAACAAAAGTAACTTGTGATGAAATGTCATGTTGAGCCATTTGCTGGCAACGCCACTTCTGTGTTACTCAACACTCGATTTCACAGTAAGAAGTTGCAAGATTCACTTCAGCTTTCGGCTTTCATTATGAAGTCAGTTTTTTTTTTTTTTTTTTTTTTAAATATTTATCGCCTCCTCTTCCTCATGAGCAGAGTTTAATTAGTCACAGGGTTTCCACCGAGATTAACTGTTATTTAAAATGGAAATTATTTGCATGAACAAATATCCACTTTTGATTCATATGAACTGGTGAACATAATCAGATATGAGGCTTATGGCTATTTACTTATATAACAAGTGATATAGTTATACAGTATTATATATATAATATATTATATACTGCATTTCCATTTAGTTATTAATTTAAATATTGTTCCATGTACAGTAACTTAGAGTAAATACTGTATACAGTAGATGCACTGCTGAAACTGACCAATCACAAGCCATTTCCTGCAGTGGGTCATGTTTATTTCATACCATACATCCGTCCATCTATGAACCTCTGTAGTCCATGGACCCGTGGAAGCCAGTGGTGACCATTGTATTCATTCCCATTTTGTACGACAGAGGTAGGACCTCCGGCCAACATTCAAACGCACATTCACACTCTGTGGGAAATTTGGGAATGCCAAATTTGCCTAATCTGCATGTCTTTGGACTGTGGGACGAAACCGGAGAACCTGGAGGAAACCCACCAAGCACGGGCAGAACATGCATACAACAGACCCGATGCGGGCATTGAACCCACGCACCACCCAGACCTGGACGTGCGTGGCCACACTGTTAACCACTAAGCCACCATGCTGCATTACTTCATACAAAACAATTTAATAACTAGAAACATGCTTTCTTGTGCACAGGATTGTATATACATGGAAGTATTGATGGGAAGTTTGGATCATTTTAGTGACTCAGTTCTTTGAATCTCGTTCATCAAAATGAATGAATCTTTTTTTTTGAGTCATTTAGTTAATTCTTTTGAACAGAAATAGAATAAAATGTTATATTTACAATAAACAGACCCCCAACATGGCTACATACACAAATTTTGGCTATAGTTCCAGTAATCAAAATAATACAATGCAGCTAAGAACATATTATTATGAACAGAATGAGCAGCTCACCTCTCATATCTTCTGGTCTAATTCGTTTGTTCTTTTGTCACCTAACTCCCATAGATGCTATGCAGTGCAATAGATTCAAAAGAACTAATGACTTGGACTAGAAGACTCATGAGAAGAACCGTTCAATTCTATTTCCTGTCTATGGGAGTCAGGTGACAAAAGAATAAAGGATTCGGGCTAGAAGACTCAAAGGTACCTACTCATTTCTGTTTCCTGTACGTAACCTAAGGAGGGTTTGAGATTCTATGTGCATGTGCGCCCAATAAAAAATGAACGAATTACTCTCTGAGACTACTCGTTTTACACGTTAAAGACTCGTTCAAAACGAACGAATCGTTCATGAACGACCCCTTTACTACATGGAAGATCCTGAAGCTTGTGGACAGAAAAATATAAAAAGTTGTTTGATGCTCTGCTTTGCATGGCTGTAACTAGCTAGAACACACTGAGGTTCTTAGTGAGTCCTCCAGTTCCATTGAAATACTGAATTCCTGATAATATCAAGGCAATCGTGGAAAAAACACTTTTGAATTTCTCAGTTCAGCTTGAGTCAGAGCCTTGTATCTAAAACTAGGCATTTTAAACCCAACTTTAAAGTCAGGTTAGGATGTTTATGTGGCTGATATTTACCTATTAAACAGATTATCAAAGATTGTGTCAGTCTGGTTAAATTTTTTAGGATTGAGCTGTTAATACGATTATTAATGGAATATTTGGGATCATGTAAATGTACCTACTGTCATATAATAACTATGAATTGGGTCATGTTCCTGCATTTTGAACCTCACTGTACAGTAGATGTAGATTCTGAGTGTAGGTGAGTAAGCTGGTAGCACAATGGTGTAGTGGTTAGTATTGTGGCCAAGGTCGAGAGTTTGATTCCTGCCTTTGAGTCTATGTGTGTGAAGTTTTTGTGTTCTCTCCATGCTTGGTGGATTTCCTGCAGGTACTCCGGTTTCCTCCTACAGTCCAAAGGCATGCAGATTAGACTAATTGGTGTTTCCAAATTGCCCGGAGTGTGCTTGCTTGTGCCCTTTGATGGATTTTCACCCTATGCAGGGTGTACCACGCCTTGTGCCTCAAGTCCCCTGGGAGAGGCTCCAGGCCTCCAGCGACCCTGTACAGGATCAACGGTATAGAGAATGAGTGAGTGTGAATAGGCAATAAACTATGTTATTCCATTCATATCTCTTTCCTAACCCCTTTCTCCAAGAAGTATTTTGTTTGTTTTAGAGCAGAACTGTTGATTTTCTAACCAACATTTTGCAACAATGGAGTTAGATTATATTTGTTGCTTTAGAACACTTTTAAAGTCTTCTCTGTACTGGAGCTGTCAAGAGATGGTGCACCTCGGGAAGGAGCAATGAGAGAACAGTCAAGGCAACAGTAAAAAAAACAACAACAAATCAAAACTTTTTATAAATTATTATTTTTGGCAATCCAAAAAAATGGTTATTTTAAGTCATTGATAGAAAGAACAATAGAAGGTGGTATACAGTATGTATTTTTACAGCTACATTATGTATTTATAATAGAAATAACCAACCCTTACTATGAGGACTCTGACTTGTCTGTGGTCAAAATGTGGTGGAAAAATGATAATATTAGGAATATTTAACTAAAGAGAACTATTTTTTTTCCTGAGAATGTGTACAGTCATAGCTTTCAGGACAAAAAACAGTCCTGGGAAATGATAGTGATGCAAACGTGTGGGAGTTAAATACAGGTTTATGTATGTTGAAGTGCTTTCGAGTCACAGCAGGACTGTTTTGATTGTTCAGAATAACAGAAAAAGAGTAAAAAAAAACACCCTTTATTTCTCTATATAATCTCCTGCTACGCTAATGCACTTTTTCCAGTGTTTCACTAGTTCTTGGATACCAGCAAGGTGGAAAGTTTTCTCAGTACATCAGCGTCATGATCGGTTTTGAACGCCGGCCTCCCAGGAGCTCCTTTAATGGCCCAAACATGTGGAAATGGCATGGAGTGAGGTCAGGACTGTACAGGCTGTGTGGCAATAACTCCCAGCCGAGTTCCTGTAATGTACAAGTGGTGTTGGTGTGTGTACAGTTCCCAAAGACTGATGTGTCTTTTCCACAAGATTTTTAAGAATCAGGTGTTCCACTCGCTGAATGTTCCTGATGTTTATGAGTGCAGTGGGCTCCGATCTGTCTTAGCCGGGAGCGTTATTCATGGACGTACGACCTTCTTTGAAACGTTAGCGCCCTTCGAATAGACATTCTGAGGCTCAGAGACTCATCACCATGCTGTGCTTGAAATCTTCTGTGAATGTCAATCGCTTTTACACCGTCATCCTTCTGTTTATGAGACAAGTCTCGGTTTGACTTGAACGGCACTCATAATAAAGTATTCCTCCTTAATAACACCGACATACAATAAGGTATAAATAGACATGAATGATACTAATTCCAAATTACTAAAGGATTTTTCACCCATTCTCAGTTTCATGATGTAATTAACAGTCGCATCGACATTTCCTGTTCGGTAGGTTGCATATGTTATAATTATAATCACAATTCTGATCATTATTATCATTATAGGTGATAGCAGACGAGCGTTTTGTTCGATGACTCGTTTCTGTCTGACGGTTTTGATTGTGCGGCTTTAATCCAAGTGGCTCGACCTGTTCGTGGAGATCTGGATGTGCAGTAAATTAAGGTTGGGCTAGTTTTAGTTTTTACTAACAGAACTGAACAGGAGTGTGTGTGTGTGTGTGTGTGTAAAGGGAAACACTTATTTTTTCTCCTTAAGCACCGCTGGTGTGTGTTTATTTGAACAAATGAACAAAAATGCACATAAGCTATGGTTTGCATTTCAACACCAGGAACAATGTGTGTAAGTCTGAGTGTATGTAATGCAGAAAACACCAGCTACATTCTCAGGAAATGCCATGCGTCAACATAAATATTCAGGCAGTGAGGTTTTGAAGAACGCAGTCCATCAGCAGTGCCATTAACTCAGGCATTCCTGAGAGTGCTGCAGGTTTTTCTACATTCTCTGAGTGAATGACCAAGACTTATTCACATAAGCTCTTGGCACCGGCCACAGGGATCTGTTAAATAAGAATTAAAGTATGAATAAAGCAGCATGGAGCAGTCGTTCATCACCACCCTTTATTACAAAACTGTTCACTCGCTGAGCTGGAAAAAAAAAAAAAAAAACGTGGACATTTTCATAACCAAATAAACCATACTTTATTTTGTAGGTTTTTAATCCCTGCATTCCGGAGGTGATGGGCTTGGCACTGCCATTTCTGATCATGACGTTACACTGCAGCAGCTGCTGCCAAATGCCATAAACGTTAATGTAAATGCAGAACCGTTTTCCATGTAAAAGACTTTATTCTAATAATGTAACTGAACAAAGTGGCAAATAAACACCTGGGCGAAGATCAAACCGAGATGAAAAATTTGAATTATGTTTTAGATCTTTATACATTTTTTTTTCAAGTACATCATTAAGTAGTTGAAGTTTGAAAATGTATATACAGGACCATAAAACTTAATAAAATACTAACAGGTTTTTAACAGACATATGTTCAAAGTCAATCAAACAAACAAGAAATAATACTGTCTAAAGTCTGTAGGCCAATAAAATGATGAGTTTACTTGTGGTCAATCAATTCCGTAATAATTAATAATTCAAAGAAATTCACACCCTGGCCGCTGTGTAAATAGAAATAAGGTTAATGTGGTTTAATGTGTGTAAAGTGCCAGTGGTGTTCTCATCAGAATCACCCAGTTATAATGAAGAACATATTGCAAAATAATATAGTTCTGCTTTTGAGGCTTTATTATAAATGACCAAATATTTACACACATATCAGAACAATTATAAGTCTCATGAAATGTGTTTGCATCATTTTATACAGTTTTCTATGATTTTGTGTGTGTGAGTGATTTTGTCATGTCCCACATGCAGCGTTGCAAAATTCAGTCATTAATTTCACAAAAACATTTTTCATATGATCTTAATCTTATTTAATATTTAATAAAACAAGAGATTTTTATTTTTATACTCTTTTTTCATAATAATAATATTATTATTATTATATATAATAATAATAATAATAATAATAATAATATTATTATTATTATTGCTGGATTGGCATCCTGTCCAGGGTGTACCCCGCCTCGTGCCCTAAGTCTCCTGGGATAGGCTCCAGCCCTCCGCTACCCTGAATACAGGATAAAGCGGTATAGACAACGGCGATAATAATAATAATAATAATAATAATAATAATAAAAATTTATAATAATAATAATAATAATATTAGAAAGTATTAAGAAAAACAGAGCTTTTGAGATTAGCTCTGTTTGCAAGCTCTGTTTTTTTTCACCATATGTTCTCACTCAGCCACCTTTAAACCTTGCAGTAGTATTTGTTATTGATGGGGACCTGGGGACAAATTCTTGATGCACAATGCCATGAATGTTGAAAAAGGCGTTGAGCTTCACTTGGTCGAGCTCCTCACCTTTTTCGGTTAATTAGTATCATTCATGGATGATGGCCCCTTTCACTGTGAAGTCTGTTGTTTCATCTCAGGGTCGTACCCATACACCCAAGTTTTGTCACCGGTAATGTTCCTCAACATGAAGGACGGGTCTCCATGGCATGCTGACAGAGAGACGTCGACGCAATGATCCTTCTGCTCCTGGCTCAGCACCCTGGGGATGAACTTGGCAGCAACGAGGCGCATGTTGAGATCACACGTGCGGATTGCCTGGACTGTTCCGTATCATACCCCGACAGTGGCAGCAATGTTGTTGAATGTTTTCAACGTTTTGGGGGGTTGACTTCATTGAAGGTCTTCCAGATCTCCTCCTGTTTTTCTGTGATGTTCTTCTGCTCTTGAAGCGCACGTGGCACTCAAAACACCTTGAACGACTTGTTGCAGCATCGCCGTAAACCTGCCAAATTATGTCAAATGTCTCTGTGGCAGATTTGCCCAGATTTACACAGAATTTCATGTTCGCTCTACGTTCTAACTTGCTGTCCATGATGAAATAGCAGACGTAGTAATGCTCATGGTCAGAATAGCACCAGTTGCACAGCCTCCGATGTACAAAGCATGATGTCTTTTGGCACACTGACTTATGAAGGTCTGCTATCTGTTGGTGTGTTACAAAACTAGTCTTGAAACTTTTTGATACTACCTCGTAAACATTTTGTACAGTACCTGTCCCTGAAATTGATGTCCACCCTGTCATTTTGGGGGAAGTGCCCCTTAAAGAAACTGGCCAACGTCATGACATCACCACTATCATTTTGTCTTTCTTCAATCGAGGTTGAAACACCTGATACATTAAGTATTTGTACTTTGAATTCGTCCGAAACATTTTTTGCAATCAATCAGAATGCAGAACTTGAGTAACACAGGTAACACAGTGAACATAACATCATCTGCCGCAGGAAGGTTGTCTATCCGGTTCCTTTGGCACACGGCCTCAGGCTTCAGCGACGCCCCAGACACACTCCTGAGCTCCCTGAGGCGTCAGACACACGCACACACACATGTACAAAGACCTTGCGTTGTGCGTCACACACACATGCAGTCGGTAAGCACGATGTGTCACGCGTCCGGACTATCGGATGACGAGTCGGTCGTGTTGCTTGTAGCTGTAGGCGTGTAGCGAACGCTACTGTTGTGCCTCACCATAAAATGCGGCTTGTCTCTTTTTTATTTAAAAAATGCTGATATTCAAAACATGCCCTGCGATGGATTGGCACCCTGTCCAGGGTGTACCTGGGATGGGCTCCAGGCCCCCTGCGACACTGTACACAGGATCAAGTGGTATAGACGAGTAGAGGAGTGATAATTAAATTATATAACCTGCTACAGTTTATACACACCACAATTTTTTAAAAATTCTTTTACGTTTAAATCACATGCTACGTGCCTGGCATGAGATTTAGCATAAGGATTAGCTTCCACGTTTCCTGACAGGAAGGAGCTAACTTTGCGAAGGAGGGAACGGAATAAACGGCGGACCACAAGTGATCTGAGGAATCATTTGAGCCATTTTCGAATCGTTTGGGATTTTTAACACGGCCGGCTCTTTGTTTCTTGTTAATGTGAGCGTACTGTACGTGTAGGTTCAGGTGTCAGTAGCTAAATAAACAGAAATGAGCCGTCAGGATTAAAAGTGGCCCACAGAGTTGTGTGTGTGTGTGTGTGTTTTTTTTTCTGAGAACATTTTGTTTGATTCTTCCACCTGTTTGAGAGCATTAATCACTCCAGACATCTTTACAAGACCAGGCACGAGCACACACAGGTGGACGGCCATGAATCACGGTGGAGAAGGGAGACGGCAGCACGGTTATGACAAGGAGATGAGAGACGAGGCACCGTACTGACTCGCTCTGATTGGCTGCTTCCAGATTATTTGCTTAATCAATGCACGAAAATGCGTATGTGTGTGTGTATGTGTGTGTGTGAGAGAGAGAGAGAGAGACTGTAGAAATACGTCTACAGTTTTAGTCATCTCGAGCTTATGATTGAAATCCCCGCACATACAAAGCCACCTCTCTTACTCTACTATTAGCTCAGCTAAAAGCCCACGGTACAGCTCGATAATGCTCTCTTTGTTACTTTAACTTCACCTCTGTCAGGTTTAAAAGAAAGAAAAAACACAGCACGAAGCTATTCTGGTAAAAATATGTGAGTTTCGGAGCTCAGTAACACGACGATGGAAACATCACACCTGAGGGCTCTGCTAATTACATCACCTCGGATCCAAGGCACTCATTACCACACACACACCACAAACACAATGACCATGAATGGTGTTGCAAGAATGTCTGTAAAAATACTGGCACCTTTGGAATTTTCCTATAAATCCATTTTCTCTACAATAAAAAACAAATGTATTTTATTCAATAAAAGCATGACTAATGGCATTTCCTATAAATGGAAAAAAATAATATATACAGTGGGTACGGAAAGTACCCGTTTAAGACACCCTTAAATTTTTCACTTTGTTCTATTGCAGCCATTTGCTAAAATCATTTACTATAAGTTAATTTTTTCCCCAATTAATGTACACACAGCACCCCATATTGACAGAAAAACACAGAATTGTTGACATTTTTGCAGATTTATTAAAAAAGA
>JAQMYL010000023.1:32735143-32746255 GCA_030014365.1 Clarias pachynema | reverse complement strand
CTCTCTCACACACACACACACACACACACACACACACACACACACACACACACACACACACACACACACACACAAGACACAGAAACCAGTCAGAGAACAAATTAAAGGGTGTGATTGATTGACTAAGAACTGGGAGAGGCATTAAAAACTGGTTTTAGGCAACAAGCAGACTTGCCTGATACAGAACTCCTAGCGTTCCTTCAGGACAAAAAGAGACAAAAGATAATTCCATACAAGGTATTTGGCCTGTAAATCAGCCTCAGGGGCACCAACTGACATGAAAAATGAGACATATGGAATTGTTTCAGTTCTTATACTGGAGCTCTAGATATGAAATGGTTGAAAACACAGCCTGGAGGTTATGACTGTGGGACTCGTGATTTAATGCGTAATATGAGGGCTGACGAGGGTGCTCATGTTTGACTCGAATAAACAGGTTCTCCTGGTGGCCCCAGACCTTGTTGGGTAAAGAACGCAAAGCCACAGAGTCTAGATTGTGGTTTTTACGCACCGACTTCTGTCTGCATTCTGAAATCCGAAAGCAAAGTCGCTGAGCATTTCACCGCATATCACACGGTGTATGGCTGTGTGGGTGACAAATACAAATATGCAAAAAGCTCGTGTTTTTACAACTGTGACAAGTTGTGTATGTTTTCCTCCTCAAATATACGATCAGTAGAGCCAGTGTTTTAATAAGTGAATATATCTTTATGATGATTGATCTAAAGCGAATACCTGTATATACAGAGTAACTTACTGTATTTTTCTGTTCCTTTTACAGGTGAACACAGGTCTCAAAGCTCCTCAGAGTGTGTGTGTGTGTGTGTGTGTGTGTGTGTGGGTGTGTGTAAATGATTAATCTCAGACACCTCTCAGATAATGTTTTTTTTGTGTCTTATTTCTCAATTTCTCTTTTTCACTCTTAATCTATTTCAGTGCTAAGTACTTTTGAGCCAAGGAGGGAGGGGCTCTTCTGTATGAGGTCACATTAGGGGCAGAAATGAAACCGGCCAATACAAAACTGGAAAAGGACAAGACATTTGTTTTGTTTACACACTGGATACTGATCTGAATGTCTAAACATGACATAAAAGGGATTGTGCATAATAGGTGCATGTCATATGCATGTTAAAGTAAAATAAAATAAAATGCTGATTTATTAATTAGTCATGCTTTTAAGGTGATGTCACCTGCTAGTATGTTCCGAGTTCGTAAATAGGGATTGCAAATCTTTTTTTTTTCTAGTCAAAAGTCGGACGTTACAGCATAAGAAATTACAAGTTATAACCCATTATTTAGTCCATTATAATAATGCATGTACGGTTGCATATCATTATTCCATCATGCTCCTTTTATTATTGATTTATTACTCTAACAATGCAGATCTTTTTTTCCCTGACAATTAAGACCTTCGTTACAGAACTTCATCATACATTTGATCAACTTAAAAAGAAATTTACTGCTATTTATTTACTGTTAGATCAACATCTCCATATGCAAAACTACACCAAGTCAACAATTACATGCTTTTCTTTGTTATATGCAACACGCTGCAAACATGCTGTTACCATAGAAACGCTACCGTATTAGAACAAGTACATTAATATAAACCTGTGATTGCTGTTACAACAGAAATTAATCAACTGCTCCCGACCAATCAGATTCCAGAATTCAACAGCGCAGACATATAATTTCATTTTACTGCGGCACTGAAAATAAAAAGATGTCTTGTGTTGCTTCATCTCTAATATAAAACATGCCTGTAAGCTAAACGGGAGCTTGCAACCGAATAATCAGTAATGTGGAGTAAAGAAGCTCCACCAGACAGCTCTCAGTCCATAAGAAGATCTACCCTGGAGCACGAAGTACAAAAAAAATCTTGGCGCGGCAGCACGGGAATTCAAATCGGTATTTGTTCCTGTGGTGCAAACACACCTAACATTCCATACACACACACTCATAAATACCTGAAATGTGTTTTCTAGTTTTCTAGCACCAGGTCTGTACTACACTTTAAAAGAGTGCTATATAAATAATTAAAGAAAAGGTGTGTTGGAAATAAACACAAGTCATAGACTAGGTGATGTGTGTGACGTGTGTATGAGTGATCTTTGATATAGAAAATTAAGTACAGTTTTTTTTTAGGTTCCTTTTACTTGTTCTTCTGAATTTCAGATTCATTATGGGATTAAAGTGATCAAATCAGTGCTGACTGGGCGATGAGAGGAAATGAAAGATCACAGTTATTCCTTTCCTACTGGTTGGTGTTTGGATGGACCTGTTTGCACTTTTTTCCTGAAATGCACCTCCACTAACTCCACATTACTTGTTAAATAAATAAATTTATTGTTTAAAAACAATAAAACCATAAAAAAAACTATTAAATCCAGAATACAAACCAGTAGCAGCAGAGTAATGTATTTCTGTTGAAGTTGATGAAGTTGTCTAGGGAATTCCTAGACAGCTATCGAGCATCTTTACTATAACTCTACCCTGTTTTTATTGTTCCTAATGCGACACAACAAACATTGTTCTTGTACGAACATTCAGTACGAAATGCCGACTCTGGAGCTTTGTGAAAATGGGCAGGAATGAGGAAGGCGGGCTCAGGAACAACAACAAAATATAAATAAATAATCATCACATTTCTATACATCACTTATAAATACATATATATATTTTTAATAAAAGTACTTCCTGGTCAATGCTAAAATGTACTGCAGTGTCTGTTATAATTTCTAGATATCAGACTGATGTTTAACCAAATGACAGAAAATTTGCATAATCACATGATTCCTAGTTGTTCCTTTCATCACTTACAACATCAAATGAAAATAGTTTCAGGTAACGGAGTCGAACATTTTGTATATTATAAATCTCCTTGTGCAATCACCATCACAGACAATTGCTGCATGTAAATCTTTATCTACCTGCGGTGCCGCTTGTGACACTGCGGCAGCATTTGAATACAAAACTTCATAAAGGCGTATGTATAGAATCGGGTTGTGCTCAAGGCCAGTTTTATGTAGAAGCTGAACAAAACTGTTAGCCAAGGGGCTCGGGGGCGAATAGGGGCCATGTTGCTGTGACATTACCTTGCGATCTGATTGACATAAGGCTCCAGCTCTTTGGGTTCATAAGCACGGGCGAACGCCCAGCACACGTAACAAGCCGCATCTCGCACGTTCCAGCCGAGACTGCAGGATCCCCTTCTTTCATCGTATACTAGGGCCTTCAGGATCAATGGGACCACTACAAGGCAAAAAAAAGAGGTGTTAGTACTTTAAGCTTAACAAACAGAGTTATCTACTCTTTCTTGGTGTACTCAAAAAAGGTGCTAATTCAGTAGGCCCTTGAAATCAGTAGGTCCATTGTGGGTAATGTAAGAAAATGAGTTCACAGGGTCGATGGTCATCGCTGAAAGGCCTCTCACAGAGTGCTGGATCCGACCAGATTCATAAAACTTGACTAGAAGGGAAACGTGGTAGGAAAAGATGTACAAGGAACATGGATGACTGCAGCCTTAAGAAGATTGTCTTACTAGGCTGACTGAAAAACATGGGAGGTGAGGCTGGAGTCAGTGCATCAAGAGCCACCAATCACAGATGTCCTCAGGAAATGGGTTTCAACTGCTGAATTCCTAGTATTAAGCCACATCTGAGCCAGAGACAGTGTTGAGACATTAGCAGTGTTTTCCCTGAGCTAAGGATAAAAATTTAAAAAAATGGACTGTTGATGGACTGTTGCTAAGTGGTCCAAAGTCCCCCTTTTAGATGAAAGTAAATTTAGCATTTCTTTTAGAAATAGAGGTCCTAGAGTCTGAGGGAAGAGTGGAGAGGCACAGAATTCAAGATGCTTGAAGGTGAACTTGAAGTTTCCATAGTCGGCCACGTCATCTGCTGGTGTTGGTCGACTGTGTTTTATCAAGTCCAAAGTCATCACAGCGTCTACCAGGATATTTTAGAGGGATTAAGACGATGCTATTTTCCTTTTTCAGCAGGACGTAGCGTCAGTGCCGAAACTACCACTAATTGGTTTGTTGACCATGATGTTACTGTGCTTCATTGGCCAACCAACTCGCCTGACCTGAACGAAATATCCTAATATTTTAACATACTGAATTTTTGAGTTTCATGAGCCATAATCATCAAAATAAAAAAATGAAAGACTTGAAATATTTCACTCTAGTATATGAGTTTAAATTTCTGACTTAAATTATGAAAATGTTTTACCAAATTTTACAAAAAGACTTTTCTGGCTCTCATTTTTAGCAAAATTTTGCTTCTTTTTTTTTTTTCTCTTCCATTTTCAGTCCAGTCCAGTACCTAAGCAGTTTCAGAGGAATGTTTTTCATTTGTTACTCCACACAGTCACCTATGAATAATTCAAGTATAAACTCCTTCTAACTTAAGGCATGAACCAGTGAGAAACTGGTGCAGATGACTGATGATCAGGTCGGTGATTAGTATACTGGTGATGCTGAACAGACGAGGGGAGAAACGAGGTTGCTGCTGAGGCTCGTACATAAATAACTAACATTTAGATTGGATATTTTGGCAGCCTGTCAAAGTAAAACTTTTGTTCCAATTTCTTTCCTTTCATCTGCAGTACTGTGCAAAAGTCTTAGGCACCCTATGTGTTTGTCATGTTATGTTATGTTATGTTATGTTTATTTTATAGTTTCATTATCGGTTCCAAACCTTAAAGCAGCACATTATGTAAAAGACTCCTTTTCAGATACAGAAAACAGAAACGAAAAGAAGGTTTCTGGGTTTTGCTGCGTGAAAAAAGAAAAAAAAATGGGGAGAAGAATTGGGCTCAAGGCTTCTGCACAGTACTGTATAGATTTATAATAATAAAAAAGCTTTAAATGGAGTTTTCATAATTGTGGACACTTCATAAGAAAGCGCAAATTTATACCCAACAAATATATTTCTTAAATAGACTTACTTGACAGTTGATAAAATCATATGTATAAAATATATATGATTATTGTCCTAAAGTCTCTGTACTCTTGAGTGTAGCTATACCTAAAAAATTAAATATCTATATTCCAATGCACATGCTGAATGCGTGTAATTCTTTGTTTCACCAAAAACTGTAAAGAAAATGTATAGCTTCTGGTGGTTTACTTTATTTATATATTCTACCTCAGCTTTATACTGGGTATAAACATTTAATTACAAAACTATGGACACAGTCCTTTAGCTCACCGGTCCTATTCAATTATTAGGCAAATTATTGGAAACTACACAAAAACATGTTTTCGTCTTTAATAATTCTAACCCTGAGGCTTTCTTTTCATAACTTTCTGAAAAACAGAATGAAGCACAACAAGTACAAGACATTATTTTAAAAAAAGAGGGACTACTTTGAATCAAGGTTTGGTTTAAACCGATTCAATTCAATTGACCTGTTAAACTGGTTCAGGTGTGTTTGAAACAAAAAAAGAAAGCAGAAAGTACGATTAAAATGTGTAAACTGTTATATGCTGCAAGTAACATGTCCTTGATTAAATACATAACGTCATCCATTATGCAGTAGATACAGTAAATCCTATATCCATAGGAAACAACAAAAATGGGGATTTCTTTTTTCTAACTGAGAAATGAGTAACTGTTAATCGACAGTATAAATAAACTCCCTTACAGACATTCCCACCAAGCTGAACTAGTCAGGCAAAACAGAAATTCAACTACATGCAAATTCTGTCGGTGTATCCTGACAGCCCCGATCGTGATCCTGAAACAAACCCGGCAGAGATCACATGCCAAAGAGCCACGGTGATGATCTCAGGCTCGTGGGAGCCACGCTGGTGAATCGTGGCTTGGGGCCTGAGTAATATTAGTTCGAGAGGTGTTGCCTCAGGGCTCTACCTTGGCATAGACTCCACCCCGCTGACAGAGTGAGACAGACATACAGGACTAATCAGATACAGCGCCTTTAGTCCTCACACGCACTTCACACCGACCACTCCGTCGTCCCAGGCTTGAGACGATTTCCTTCAGTCTGGACAATTTACTCCATGACCGGCACCACCGTCAGACACCAGGTAAGCATCGTCTGCATATTCAGTTTTAAATTGGCAGCCAGGGTTAGACCTCATTAATACAGCCCTGTGTATTTTGTATCTATCAGGTGCTTTTCAGAAAAGGATGAATTCATCTGCTAAAGCATTTTAGCAGAATATTTTCAGTTACAGCAGGTGTTTTTTGTGAAATCCACCTGTTACACCTGTGAGTTTCTAAGGAGATTAGAAATAGGTCTAATCCAACAACTCTAAAAAAATTTTTTTAAAAATGTTGAAATATCCAGGAGCTGATTGTTTAAATATTTGTGCTTGATTATTTTTGAAGTTAAAAAAAAATAAAAAATCAGGAATGTTTAGAAATCTTAAAATGTTGTCATTCAAGCTAAACTTATTTAGGCTTAAAAAAAAAAAAAAAAAAAAAAGTCATAGATTAACTCAGAAGGATTTTATCAACTGTCAGTTTGCAGAAACTTAATGTATTTTACAGAACTGATTTTATTTCACGAATACTGATTATGTTTAATATACTATTGTGTCAGTCTAGGCATTTCATGTAACACTAGCATTACAAGGTTTTCTGATTGTAAAATGTGTTTTGCAAAGATAAAAAAATGATAATAAAAAATAATAATAATAATACAAGAAACCAAAAAAGGTATTTCACAACAGAAACCTCTTGAAGCAATTTTATTCCTTTGGAGGGAGCGGCAGCACTTGCAAAAGCTAATCCAAAACTGGATTGGCAACCTGTTGTGACAATGCGTGACAAGCAGGTTCCTTAGGGCAGTGTCTTAAACAACTGAAAATTATTTGCATTTAATACTTCTCAAGGAGAAAAAAACAAAAAACAAAACAAAGCTTCTCTGTCTTCCAATACCAACCCTGGGGCTTCTAAATCTTTAGTCTTCTTTAGGCTTTAATGAAGCATTCTGTAATTGTGCAGAGTTCCTGCTTTTGCACAAACTTAATCTCATCACATTAAACTTATCATGACGAGCTAGGTAAACACAATCAAAAGTTTCAATCAAACGTCTAACCCGTTCAGAGGTGAATACAGAGGAAAACTCTTCAGTACCGTTATGATCATTAATCAGCAGTCTCTCGTAATCTTTAACGCAGGTGAGATCATCATGGTGTGTGCGCACACAAGTGGCTTACAGGTGGGGTTACGGGAAGCAGGTGTCTGCCGTTTCCCACGCCGTCCAAATAGGATTCGAAGAAGCATGTGCAAGTCTCCACAGGCCTGCGATTTTCTTCGCCAGAACCGCTCCTACCTGTCGCTGCGTCTTAGGCCAAGAGTGCACGGCAAATCAAACAATCAGAGAAGCACGAGCCAAAAAGCCCTAGAAAAAAACTGCCTCAGTGTATGCAAAACAGGGCCGGGAGCTTGAATGTGTACAGTCTAGCTACCAAACAGCACCCCGGGCGAAAAAACCCACATGGTCCTCGGGGAACAGTTCACACAGGGTCAAGTTCAAAAAAAAAAAAAAAAACACTTAGTTAATAAAATAAATATATATATATATAAATATATATATACACTGTATAAATATTTTTCATGTACGTGTGTTTCTCAGGACTGAAAAAAACCTCAACATGGAAACCCGTTCGGAGAGAAAACCAAAGAAGCCACATTATATTCCACGTCCTCCCGGCAAGCCCTTCAAATACCAGTGCTTCCAGTGTCCCTTCACCTGCAACATCAAGTCTCATCTCTTTAATCACATGAAGTACAACCTCTGCAAGAACTCCATCTCTTTGGTGTCTCAGCGTGGGGAGCAGACAGGAAGAGCTTCCAGAGCTCCACAGCACAGCACTTCCTCAAATCAAGTACACACAGAACCCTCGATGCCTGCAAAACCCAGCCCGATCCGTCCAGACCACCCGAACAGCAAAACTAAAATGGTGGAAAAGCTGGACCAGTTGGTGGTGCAAGATGTAGAGGGCGGAGATGATAAGGATGGAAATGAGAGTCACGTAAAGAAAGTTAGAGAAAATCCCTCTGAGCTGATCAGCAGTGAAAGCAGAGTTCCAGGAAGTGTAGAGAACTCGCTAAAGAGCACTTCATCATCTGCCTTTTCTCCAGTTCAACGGAAATCTGAAAATGAAGCTCCGCCTTCACGTAAAGCAGATCAACCCTCGTCACATATTCCTGCCCGCGCTTCTTTCCACCCTGGGCCACCGTGGGGGCAGCGGGCCACTTCTGCACCCCTCAAACCCCCTGCAGATTACCCAGCATACATACTCCCAAGCACGCAAGCTTTTTACCAAACCTACTTGCAGAATCAAAGCATCCCTCCAGCCTACTGTCTAAGCCTACAAGAGCACAACAGACCCCTTGTCCCAGCACCTCTGATCCCACCCAATCACCCGTCTCTCCTGCAACCATACCCCTACAGATACAGCCACCCTTTTCTTCAAGTTCCACACTTACCCTATGGGGTTTATCCTCCTGAACACATGCAGTCCTTACAGGGCCCGAGGTACATCCCCATGGAGATGTTTGCCCATGGCTTTGAATCCAGGGAGTATGGAAGGTATGCATACCTTCAACCTGGATCCTACAGCAGGCCTTCAGAAGCCCGAGGGAACCAACAGAATGGAGGTGACAGGGCCACTCGGCAGAGCCCAATGGCTGGCTGTGCTGCGTCAGGGTCTCCGGATAGACCGAGCATTGCAGATATCACACAGAACCATTCCAACAACCCACAGCCTACCTGCCAATCAGAATGCACCAGTTCGGGAAAGCCAGAGAGATTGAGGCATCTGTGTAGCAAACAGCAAGAGAACAGTACACAAAAGCAAAAAAGGTGGGTACTTCTTTTTTAAAATCAGGACCTAAACATCGATTGTAGCCAAAAAATAAATGAGTTCCTTTTTTTCTCTTTTCAGAGACATTGTGGAAAATACTACTTCTCCCAGTTCTGTTCAATGCTCAGACTCCTTATCAGATGAAGCTGAGGATAAAGATAGTGATGATCCAGCCAGTCCTCTAAACCTATCAAAGAGAGACCGGAACAAATCTGATGACGAGATCAAGTCTGAGTCAGAAAGCAATGACGAAGACGCACCTCTAGACCTCTGCCTCCGAGCGAAGTCCACCAACCAGATCCAGACAAGTACTACCATGTGTTCGGAGGATCTCCCTGACCAAGTCTGTGTCAGCCAGGTTCAGATAACTCCATCCGAGCAAGAGCAGTGTGACCGTAGGCACTCTGCAGCGTTTGCGCTCTGCCAGCTGGCCAGCTCCAGCAACATCAATACGCCTGAACGTCCTCTAGAACCACGCACGGAGACTCAAAGTCCAGGTCATGGGCATCCCCAAGACCAGGCTCCTAATGACGAGACGACTGAGCAAAAAAACGCCGCCAAGGGACAGAAACGAGCAAGCAACGAGGCAGCAAAGACATCCAGCAAAAGGGTGAGGTCGAACGAGACAGTCCGGGACAAGAGAAGGAGAACACAGAACTGTTGATTGGTGTTCGGAAAGGGACGTTTCAGGAGCTGCCAGTTTCATATAGGAGCTTTTGAGCTGGTGAATGATGAGTGCCAATCACAGACTTACCCTTTTATATGCATGTTTTGTAAAAAGCTTTTCTTACATGCAGTAAGACAGAATACAGAGTGCATGCTTAAACTGTATATCGTAACATTTTATTTCTGTGTATTGAATAAATAAATAGTGTTTGTAAAGTATAGATTGTGTGCATTGTGTTTGTAACGGTTAACCAAAATATTAAGACTTGCTGAATTTGAAGTATTCAAGTTAGAATGTTAAACAAGAGACCCAAGTAAAGCTCAAGTGAAGCTCATATTCACCTTTGAAAACATCTTCAATTATAAATTTAACAAACCCACCATCTGGAAGTCGTGAAGGAAGTAGCAATCCTCTGCGACCAAGTTCTGCTAGGGCAAGGCAACCCCCATGCCACGAGTTCTCAGTCTCCTGGAAGCTGGGATACACACACACACATGCACATACACACACACACACACACACACATATATAGTCAGAACCAGCACTCATCCTGAGAAATCCTGCACATATACTGTATGGAGTCATACTTGACAGACCAGTCAGGTTACCTAAAGCAGTCCAGGACTGATCCCACCACGTCATCTGCCAGTTCCTTGGGTAGCCTCCCAGTCACCCTCCCAATACTGCATGGTAAGAAACAATAAAACAATGATCACAATCTTTGCTAGAAGTATCCCCTAGAGACCCAAACTCTTAACATAACTTGGAATGAATGCTTCAGAGACACAATCCATACACATTTTCCAGATCAATAAACTGTTCCCCCATTAAACAAGACACCAATTAACCCCCGAGTCCAATTAGTGCTTCTTGGTTTAGTTTGTGAACTGACTCTACAAGGCTAATACATGCACACATTTGCATCATGCAGAGTGCAGAATGAAGTTAATCCAGTTCTGGGTGATCATCCATCATTTGATGTGAGTCTAAAATTTGTGTACATTTGTTTAAAACAGAACACTTGTATTAAACAGGGATGGAAGAATGGAAATGTTCTCACCCTTTAGCGGCAGACCAGCGCACTATCGTCTCTTTGTCTTTTAGACCAACCAGTAGCTGCTCTGTAAATATAAATAGAAAAAAAAATAATCCAAAGTAGAGCAATAGATATCCACCAAGGCTGTCAATCATACAGTAGATAGACTGACGATTCGATCAGATTTTTGGGAATTGTCATTTTCAATTAGATTCAGCAACACTCATGTTCGTAGTCTGATTTGTCTCCAGCAGTTATACTTCTAAGGCTTTTAGTAGTTTTAATGCTCCAAAAATATCTAATAAACAATACAATACAATATGAAGGTTTACCTAAATAATTTTACATTAACATTAACATTTAGCAGACGCCCTCATCCAGAGCGACTTGCATTTTTATCACATTATACATCTGAGCAGTTGAGGGTTAAGTGCCTTGCTCAAGGGCTCAACAGTGGCAACGTGGTGGTTGTGGGATTCGAACCTGGGATCTTCCGAACCGTAGTCCAATGCCTTAACCACTGAGCTACCCCTGAAAAAAGTGTGAATTGATTCTGACCCATGGATC
>JAQMYL010000023.1:32699417-32712626 GCA_030014365.1 Clarias pachynema | reverse complement strand
GGTGGCAGCCAGTTCAGCATAACAGTTGATGTTAATTGATGTTAATATGGAGTCCAGGTAGTTATTGGAGACTCAGGAGACATTTAATGGCTATTACAGGATCAAACTTATTTAACCCCTTGATGAAAAACACGTTCAGTACTTAGTAGAACCCCCTTTAGCAATTCTGATCTGCTACAAGACGTGATTTATAGCCAGACACTAGCTTCTGGCAGTGTTTCTTAGCTCATTCCTCTTGGACAATAGCCTCTAGTTGCAACTGCTTTCTTCCAAATTTTCTATTGGATTCATGTCGGTTAGAAATACCAACAGCCTAAAACCTTTGTTTGGAAGGTAATATATTAGTATATGTAGTATATAGGTTGACCAAAAGTTTATAACCCCCACCTTGGAACAAGAACATCATCGTATCCTGAGAGATAACGGGACCAGTCAAGCAGTGCTAGAGGACCGAAGGGAACGTGATGAAGAGCGCAGTATGATAAGTACTTTGAGGTAAGAGAGTGCTGGTTCAAAACGAGTTACTAGACTGTAAACACAAAACGAGAACAACATGTGCAAATGTTGGTAAAGTATGCATAAACAGTTCATATACAGTATGCACCGATCACCCATAACAATGAAATCATCTGGTTAATATTGTGTAGGTTCCTCTTTTTGAAGAGGAAATTTGCAGAATTTGCAGACCAAGTCAACACCTAGAACCTCATAGTCATGGTTCTCAAACTGTTCTCGAATGATTTTTCAGTATGTCTCAGGTGCATTAACCTGCTGAAAGAGGCCACTGTCATCAGGGAATACTTGATCTGTAAAAATTTTTGTAGGTATTATGTGTCAAATTAACATCCACATGAATGCTAGAATTCAGGGTTTTCAGCAGAACATTAGCCCAGAGCATTACACTCTCTTCATCAGCATGTTTTCTTCCCATAGTGTATCCTGGCGCCATCTTTGCCCAGGTAAGTTTGGGCACACACACCCATCCATGATGTTAAAGAAAATGTGATTTGTCAAATCATCTTCTTTCCTTGCTCAGTGGTCCACTTATGATGTTCATGGGCTTATTGTAGGAGCTTTCAGCAGTGGACAGGGCTTAACACGAGCACTCTGACCAATCTGTGGCAGCACAGTGCCAATACACATGAAAACTGCGATTCTGACTTCTTCCTATCCTCGCCAAAAATAACTTTTTCTATAAATTGTACTTCAATAGTTCTTCTGTGGGATTGACCCAAACAGGCTAACCTTTGCTTCCAATGTGGATTAATGAGCCTTGGACACACGTCGCTCTGTCCCCAGTTCACCGGTTGTCCTTCCTTGGACTACTTTTGGTATGTATTGACCACTGCGTCAGATCCTTTGGGTGTCGTGTGTTGAAGGGTGGGGCCTCTGTGGATCGGACTTCTTTGTCCAGCACATCCCATGGGCAGAGGTGGGAGTTGGTACATCTTTCATGTATTTGTACCTTATTTGAGTAGTTTTATTAGAGGATACTTCTTACTTTTACTCTATTACATGCTACAGCAAATTTATGCATACTCCTACTTAACTACATTTCTGCATGGCGTTGTGTTGCTTAACCACAGTGCTACTGTATGTAGGATTTGAAGTGGGAATTTCACCACCTGCTGACTATTAAGCATAATTGTATGACTTGCCTTTCCTTTGAGACACGCCTAAAATGCAACAGGAAAATCAGAAGCAGAGTTTGTTTGCTCACAGCGACAAATGCAGCACGTTCTCATTCAGGGAAGAGAGAGAGAGAGACAGAGAGAGAGTTGTTTTTTTTTTTACTATGAAAAAGGCTACTGTGCACTAGTACAAGTAATTTGAAGGTGAGCACTTTTGTACTTTTACTCTACTACAGTATACTGTATATGTACTGTAAATGGTGGACTTGTGCTTGAGTAATATTTGTCATAGGGAATCACTACTTGCACTCAATCGGATTGGGATCTGGGAAGTTTAGAGGCTGGATAAGGATTATTCTATGGAAAACGTGGAATTTGGATTATAAAAATCTCCTGAAATGTATTTCTTCTTTCACATCTAGAACTTCTTGAATAGAAATAACTTACTTTTAAACTTTAAGAATCCCAAAAAAAAGGAGAGTTTAACACATTTTACTTTTTTTTTTTTTTTTTTTTACATTTCCTTGGACTTTACTTGGTTAGAAAATGTATCTAATGATTGAAAGTACATACTATATTATCTGTTATGTTTCTGTTAATTTAAATGATTTTGGCATGAGCAAAACTAAGTGACATCAACACCCTTGAACACTTTGCCTGCTGAGCCTCGTGCGTACATGCCTACTGGTCTGTATTGATCGTGCCCTCAGGCACAACCTGTTTCCTTCCTTCAGGATTTAAATAATTTCAATAGCTTCCAAGTGAACAATTTAATGAATCTTAAAACAAAAACTGGCATTCACTTAATTCATAAAAAAGCATGTTTTTATTGGTTTTATTGGATGATGAAATCTAGATCAGTAATCAGATGTGCACCTTGTTAGCTACAGACACACTTGTTTGGTACCTGTTAAATTTGATAATGGTGTGGATAAGAGTAGTGAAACTGTTAAAAAGTACTGCCGCTAACAAAGAGACAATAGAGACTGAGTTGTGTAGTGAGTCATTTACATTTTCATTTACATGAACATTGTCATTTCTTCCTTATCCAGACCAACATGCAGACGTGCTTTAAGTTCTCTGTCAATAAACACTTCCTGATACTGGTTTGGTAGGATTTGACCATCATTCTAAAAATCTGTTTAAATGGTTATATACTATTTTAGATATTTGTGAAAGAGGTAGGTCTTTAGACATCATTTGAATAAGGGAAGAGAGTCAGCTGTTTTAATGTTTTGAGAAAGTTCATTTCACCCACCTTGGTGCCAGAACAGAGAAGAGGCTTCTTTCAGGTCTTTCTTGCATACTGAGAGATCATGAGACCAGTGGAGGACCAGTAGAGGACCGGAGGGAGCGTGGTGGAGAGGGCAGCGTGATTTGTACTTTGAGGTAAGAGATTGCTGGTTCATTTTTTGCTTTGAAGGCAGGCATCAGTGTTTTAAATCTGATTCAGGAGCTACATGAAGTCAGTGGAGGTGATGTGGAAAACCTTTGGACGACTGAAAACAAGTTGTGTAACTGCATTCTGGATCAGGTCTAATGGTGCGCAGACAGACCTACTAGGAGCGAGTTGCAGTTATCCAGACTTGTAATGGCAAGGTAATGAATGAGCACCTGAGTGGCCTGTGTAGCTGGAAATGGACAAATTCTTCTGAAGAAATCGACCTGACTGTGTCAGGTTAGCAATGAGACCGGGCAAGGATAATTGATTGTCCATGACTGCATGGAATAAAGGTGTGAAGGCGTGATCACGGAGTTATCCAAGGAGATCATAAGATCCTGAAATGGTGATGAAGCACCTAGGGTGAACAGCAGGATAAAGTTGATATATGTTGTTCAGAAGATGAGCTGTCATCCATGTTGAGATGTTTGCAAGACATGCTGGGATCTATGCGTAAAAACATGGGTGTCTGGAGGTGGAAAGGAGAAGATGTGCTGAGTACAGTATCATCACCATGTGAAGATATGAGAGATCTACTATGGTAGAACAAATGAGAAGAACCAAGTACTGAACCTTGTGGCACACCAGATATTGATCCCCTTTTTGTCACTTCAAATGACCAGGATTCCAAATAGGAAGTAAACTGATGCCATGCTGTGCCACCGAGTCCCAAGACTTATGGGGAAGGGATGAATAAATGAGTCTTGTGACTGTACCAAAGGTTGAGTAGGATGGGGTTAGATTACGGCTGATCTAACACCATGTAGCTTCTCAGTGACAGTCTCTGAGATGTGCAGCTTTGAAGTCAGACTAGATAGGATCTTGGGGGTTAAAGGTAGACAGTGGTTTCAAGAATTTTCGAAATTAAACAGAGAAGCGATTCTGGTTGTTAGTTTCTGGTGTCTAAAGGATCCAGATTGGATTTTTAATGCTTACTAAAGAAAGAAATAATGAAATTTAAAAAAAAATACTGCAAATTAAATAAAGTTTAAATGTTAACAAAATAAAATGTTAAATACTTGCACAACAGCCTAAAATATTTTTTTAAAATATTTTTTAAAAACATTCTAACGTTTTAAATGTAATTGTTTTATTATATTATATTTAAATTATGATTGTAACAAATTATATATATATAGATTACAATAATAATAATAATAATAATAATAATACATTATTAAAGAAATAAATATAAAAATAAACATAAACAATACAAAAACACAGCAAAGCTTTACATGATTTGATTTTAACTGTACAAATGTTATAACAAAACAAAAATGTGCATACGTAATAAGTACATAAATAAAATAAAAAACAAGCAGATTTATGAATTTACTAATGGGTGAATAAATGTAAAAAAAACTTATTAACTAATGAACTAACAAACCGCATTACTATACAGCATCCTTGCTGTAACACTTTTGGCTGAGAACCCCACAGAAGTGTCCACGTGGACGTATGAGAGATACCTTGATTCTGCCACGCCCGCTTGTTAACCGTGTGCCTTTGCCAGAGGACAGCGGTGTGATCGGACACCACAACAACTATAAAGCTGCATATTATAGCTCCCACTTTATTTGTTGGCCCTTTACAGCTTTATAATGACACGGAGATTGCTTAATGATCGGCCACTTATTACGTCCCAGAGGCTCGATTTATTGACTCCGGCTTTAGTGTGGAGAACCTCAGAGTGGTGTACAGTACAGCCTGCATGATCTGACGTTCTCACTGTATTCACCGATCTACAGTACAACCACTCCCATAGGGAAATGAGCGCTTACACGGTAATTACAGGATTTGAGATATCCTATCTGATGTTTTACATCTTATCCTGGTTATGACAAGTGTGATTGAGTCGTGTGATTTTTTTTTTCCTATGCGACTTTCTGCAGTGTCATAATCAGCCGAGAAACACAATTATGAGTCGAGCGGTCCCAAGAGCGACGTAATTAAACACAATGATGGCTTACTCCGCTTCTTTTGTTAGTCGACTAGTCTATAAAACGCACAGTATGAACGTTCACCATGAAGCAACAGGTTGACTGTGGAGACGTCGACTAGTCAGTAACGTTAAAAGAATAGAAGGTGCTTTGTTAGTCTGGGAATGTGTTCCTCTAGATGAAGTCACTTTTACAGCCAACTACACACTGAGGGAATATCTTATCTTTTTAAATGGAGCATTATCACTTTCATGTGTCTCTGTTTGAAATGTAAAGTTGAGGCCAATCCCACTCACTCCTGAAAGATTTGCCCCAGAGGTTAATTTTGTCATTTCACGTTTAATAAAATTGAAATAAATCCACACACTGAAGCTAAGTAAATTCCATCAGGACCAGCACTGCACGAAAGAAAGCTTTCAAAGCTGAGTGTTGTTGCACATCACTCATATATAATCCCACTCTGCTCTATTATGGATGCTACTGAAAATGGAATTGAGCAGTGCTGGAATTAAAAATAATAATAATTCAAATAAAAGAAGTGCACATTAAGCTGGAATGATGATCAATGAGACACAAGCTTACATGCTGCATGCTCTGAGTTTTAGCTGCACTGCTACATCAACCAAATGAGTTTGGTTTGGTTAAATAAATGTATTCACTTTTAGCTTGGGCGTTTTCCCTTTCGGCCGGCACGTTGGATCATTTGATCCGCAAGTTATTGCCACAGGTTTTACACCAAATGCCCTTCCTGCCACAACACACTCATTCCTCCAGGCTTGGGAATGGCACTCATTGGCTGTGGATTATATACGTTCATGGGGTTAAGGGCAAGAGCGGTGGCAATCGGGTGGCACAGGGGCTCAACACCACGACCATACGATCAGCAATGCAGAGACTCGACTTCCTGAACCACCACTGCCCCTTATTAACTTCGCATGTTAATTGATCTTTTTTTTCCTTTTTTTAAACGGTGTTAAAACATCAGTGTTGAATCTAACTAGTACATATCATACAGCTGTTATGCTTTTTTTGTCTTTTCTTTCATTTACTAGAGTTCAAATTAAAGGTTTAAAAATAACCAAAAACAAAACACGGTTAAAGTTGAAATTACTAGTTGAATATACTCTTTTTGTGTATGTGAGTTATTTATTTATATTTATATACATAATTAATAAAATCACCATGAATATACAGTATGAGCCATTCTACCGTGTTACTCAATCTAGGTCTCTGATTCATTTTTCTCTTTTTGTGTTCTCATTTTTTCCCTCATATCATGAGATAATGAGAACAGATTGGCTGTTATAGCATCTGAATTTCATTAAAAACAAGAATAAATTGTCAGTTGTCAAGTTTGTCTAATAAACTGATGTTTGGGCTCTTTGAATACCTGATGAGGAACTGAGTGTTAGGACAGAAATGTCCTTGCTGTTAAACCATTCGTTTGAGTAGCAGCAGGCAATGTCATGAGTGCTTTCATTCATATCCAGTGGTTCTCACCTGGCCTGGACATTTTACTGCTTTCGCAGCTTACAGCACACCTAGTTCAACTTATCAACTAATTAACAACCTAATCTTAATCATAGTGGGTGTAGAAGAGCAGGAAGAAGACGAAAATTGCAGTTCTCCAGGAATGAGGTTGAGAACCGCTGCTACACAGTACACATATTCAATTCAATTTTATTTGTATAGCGCTTTTAACAATTGTCATTGTCGCAAAGCAGCTTTACACAATCAAAAGAATTATTTAAGTTTGAGTTTATTTGAGGATACTGTACACATATCACCAGAGGATCCCAGTAGGGGGCGCACTGGAGAATTCAGACATGAAGAAAACAAACATGCTGACATTGGAAGTTTTGTTTCCATGTTGACATTTAAGATGGCATTGATCTCCCATCAACTCTTCATACCGGTGGGGAGGAAACTTCTCTTCAAAACTTTCGAACTTGCCAACATTTTTGACTTGCCAACTGACTACACTGCCCCTTGCTTTAACATGCATATTGCATCTTCTCAGTGTGTTGTGTTAATTTCTGAGGATGTGCATAAGCTACACACCAGATGAACGCAGGATACATGAGGCATCCTTTATGCGTGTGTATACCTTTGCTTAAAAGCAAGTACACTGCCCATCCAAGAACAAGTTGCAAATTCGGATCGTTCAAATTAATCTGTACAAGCAAAACAAACAACCAAAAAAAAGCCTAAGGAGATTTAAAATTACAGGGACTGGGTTAAGAACCCTCCTACACAATATCAAAACCTGGAAGGATAGTGCTGAACGGTCATCTTTATAGAAGAAATGTGGTCGGGGAAAAAATAATCCTGAACACTTAATGAAGTTGCATGGTAACAAATCAACAGTAAAAAACAGAGCTATGTTCAATCGTGAAATTAAGAGCATTTTCATATGCACACAATGTGATGAGAATAACTTCAAATTGTATTTTTACACAACCATACACAGGATGCCAAATGCTTATACGACCTACTGTAAAATGGAAAGATGGAACAGAACGGAAAGATTTCAGTACAGTTAAGGAAAATTGCACTAGAAGAACAGAATTAAACTAAAGATAGAATTTCCAATTAAAAAATACAATTAAAATACAAATATGAAAATTTGGGATGCAATATACAAATTTACAGATTTTTAAAAAAAACAACTAAAATAGAATAAAAAAATTATTATATATACAGTATATATTACACAGAATGTGCAAAGTGTAAAGATACTTTATTAAAATACAAAATAATAATAATAATAATAATAATAATAATAATTCAGTTGGCCATGAGAAAACTACTTTTTGCCAGGGAGCATAAATATTGGACTGAAGCAATGGAAAAAGTTCCTGTGTTTTGATGAGTTCAGATTGACTCTATTCCAGGGCGTTGATCAATGAATGAAATCCAACAGAGTGTGCCTTTTCTTGGACGGATGGTGTACATTTCCACCCTAATATGGCATATTACTAAAATTAGTGTTTGTCTTTTTACAATGTCCTGGCTCACAAACACACACTGTATGTGTGTGTTTAATGTAATGTTTGTAATGTAATGTAATGTGTGTTTAATACAGTATAATGTTTTATATAGTCAAATTCATGCACAATGTAAGCCGGTGCATTTTCCAGAGAAACGTTACGACGACACCACGAGGCGAGTAAAATACAGATTATATTGCTATATAAATAAATAAGTAAAAGGAAGTAATTAAACTGTAGTCATTTCTATAAGCCTGTCATCATTTGAAGCAGGATTGCAATTGAGAATAAAGCATTTCGCAGATTTCCCCCTTAAGAGCGACTCCCAGCTCCAGACAAATCACGCAGCTGAGTGAGAAGCTGCAAATCTCCAAATCAACAGAACTCTCCTCCGAGCTGGAAGTGATGCGAAGGCAATAACCTTAAGACTAATGCGCATTTAAATGTGAAGTATCATCCGGCACGTTGAAAATGGCTATTCGGAGGGT
Organism: Clarias pachynema; assembly: GCA_030014365.1. Classification (NCBI taxonomy): domain Eukaryota; kingdom Metazoa; phylum Chordata; class Actinopteri; order Siluriformes; family Clariidae; genus Clarias; species Clarias pachynema. The sequence goes on along the minus strand of JAQMYL010000023.1, from coordinate 32,704,136 downwards.
GCTGCGTTATTGCTCCTCCGAGTACCTCGGAGATGATTTTGAGAACAGGTACGCAGTAATTGTCAAGAGCAGGACGTATGTGTTACATTAGCTAGTGAAACAGGAGGGCGGGGGGTAATACATCTATTAAAGCTCGCATCTCTCCAAGGATGTGTTTCAGCACGCCGGGCTCGACGGCTTTAGCTAAATGAACCCGAGTATGAAACAAATGAGCATATTGTGAATGCACAATGGATTTTTAATGCTTCAATCCTGCATTCCTTAGTTAATCTGATCCCAATTCCTCCTTTGATTGAATTTCAAAATTTCTTTAAAGAAAAGGGTCGTTATTGTATTGATGTGTTCCTTACTCGAAATTTTACACAATGTGGCCGGAGTTAGAGTAGGAGTGGGGCTGGGTTTGTGGCAGGTGTTTAAAATGAATGATCACGTTCCGAGGTTCAAAGTTTTTCAACGTTTCGGAAAACCCCGTTAAGAATCTAAACAGGTTCCTGTTATAAATGAAATGAACAAATTTAATAGTTTTTTCCCCCCTTTTTTCCCCCAAATTTTCCCAGCTTAAAAAAATTTAGCATTATCATGCCACCGTAACCAGGACTGATCTTTTAATAAGTAATGTGATGTAAGGATTCACACAGAGCTAGGCGTTAAAGAGTAACTACTGTACAGTAAAGTGCTGAGTCGTCAGACCTTCATGGTAACATGACACAAGATCTTTATCGCTGCTTTCTTTCACACCTACTGTACCAGACAAACTTCAATCCTTCAAGGGTCTGAGTTTACTTTTTAAAAAATAATTCTTTTTATTTGCATTTGCAGGAAAGATGTTGCCCAAATCAGGGCGCAAGTTGTGGCATTGGATGTGGTACGTGGCCTTGCTGCTGTCCGTCTTCCTGATCACTTTGCTCTACTACAGTTCGCCCTTTCGATGTCTGACTCGAGAACTTGAAGCAGCCATAAGAAACTCTGCACGCCATCCTGTCTTGGTGCTCATCTGGGTCTGGCCCTTTAACCGAACTTTCGATCTTGACCTCTGTAGCTCCCAGTTCAACATTAGCAACTGTGTCCTAACAGCCGACCGGGATTCCATCTACAAAGCCGACGCCGTCCTGATCCACCATCGCAACATTGCTTCGGACGCATCAAATCTCCCACAGGATCCTCGTCCGCCCCACCAGAAGTGGATCTGGATGAACCTTGAGTCCCCGTCGAACTCTCCCCAGATCCCTGGCCTCGACGACCTGTTCAACGTCTCGCTGAGTTACCGCAAAGACGCCGACATCAGCATGCCTTACGGTTCTCTGGTTCCGCACGACCGCCCGTTTGAGGACTTTGTACCTGCACAAAAGGACAAGCTGGTCTGTTGGATCGTTAGTAACTACAATCCAGAACACGGGAGGTTGCAGTATTACACGAAGCTCAACAAGTACGTCCCGATTCACGCCTACGGCTACATGTTCGAGAATCAGGTTTCTGAAGAGGAGTATAAAAATATCATCTCAAGCTGTAAGTTCTACCTGTCCTTTGAGAACTCCGTGCACAAGGACTATATCACAGAGAAACTGTTCAACGCACTGGATCTGGGGGCGGTCCCCATAGTCTTCGGCCCGTCCAGGCAGAACTATGAGAGCTTCGTCCCTGGAGACGCCTTCATCCATGTGAATGACTTCCCAACAATGAGGGCTCTGGCCAAACACCTCTTACATTTGCACCAAAACGATGCCTTGTATCTCAGGTACTTCAGGTGGAGGAGACATTTCCGAGTAAAGAAGACTCTCTTCCCGGTGGAAAACACGTGCCAGGTTTGTGAGTACATCCGACAGAACAGGCAGTACCAGGCGCTCACAAATCTCGATCAGTGGTTCTGGCATACGAGCGATGAACTCAAGTAACCAATGTCAAGACTTTTTTTTTTTGCATTTGTTCACTTCCTTGATCAGATTGCTCAGGTAATTCATAAGCATATTTTGAATGTAAATCTAGCACGTGTATGTTTAGGAATGCATTTCTGTTTCCGTGCTGATCCAGAAAGCTGGAATGTTGAGAATCGACACTTATCTTTAAATTCAAGTATTTATTTATTTATTTATTTATTTATTCATTGCTCTTTTTTTTTTTTTTTTTTACACATCACTCAACATAGAGACTGTGGAAAGTTCATCAATATCGACATACATTAAATTATGAATAGATAAATAAATCAACCAATAACTGCAAACAATGCTGTGACTTTGAGATTGCAGTGCTGTGACTTCGAGTACTATTTGATCCGGATCATTAGCAGGCTGGATGAGGAGTGACGCTGACCTCGCCGTTCTTCTCTTTCACCACAGCAGGAGGGACGTGCAAGGAATGAAATTTTTTTTTTCCCACTCAGAGTATTTGGATCGATGTGCGTCAGTGTGATGTTTGTACAAGTCGTGGTCTCGCCACGGTTTAGCTAACAATAAATACATAATATTTAAATGCTCTCAAGTGCACACACAAGCAAGTGAGAGTTAAAAGGAAAAGATACCGAGGTGACCTTGTGGTATTTACGCGCTGTTTGCTGTGGGAAAGATCTCAAAAGTTTCCAATGCTTCAAAATGTTATGAAGAGTGCAGACGTTGCTCCAGGCGAAATGTGACGAGACCAATTTGGTATCATGATAAGTTAAGGTAAACTTTTGAATAAATTGGAAAAAATGCAACTGTTGTGATGTGATATCGTCACATTGCTAAAATAGTGTGTGAATATATACTTTTTACAAATAGATACAGATAGATACTGTGGCTTAGTGGTTAGCACTGTTGCCTTGCACCTCCAGGGTCCGGGTTCGAGTCTCACAAATTGCATTTGTATTTATAATTACAATCTTTAAAATTGTAAAATATCACACAAAAAAAAACAAAAAAAAATTTGTGGTTAGCACTGTCGCCTTGCACCTCCTGGCTCTGGGTTTAAATCCTGGCCAGGTTCGATTCCCGCCTCTGTGTGCATTTGCATGTTCTTCCCGTGCTTGTTCGGTTTCCTCCCACCGCCCAAAGACATGCAGGTCAGGCTATTTGATGTTCCCCAAATTGCCTGTAGTGTGTGAATGAGTGTGTACAGTATGTGAGTGTGTGTACAGTATGTGTGTGTCCCCTGAGATGGATTGACGCCCTACCCAGGGCTGCAGGCCTCTGTGACCCCGTATACAGGATAAAGCGGTAAACACGATGCGTGAATGAGTACTAGATAATAAAATAAAATGTGTTTATTTATTTAATTGAGAACATTAAGTGAGCATAAAAATATAACTAATCCCTCTTTCCTTTTTTCTTTATGTCTGTCTTTATTCCTGCCTTCTTTTTTTTAAATGCAACCCTGCAGGTTTTACTCTGGATGTCAGTGTCTTCGCCAAATGATATATGCTGAACTATGGTTTGAAAACCATTTTCATGAATCATTTTTATGTTTCAATGTTAAAGCAGTAGAATTACTAGTTAAAGTTAAAGCATCCTCAATTTAAAGTGTTTTGAGATCAAACCTAAAGCAGTCGGGAGATTTGCAGAGCATGTTCGTTCTGTCGCTTCGCACACCGGGTGTGAGATTATTTTCTTATTTAATCATATGAGCAGGAGAACACTCCAGCGTGCAGTATGGTTAATGCTGTAAGAGTATGAGTCCGAATGTGTGTGAGTGAGGAGCTGGGGGGAAAAAGATGATTTAACACACTTTATGTGCAGAGATTGTTTGCTCATAGTTATGGTTATTCATATATTATAATCTCATGTGCACAGTGATGATGATGATGATGATGATGATGATGTATACTTGATGTGTACAGACGTTTTATAACAACTAAAATGTCAAGTAAGGCACTATAAAATAAGGGAAAAAATAAAATGTAGGATTTAATGGATTTAATGGGTAAACAGAGTGCAGGAAACATACAGCAGAGCCTTAAGGGTTTAAACAGGAAGACGAATAGAATACCTGGTGAATACCTGCTCGGAGTCTGTAAGGCCGTCCAAGAGAAGATCGACTGGAATAAATAGAGATGGACAAAACTCCAGATCCAAGCATAATGTATGCTATGTGTCATGCTGTTATAGTAAACTAATCAACAACAGAGTGGGGTGATGGTATTCTTTATCTTTCTACAATAGCACTTCACTGAATGTTTTGTCCCTCTTACACTACATTATGTCACTGGATATTACTGATTATTATTAAATATTGTCTTTTATTAAAGAAAATCACTTGTTGTTTATGTTGTTAGATAAAATCATGAATGTAGCTGTCTTTGTGTCGTTTTTATTACAACCTAATGATTTGACGCCTAAACTAGTAATAGATCTAATTATTGTTCTTAGACTTTTTTCTAAGACATTAGTCTGTTTCTGAAAAATCCCTAATAATCTGGCCCGACCCTGACGAGTAATCTAACACGTTAGGTCCGCCACTTAAGTACTCAGTTATTTAGTTACTTTTTCAAAAATTTAATCCGTTATTCAGACAATTTATGCAATTCGTGAGGCAGACAGCAGTCATTCCCAATCCATTATTGTGTGTGTGCGTGTGTGTGTGTGAAAGTCGTTCTACAAGCCCCGCCCCCGATAACACGTCCCCCTCTGTTATTCCTGCTGTTATACCCCTATCTTCCCCGGCCAGGCTCGAATCCCGTCTCTGTGTGCATGGAGTTTGCATGTTCTCCCTGTGCTTGGTGGGTTTCCTCCGGGTACTCCGGTTTCCTCC
>JAQMYL010000023.1:32683529-32696053 GCA_030014365.1 Clarias pachynema | reverse complement strand
CAGGCGGGACAAACAGAATACAGGCGGAGCACTGAGTAGACCAAAGGGGGTCTACCAAAAACCAAGAAATCCTTACAGGAGTCGTTTTTCAAGTAGCAACAAGATATTTTTCACATAGTAACGATATGTTTTTCACGCATTATCAAGATGTTTATTTTTCATAGTAAGACGATGTGCAAGTGGATAGCATGTTACACCTCCCCCCAACAGTTTGAAACGGCTGGTGTCACGAAGCAATGTGCAAAAGTGGGATGGAAAGTTAAGGGTTAAAATGTATTAGGGAGATGTTTCTCATGTAGTAACATGATATATTTCACATAGTAAAGATATTTTTTTGAGGTATAAACAAGATGTTTTTGAGATATCAACAAGATGTTCACATACTAACCAGAAGTTTTTAACGAGATGGTTTACATGTAGTAGGAGATGTAATCTTTTTTTTTCTTTCTGTGGCGTCAGTGCACGTCTGTACTGCTTTCCCTAACTTTACATTGCTCTCTGTCAGAGGCTTTCTCTCTTTCTTCCCCTGCCCCATATCTCTCTCTCTTCTCTCTCTCTTTTCTCTCTTCTCTGTCATGCAGTGTCATGGCTCAGCACTGAACGTCGCCAGGTTGATGGAGTGGAGGAAGAAAAACAGAGGATTGAAGCATGGAAGGAATTGGCAGGAGGGAAACACACACACACACACACACACACACACACACACACAAACACACACATGCACACAGTTCTGTAGGGGCAACTGTGTTGGTGTAAAAGAGCTCAGTTTGGCGAGAGTACAGCAGGGGTTTAACATGTTTCCCCCAAAAACTGCAGGGCCTGGAGTCTGAACAGTCTCCACTACTGTAACACACACACACTGCTAACAACATCAACACACATAAACATAAATATACACCAGAAAGAAAGAGAAGGAAGAAATGAAGGAAAAAGTGGTGGAAAAGTGTGAGAATGAAATAAAAGGAGAAGGACTGAAGGAGAGAACAAAAGGAAAGGAGGATAGTTGGAAATAGAAAAATTTGAAATTAAAATAAGGAAGGACGCAGGAATCAACGGCTAAAAGGAAGGAAGGACAAAAGGAAGAAGGGAAAAGTAAGGATATAAGAAATTAAAAGAAATGTAAGAAAAATGAAAGGATGGATAAAAGTAAGGATGGAGGGATAAAAGCAAGGATGGAAGAATAAAAGGTAGAACACAAACAAGAATGAAAGGAAGAAGGTAAGGAATAAAGTATGTAATTACTGCATGAAGGATAGAAAAAAGTAATGATAAAAAAAGATGGAGGACATTATGTAATAGTGGGAAGGAAGGAACTAAAGAAGGAACAAAGGAAGATAGAAAAACAGAGGAAGAGAATAAAAAGACGGAAGAAAGAAGAGACAGGCAAAGATAAATGAGAGATGAAGGGAAGGGGTTAATGATGATAAATGGAAGAAAAGGAAGAAGGAAGGATAAAATACACAGTGGAAAGAAAGGGAAGGAGGGAAGACGGGAGTAAGGAAGAAAAATTTCTGAAAAAATTCTAATTAGAAAATGAATGTGAGAAGATGGAAGGATGGATAGAGAGATAAGAGGATGGATAGAGGGATGGAAGTTCTGAGTCTGACTGTTTGTCGTTCTGATTTAGGAGGATGACGGACAGCTTGCTGACCAGTATCACCATACAACATGTTCATCCTGAGTGAGGTGTGTGTGTGTGTGTGTGTGTGTGTGTGTGTGTGTGTGTGTGTGTGTGCTTGCGTGTGTGTGCTTGCGTGTGTGTGCGCGTATGTGTGTGTGTGAGCCCCTGACACTCTGACATGAGGCTGAGGGAATTGGGTGATGTGCTCGAGGTTATTAGTTAGGCTCTGCTAGACCATGTAATAGTCTCACAGTGCACCAGGAAGTCTGCGCTCCGGGCCTCACCATCATCCTGACACAGAACCAACACACACACACACACACACACTCCTACTTTTATTATGATGTGCTTTGCAGTTTTTCACGATTTTTTCCGCAATAAATTTTGAAAACACATTTTACTGGAGTTCACTTTCATTAAAAATTCCTACCACACACACACACACACACACACACCCTCAAAAAACAAACAAACATAAAAGCAAGGATGGAAAGATAAAGCATATGATGGTGAGAAGAATGAAAAAGAATTGAAGGAACAAAAGAAGGATGAAAGGATGAACACAATTTTTAAAAAGTAAAAATAAACAGTGAACGAAATGTTGCACGAAGTGAGGAAGGGTGAAAGAAAGTAAAGCTAAATAATTAAAGAGGTAAAGGGGAGAGATGTATGGAAGAAGGGATGGATAAAAGAAAGGAAGGCTGAAAAGAAGGACAAAAAGTAGACAAAGTAATCAAAGAAAAAAGAAATGATACAATGATAGAAAGATGGAAGGGAGGAGCAGAGAAAGGATACGTGCAGACATAAGAAAAAGCGAGGTAAAGAAAAAGAAGAAAAAAAGAAAAGAAGAACAGAAAGGTATGATGGATGAATGGAAAGATGGAAAGAGGAATGATGAGAGGGATGGAAGTGTGGATGGAAGGGATAGAAGAATATATGATGGTATGATAAAAGAAAGAAAGAAAGAAAGAATGGATACAAAAGGATGGATACCATTATTTAAAGAAGCAAAGAAAAATAAAAAGATGGTTAAATGGAAGAATATAGAAGGATACGAAGTTATTTAACAGGAAGGAAATAAGAAAAAGGAAGGAAGACAGATATGGTAGAATGAAAGAAAGGAAATAATGAAGGTAAGAAAAAATGATGAAAGGAAGTAAATGTGGAATGAAAGAGGGATACAGTACAAGTACGGATAGAGGGACATAAGGAAAGAAAAAGACAGAGAGAAACATATTTCACCTCATTTCTCTTAATACAAAACGTTTTACAAAACACTAAACACTGCCCTGACACCAGACTAGTATATCAGTGAAATTAGCTTGCTAGCTAAGAATTAAACAGGCTTAGCTCTTTAGTTAGCTAACATGGCTAATTTTCATTGCTTTGAAAAAGTTACATAATTTGCATAAAATCTACATCAAGCTAGCTGACACTAGGTCTAATTCTTAAGAATTAAACAAGCTTAGCTTGCTAGTTAGCTAACATGGCTACTTTCCATTGCTTTAATAAAGCTGCATAATTCACCTTAACTCTACATTGAGCTAGCTGACACTAGGTCTCATTCTTACTGATGGCTTCCTCTAATTAAAACTTTTTAGCTATCTTACAAATGTGTTTATCGCTGAGTTAGCAATTTACCTGCTAGCATTTCACTGCTAGCAAGTTGCCATTTGAAAGTGTTGCTGAACTTTGATAGCTAAACAAGCTAGTGCTGAAGACATTCAATATCAGATATAAATATTTTTTTCTATGCTTTTTCTGCTTTCTCTGTTTTCCTTTCCTTTCTCAGAGGTTTTTAAGGAATTAAGATTGACTAACTAAATACATTTATTTAGCATCTCAGCAGAGTTATTGAAACATTACAGTCGCTATACAGGAGTTTTTGTTGTGAGGTGACCTGTGTTTGCTGCGTTGCTTTTCTACGCTAGCTTGCTAATAGTGAGTGGCTGAAGGAAGGCAATCTGTGGATCTTTTTTTTTTTTTTTTTGTGGATGTATTAAACTTTAGAGACTGTTATGAGAAAAAAATGGTTGAAAAAGGCATATTGTAGATTATAGAAATATTTTGGGAAATAAAAGGACATGCTGTTGGATTTATTGGAGCCAAGGATAACCTGTGTGATGGTCTTATTGTTCTCTTTATTCCTAAGAAAAGGAGGATGTAGTTTGTTTTCAAGTGAACAGAACTGCTGAGCTCATTATATTTAATTAGTGTTTATTGTTGTTGGTTTTCTGAGAGACCGTGTGTGAAACTGTTTTACACTTGGGTTCTGTGAGGTGCATTTTGGATTGTTTGGTGGTTTACTAGGTCGCGTTTTTGGGTTTGCTCTCAATGCATGATTTGCTTCCTTTCCTTTTTTGATCATATGGCTGTAGTGGTATTTGTTAGTACCAGCGTACACCTTTGATAGGCGCGTGTGTGCACATGTACAGTTACCGCACATCTCGTAAGCTGTTATAAAATAATCATATTTTCCTCTTAGTTTTATTTAGCTAGTAACCCATGTATTTTTTGTGCTTCTATGCCTGCTAAAGGGACTTTGTGAAACATTGTGTCTTAATGCAGAGTTGCTGTTGTAGATCATTTAACACACACTAAATTCTAATAAACATTTATTAATTTTTTAAAAAACTTTTATTTAATTATAAACTCATAGCATGACATATTAGATCAAACAGACTATACACTGTAATGTTGCTTACTAAGATCAACTATTTACCTGAGGTAAATACAACATATTCCTGACTCCCAGAAGAGGAACCTGATGTGGTCTTCTGCTGTTGTAGCTCTTTTACATAAACTTTTGAACTGTTGTGCATGCTTTTTTGATCACTGCAGCAAAATGAAGAGTGAGGGACGTCCAGGCCTGGTCATACTCCTTTGACCTCTCTCTCATCATTTTTTTTTTTTGGTTCTTGCACCATTCGGTAAATCTAAACTTTAAAGAGTGTTGTGTGTGAATAGCCCAAAAGGTCATCAGCTTCTGAAGTAGTCAAACCAGCAACCTGCCACATGCAAAGTCACTAGATTTTTTTTTCCTCCACCATGATGTTTGAGGTGAACCTGAACTGAAGCTCTCGACCTGGATCTGTATGATTTTATGCATTGTGATGCTGAAACATAATTGGCTGAATGTTCCTATTAAAGTGACTTGCCAACATATACAGTATATGGAGCATTGTGTGTGTGTGTGTGTGTGTGTGTGTGTGTGTCTGTGTAAAAGTAGCAGGGAAGGTAATGCTGTATCCGAATGTTTGCATATATGCTGAATTTGCTGTTTCATCCCCAGAAGGCCTCATATTCACTTCATCATCATCTACTGCTTCTGCTCTCCTCCATCCTCTCCTTTATTCTCTTTCTCTCTCTCTGTCTTTCTCTCTTGCTTTTTCTATCTCTACCACTGTCTTCCTCAATCTGTCATGCTCTCTCTCTTTTACCCTTCTCTTCCTGTGTTGCGTACTCACTCTCACTCAGAGTCTCTCTCTCTCTCTCTCTCTCTCTCTCTCTCTCTCTCTCTCCCACAGTTTGGCTCTCTGTGTCTTTCTTCACCCTCTCCCTGTCTTTATCTACTGTATCTCTCTTTATTGCTCTCTGTCGGTCTCTCCCCAAATTAATAAGGATTGCCTTTAAAATTGGATGAAAGTCCTTTGCAGTCAGAGAATTCCTGAAGTCTGGAACTCATGGACATGACCAGATGCAGAGTTCTCTCCCTCAAGATGCTTTGTCAGGCCTTTACTGCAGCTGCCTTCAGCTGCTGACTGTTTCTGGGTCTTTCTTCCCTCAGTCTTGTCTTCAGTATTTGAAAAGCATTCTGTACGTGGGTTGAGAGCAGGTGACTGACTTGGCTAGTCAACAATATTCCATTTCTTGGGTAGCTTTCGCTGTATGTTTTAGGTTACTATTCATTTGCAAAGTGAAGCAAATGAACAAAAAATAGCATCCTGTCATTTTTATCAGCAATTAGATCATCAATAAACACCAATGACCTGGTTCCATTGGCAGCCGTATACACTTATGCCATAACACCGCCTCCCCCATGTGTGACAGATGATGTGGTGTTTCGGATCAAGAGCTGCTTTTTCTTTCTCCATACTTTTCTCTACCCATAATTCTGGTTTCACTATTAATTTTGGGTTCATCAGTCCAAAGAATCTGGCAAAGGTTTCTACCAAAGACTAATCTGGTCTTTGTTCTTGAGCATTACCAGAGGTTTGCACCTAGTTGTGAAGCATCTGTATTTATTTCATAAAGCCGTCTCTTGACTGTAGTCTTTTGGCAATGACACGCCTACCTCTTCCAGAGTGTTCTCGACTTGCTAGATGTTGTGAAAGAGTTCTTCTTTACCATGGACAGATTTCTGTGGTTATTTACTTTAGTTGTTTTCCATGGTCCTCCCGGGCTTCTGCTGTTCCTGCGCTTGCCAGTTAATTACTTCTTTTTAAGAATGTTTCAAACCCATCTCTAATTGGTTTATTTATTTATTATTGTTTATTAGTTATTTATTTCCTAATGATGGCCTTCTTCACTTGGATACACTTCTCTTTGGACCTGATGTTGAGAGTTTGAGTGAATAGCTACCAAATGCAAATGTAATACTTATTTACAGATGTAATATATATGTATGTATACTGTATATGCAAATGTAACACTTTTATCTGCTTGAAGTCGTCTTGGAGTAATGAGGGAACAGGACACACCAGACCATGCACCTGCTTGTCAGCAATAAGTTCCATTATTTATGAGCCCCCCTCCATTTGCACCCATTTTCCAGCTATTGCCACATATTTGTCAAAAACATTGAATAAAAGTTAAAGGTCTTGACTTCACTCACATCTCCAGTATTCAATTTCAAATTCAGTGTGATGGTGCAGAGGGCAAATGCCAAAAAAAAAAAAAAAGAAAGAAAACTTGTCTTTGTTCCGAAGTTTATGGACCTGACTGTATATATCACCCTCACTGTATCTCTCTCCCTCACCTTCTCTATGACTCATATGGAAATGGAAAAGGGCAAAGAGAGACAGAGAAGGAGAAAAAAAAATCCTCCCATCACAGTGGCCCATTTAATGGAGTGCAGTAGTGAGATTTGGCCTCTTTGCCATTATGGGAGATCAGTTCAGAGTAAAAATAGACTGATTAAGTTTATTAGGAGGTGCTGCTGGGGGCGTGATAGACTCTCTCTCTTTTCTTTGTGCCTCATTATTATATCTATTTCTTTTAGTCTTTCTAATTCTCCCTTCAGCTACTTTTCTCATTTCACTCTCTATCTTGTTGCTTCCCTCATGTTTCATTTTTCTCTTCTTCCTTTCTTTAGCATCACTCCATCTTTTTTTGTCTTTTCTCGATAAGCCTTCCCTTTTTCCCTTTTTTTGGTCTTTTTTTGGTCTCTCTCTCTCTCTCTCTCTCATACACAATGCAAATATTCTGTATGCGAGAGAAACGGTGCAGTCCATTTTGACGCCTGTGTAGGGCACTTGGAAGTGTGAACACTCACGGCAGCCGTTTACAGACTCGCTCCTGACTGAAGTGCTGAAACACGTTTCCTACAAACTGCTCTTGTATGAAGTGAGTCCTTCTCTTTATGTTATTATTCTGAATGAGGACAAAGTCCAAGTGTAAAAGATATAAGCATTTAGCATTTTAATATAATACATGCTCAGCATTGTGTGTGGTAAGATGATTTAGGAAACAATGTCTTAAATTATGAGGTTTTCGAGAATTTTCAAAATTCTTCATAAAAGGTGATTTAACTGTTTGTTTTGTTCATTTCTGACCATCACTTTATTTGAAACAGAGCAACTTTGAGGAAGGCTTTAAGCTCCACCCACTCTGCTATAATATCATGTCCGTAAAAAGCTTGTTTTCCACACCACTCTAATTTTCTACGGTATATTGTCTGAAAGTCACGACCACTGGAGTGAAAGACAAAGCCACTTAGCATTTCTAGTATTTACTGTATTTTCATACTAGAAGTGCCCGCGATTCACATGGAATTTAATTTCACACTCATTATCGCATTTTTAAAAAATGTTAACGGCATATGTTGAATTTCAGAATGAACTAAAATTTTTACACGTTACAGTGATGTGCATGGAATGAAGGTGTGAGATTTTGTTTATTAAGTAGATATCAATTGCACACTCATAAGCAAGGTTGATTTTTTATAATGAGTTTTTTTCCCTTCAAATTTCAAAGTAACATATCTTTTCTTTCTGTAGGCCTATACACTACCTCAAGCTCGGCCAAATACACCTGTGAAAACCTCATTAAAATTCCAAAAAACATTTTAATGTGTCCTATTACTTATCCTATGTCCCCTAAATTATTTTTCGCAAATATCTTCAATGTACAGACACGCCAACTTTACAGTTTTATTATATGTATAGATATGGACTGAAAGACAAGTGCCCTCAAAGCACCTCTTTTTTCCATATTCAGTATGGACACACCCATTCAGTACATCTCTCATTTATACATATATATATATATACACCGAAAGACACACCTGTTGTATATTTACTGAAAGACCCACTCAGTGCACCGCTTATTTCCATATACTGTATGGACCGAAAGACAAGCCCACTCATTACACCTCTTATTTCCATATACTGTATGTACTGAAAGACACAAGCACTCGGCCCATCTTTTATTTCCCGACTGAATTAACTTGTTATCTTTTCACCTTCATTACCTCTCATTTCATCTCTTTATTTTTGTTTTTTTCAATATGTTCTATAACTCTCTGTACGTGTGTGTGTGTGTGTGTGTGTGTGTGTGTGTGTGCCCCTCCCAGTGGATAATATTAGCAGGAGTTTCAGCCAGTGTATGTGTACAGGTGTGTGACTGCATATGGGTGTGTGAGAGGCTTTGAGAAAGACACCACACACTCCAGAGTTGTTGCTGTGACAGCACTTTTGTAATTAAGTGTGTATCGCGAGGCTGGTCCTCATTATGACACATTTTGACCTTACAATGCTGTGGGACTTGTATTTTTGGGATTCAGACTGACAGAAATGAGCTCGTACATTCACACACACTCAAACACACACACACACACACACACACACACACCTCTCCCCATCCTCTCGCACCCGTTTCGGATGGGTGCGGCTCAGTGGGTAAGAAAACAGCTTTGTTTAAAGAGAAAACAAACACGGCAAACGAGTCAATAAACTGAGCAGAGGTCAGTCTGAGTTTTATTCAGCATCTGTTTCATTTGATTTGCACGCATACAGCGATGCCAAAGATCCTTCCTCACATGTGCACCATTAAACACACAAACACACTAAACTCTGTGTTTGCTCTCTAGAGTAAGTGTGTGTGTCGATTTGTATGTTAAAACAGACAGTGTTTGCTATTTGCCATTTTTGAAGGACTTTTATATTGACAGGGATTTCCCAGTGCCCTTTGCTTTAATTTCATAGTTTAGTCTTCTTATTTGGTTTTTCCTTTCCATGTCTAATATTATTATTTTTTCCCCCTTATGTTTCAGTTGCATAAGCTGCTACAATCACCAGACGCTGGGATTTCCCATTTGTCTTCAGCTTGGGTTTCTGTAGCTAAAAACCAACTACCAGGCTAACTACTGTATAGCCTCTGCATCATATTTGCTTTTCTTGTTTCGTCAAACGACAAATACATTTATTAGTATGCGTCTACCCTTACATTCTGCGCCATCACATCTAACACAGTAATGAAATACACTTCCCTGGCCTTTTGCATTGATTGCGGCTGTGGCATCATTTCGAAAAGCTTATGAAAGATCACTTATTCATAATTCCTCATAGAATTTCTCTGCAAAATCTTGTACTGATGATGGGAGAGTTGGACTGCTGCATAAAACCTTCTCCAGCACATCCCAAAGATTCTCAGTGGGATTCAGGTCTGGACTCTGTGGTGGGCAATCCATGTGTGAAAATGATGTCTCATGCTCCCTGAACCTCTCTTTTACAATTTGAGCCCGATTAATCCTGGCATCATGGAAAAATCTTGGAGCATGCCTGTGCCATTGAGGAAGGGAAAAAATGCATTAATGGAAAAACCTGGTCATTCAGTACATTCAAGCCATCAGCTGACTTCATTTTTTGGGGACATAACATGGCTGAGCCTAGGTCTAACCAAGACGCTTCACTTCATCTGCCCCTCTGGTTACCCTGACACGCCCAACACTCTGGATCAGGGTCAGTCTGGACTCATCAGACCACATGACATAAAGATTGCTTCACAGTCCAATCTTTATGCTCCCTAGCAAACTGAAGCCTTTATTTCCCCGATTAGTCTCATTGATAAATGTTCACCCTTACACAACTGTTTAGTCCCAGTCCCTTGAGGTCCATTCACCTTGTGCATGTGGAAATGCTCTTAATTTCAGTATTACACATAGCTATGAGTCCTACTGTTGTTTTTGTTTATGATTTGATTTCACGAAGTGTTTAAGTGATCTCCCATCATGTCTTCTGAAATGAGAAGCTACTCACTGCATCAGTTAGGATTAAATAATTTGTTGCAGCTGAACCTTATTAATCACTGCAGGAATTATCCAATGGAAGCCGCTTAACAGTTTGCGTAGTCAAATCCAGATGGTGACTTTATTTAGTTGGGCAGTGTATATACTGTATATTTTGAAAAAATTATTTTCTAATGAAAGTGAGTGAGGTTTTAGTGCAGGCATGCTACAGTAGCTATGCATCAGTTAGTAAAAGGTATATCGATCGAGTTAATGCCTACGCTTTTTCGCAGCCCTACCAGATTACCTTTACAGAAGGTCTCTTAAGGAAGTCATGCTTCTGAGTGAGTAAGAATTAAACGCCTTGGGGTGCGGATGCTGTATTTAGAAAATAATAAACCACAATTATTGTTTCTACTCCAGAGTATAATAATAATTTTCTATAATAGCACATCCCGAAGTGTTTTTTTTCCCTGTAAATATTACAGAGAAATTCGCCAACAGTTAGAATTTATATTCATTAAGGGATAATAAACTTTTTATCCATTTACAGTTTTTTTTTTTTTTTGACTGTAGAAATACTTTTTATAGTTACATTTAATGTCTTTGACCCAAGTTAGTTCTTGTTCTCGTTTCTGTTATAGCTGCTATAAGCAGTTGTTTTACCTCAGGCTTCTCGTTTAAGTCTTTCTTGAAGTTCTGTGGTACTGAGAGACCACAGACTGTGTGAACTCCGATATCCTGAAGACGTCAGAGAACTTTACAGCTTTACTGTACCTCTGACTGTTACAAAGCTCCAAAGATCAGAAAACCTCACCATACTGTATGTTTATTATTAGAGTATGTAACACATCTGCTGTATAAATCTAACAAGATAACATGTTATATTAGAAAAAGAACAGTTTGGCTCCAAATATGTTACTGTCTGTGAAAAGCTGCATTTTGCCCATCACTCCTGCGGAAGCATTACTGCATCTGTTTGATCAAGAAGCTCAACTAAGTCAATGCACCAGTTGTTCAGCAGATTCAAAAGTTCAAGAGCTTTCTGAATCTTTATTTCGAAATATGGAGATATGCACAGGTGCATTACTGCTTCGCACCTCCAGGGTCGAGGGTTCGATTCCCACCTCGGCTTTGTGCATGGAGTTTGCATGTTCCCCCTGTGCTTAGTAGGTTTCCTCCAGGTGCTCCAGTTTCCCCCCACAGTCCAAAGACATGGTGTTTCCAAATTGCCAGGAGTGTGTGATTTAGTGTGTGCATGTATGGCTTGCTATGCATTTTCATCCCATCCAGGGTGTACCCCTCCCTGGTATTATTATGACTACAGTATTATGTGTTTCCTTATTTACACATTAGAATATTGTAATTTTTAAGCATGCCTAGAAATGACAATAAAAAAATAAATAAAAAACTGATAGTTGGTAAGGGTGATTCCAGAGACAAATAGCTAGGAATCTTAAAAGAAAAGGGTATGATCAGGTTGACCTGGGCCTTCTGAAATACATGTTTTGTCCAATCAAAATCCTGAATTCAGCAGATGTGTGATGAGTAGGTCTATCCTGCATCGCAGGTGGTCTGGAGCCTATCCCAGAAGACTTACATTTATTACATTGCATTTGGCAGATACTCTTATCCAGAGCGACTTGAATTTTATCTCATGTAGACTTAGGGCACGAGGGAGAGTACACCCTGGATGCTGTGCCAATCGCAGGGCACACACTCACATGCTACGGGCAATGTAGGAATGCCAATTAGCCTAATTTGCATATCTTTGGGAGGAAACTAGTGTTCCCGGAGGAAACCTACCAAGCACGGGGAAAACATGCAAACTCCATGCACACAGACCCGAGGTGCGAATTAAACCCTCAACCATGGATGTGCAAGGCGACAGTGCTAACCACTACGCCACCACTGTAATGTAACTTGTTTTTATCAAATAATCACTTAAATTATTAATAATAAGTAATTTCTTTAAATAAGATAAAGTAGTTACTTATTTATTAGCAACACTGAGTTCAAAAGGTTGTTGTGGCTGCTGTAGGATGAAGGTGGCTGATGTGGACTGACAGTGGCTGAGGATGACTGGTGTGGTTGAGAGTGGCTGAGGGTGGAGGGTGTGGGCTTTTCTCTCTCTCCCCCTCTCTCTCTTTCCTTCTCTCTATCGAGCTACACATGTCGTTCCTGAGCTGCCATTGATCCAGACTCCCTCTGCACTCTGGACCTGTCTGACCCATCCGGGTGCCCCGCTTCTGGTTGGAGATCTCGTCACATGGATGCCCTGTGTGTCTCTTTGGGATTCATCTGGTGTCTGGGGACGGTTTCACTCTACCATCAAGACGGTTCTGGCCTCGACTGGTGTTGACAGCTGTTTCTCTGAGGTCTTGACTTGGCTGCAGTCACTCGATAGTTCAGGACTGGAATTTCCTACAAGTCTACCTGAGTCTCCAATAACTACCT
>JAQMYL010000023.1:32584795-32597672 GCA_030014365.1 Clarias pachynema | reverse complement strand
ACACACACACACACACACACACACACACACACACACACACACACACACACACACACACACACACTCATTCATACACTGCGGACGATTTGGGAACACCAATTGGCCTAATTTGCATGTCTTTGGACTGAGGGAGAAAACTGGAGCACAAGGAGGAAACCCAAATACTGGGAGAACATACAAATTTTATAATGACTCTTATATACAGTATGTATACAATAGATGTTTGGAGAAGTATAAAATCTCTTGTTGATCTAGTAAGACATATATTTGTTCTGTGATTTTATGAGTCTAATGAATCATAGTTAATGAATGTCATATTATTTATCACTATTGTGGAATTTGTATTATCACCCAGTTACAAAGATATTTTTAGCCGAAAGTGATAACAATAGTTAAATAGTAGATAACCAGTTATATTCTAGGAGCCTTTACAACAGATTTTATTCTTTACAACAGATTTCCTAGCATATTGTATTTATGTTTATTTATTTTACGGTTACAGCGGCTCACCGGGATCGTATATATTTATTGCGTCAAACCGGACACAACCCTCCCCAATTTATCCAGGCTTGGGACTTGTACTTAAATGTGCATCTCCTTGGCTTGTGTAAGCAAATAAAGATGACAATTCCTCCACCGAGCGCCCGTGGCCATGTTGAGATTGTGTAAATGAAGCAAGATTCAAATCATTAACAAAGAAAAAACATTGACTGAGCAACTATTTATTTTTTTTATATTAGTATCAGGGTAATATTTGACGAAAAGTATCTCCACATTAACTCAAGTAATGGGCTTGTGTACTTTATCCACATCTGCTTGTTTTCTGCAAGATTAAATAACATTAATATTAAGCAAAACATATTTTTCCGTCACTTTTAACATCACTTAACGAAAAAAAAACTTTTTCCAGACACAAACACGTGAAATGTCCTACCCTAACATTGAACCAGGTGTTGCTTTAGGCTGTTAAGGTGTTTATCCGTGTATATCCGCACCAGTCCATCAAAACACACCTACACTCCAAAAGAAAATCACACACACACTAGTGTACCAATTGTCCAATGTCAGGAAGAGCTCATTAGTCGGCTGCTATTTATACCTCACCCACGTCCCAGTCAGTGACAAAGCTTTATTCATGCCATATGAACGACTGTAATTACCATCACTTCGACGTCAACGTCTGAGTAGGAATTCCATATCAGTTTTGGATTATTTTTTTCTTTCTCGAAAGTCCTGATTAGTTTGAAATGAGGAAGTCGCTCAGCAAACAAGCAGAAATAAAAAATTAGGACAGGAATAGCATAGCTACAGTATTTTGTGAAAAACACTGCGTCATTTCTGGTAATGTTTACGAAGACGTGTCCTAATATTGATGCATTATCATAGCTAGACTTTATAAATCATCTGTAACCATAATCTAAGTATATGCTTTTTTTTAACATAGGATTAATAACTGAGGATATTCACACAATATTTATTCATTCAATCATTCATTTATTCATTTCTACTCCGCTTATTCTGTACAGGGTCCCGGTAGGCCTTAACAGTGTCACAGTAACCTGGAGCAACACACCTGTGTCTCGAGGTGTGAGGCCACAATGCCTATTCATTCAATATATATATTGTTAATGATCTATATTTCTAGTCGATGGCATGGTGGCTTATTGGTTAGCACTGTCGGCTTGCACCTCCAGGGTCTGGGTTTGATTTTCACCCAGGGTCTGTGTGCATGGAGTTTACTTGTTCTGCCCATGCTTGGTAGGTTTCCTCCGTGGGAGTTTATACGCGACCCTGTATACAGTATAAAGCAGTATAGACGATGAGAAAGTGAATGATATTTCTTTTCTTTAAGTTTTCCTGTTCCACTTAATTAGAGTTATGGAATTAGAGGAAGAGTATGTACAGTATGGATAAATTTGTCCATTTTTTATTACTTTATTGCTAAGCACTCTTCATTGAAATGCGACTCATTTGACTTTGAGCTCAGGAATACTGTCTCGAATTCTCCTAAAGGTCAAGAATTATATTCCTTTTTAAACCTTAGAGTCTCAGAGCTTCCCAAAATATGTCTGTGTTAATGTTCCGGTTGAAAAACAACTCAGATCCCACACTCTGGCTGCTTAATTTTCTTTCCCCTTCACTCCTTTTCTAAGCACACTGTTTCAGTGTCTGTAGCTTTAAATTAACTGCTCCTGAACCCGCCCTTTGAGGAGGTGCATTTCTTAGCCAATTAGAATGCAGGAGGCAGAAATGTCCATGTTTGTGCTTTTATCAAGCAATTCCCACCTTGTTTTTCAGCCCTGCATTCATGACAATCGAAATAAAAGAAAAAGCTTGTTGATTCACAATGATGTCCTCAGTGGTTAGCGATATGAAAATAAAAAACAAAGCAAGAGCTGATGAAGGCAACGCTGTCAATAAGCACTAAGCCCTTTCTGGTGTAGTAGTTAAAATGCAGACTAGAGAACAGCAGAGTTGAGCACTGAGCTGGGGGAGGAGGTCTTGTTATATGAGGTCACATAAGGGGGAAAATCTGATTTTCTTTCTGATTCAAGCATCAACGAATACAAAATGAAAAAAAAAAAAGGATAAACAGCAGGGGATTTTTTTCCTCGTTTTGTTTTTTTGACTGGTGACCCATCTGAATGACTAAACATGACTAAAAAGTGAATTCTGCATAATAGGTGCCTTTAAATGCCATGATTAAAGCTGTCCATTTCTTTAGCAACCTCCATGCTTTTTTATACCCGTTGAATTTTTGACTTTGCACCATTTTTTTTTTCCCCTGACGCTAGTTGTTTTGGATTCTCTTACCTTGGATGCTCGTGGATTTTGCATTGTGCTGACTCAGGTGCTGGCTGCCACGCTTTGGAGCTCATCTGTACTCTTAATAAACCTCCTGCATAGGAATCCACGAATCTCTGCAATTTTGTTTAGAATATTCTACGAGATTTGTTCCGGGGTTTTATCTGACCGTGACCTCTGTTTGGGATATGGACCTGGGTTTGTATGAGGTAACCGTGTCTCCCTGTGGATGATGATTTGCAAAAGAAAATAATAATAATGAAAAACATATATATTTTGTGCATTGAATTTTCAACATTGATCCTCTTTTGCGACTTTCATTTATCCTTTGCGAGAATGCAATTGACAAAGGATTATATTATTAACATAAATGAATAACACATATGAAATAAAATTCTCAGAGAATAATAATATAAAAAAAGCTCATAACATTAAGCAGTTTGCAATCTACAAGCAATCTCACTGCTTATGAGCAGGACTCATTTGTCAGGATAATCTGATGCAAATCCTCTGTGCAATTGTCTGCAGCTGATTTAGCCACGCTCCGGTAGGTTCATCATTCTTTAAGAAAACTTCATCCCTTAAACAAATTGTTTTGTGAGCCTTCTGCCTTCTCTACTGGGAAAATTTACACCCTTACTTTTTTAAAAATGTCGTTAGTATAATACGGTTAGGCGTGATTTATCAGAGTAGCGTAAAATAAAATTACAGTGTCATTCGATAATCGAAAAACAAGCTTCAGAACTGCTTTTATTCTTCGTGGCATGGACTCAACAAGGTGATGCCAACATTTCGGTCCATATTGACATGATAGCATGACGCAGTTGCTGCAGGTTTGCCATCTGCACATCCATGATGTGAATCTTTCATTCCATCCCATCTCAAAGGTGATCTATTGGATTGAGTACAGTGACCTTGCTGTCATGTTCAAGAAACCAGTTTATGATGATTTTACAGTAGCTTTGTGTGTTGTCCCTGTGTTCATAAAGGGATGGACACGGTCAACAACAGTACTCAGGTGAGCTGTGGCGTTTAAACCATGCTCATTTGGTACTAATTGGCCCAGAGTGTGCCAATGAAATCTCCAGCACACCATTAGACTGACACTACCAGTCTGAATCACTGATACAGGGCAGAGTGGATCCATGCTTTCATGTTGTTTAAACCAAATTTTGACCCTACCATCCACCTGTCACAGCAGTGATCGAGACTCATCAATCAGACGAGGAGATGTTTTTCCAATCTCCTGTTGTCCAATTTTGGTGAGCCCATGCGAACTATAGCCTTGGTTTCCTGTTCTTATATACAGTATGTGTGGTCTTATATGCTGCTGTAGCACATCTGCTTGATGGTTTGATGCGTTGTGCATTCAGAGATGTTCTTCCTATTACCTCGGTTATAACGAGATATTATTTGAGTTACTGTTGCTCAAACCAGTCTGGCAATTCTTCTCTGACCTCAGGTATCAACAAGGCATTTTCACCCCAGAGGACTGCCCTCACTGGATATTTCTCTTTTTCTTTTTACACCATTCTCTATAAACCCTAGAGATGGTTGATCAGCAGTTTCAGAAATCCTCAGACCAGCCCTTCTGGCACCAACAACCATGCCAAATAAACAGAGTCACTTAAATCACCTCCCCATTCTGACAGTGAGTTGCTGCCGTCTCATTGGCTGACCTAATGAAGTGGCCAGTGCGTGCATAGAATACACTAAACATTTCATAGTAGGAGTTGAAAACTCTTACGTTTTGGCTCTAAAGTAACAAATAGTAGGTTTTTTTAAAAAATCCTGAAGCTGTACATAAACTAGTACCAAGTTGACACTGACCCCTATCGTTTCCCACATTTTGTACCCCATCTGTCCCTTTTTGCCTTCCACATTTCTTTTTCTTTCCCCCTGCTCTTTTTGTGTATTTTTATATTTTGGGAAGTCTGAAACTATAGGTTATGTATGTGGGATGAGGTAAGAGGAGCAGTAGAACTACAGTATGTGAGGATCTTCAACCTTGGTGCTGTTGTTGTAGTTGGTATGGCTTTGGACTTTTGCCTGGTTTTAATCCTGGTTTTTAGGCAATACTTTTTTTAAAAATGTTTTTTTTATTCACTTCGCCTGGATACTGCTCTTGTCTGTTCGGGCAAAAACAAGCAAACTATCACTGTACTGACATAAAGTGTGTAGAGACTAGAGAGCTGTATTGTCAAGTGTAGCATTGTACACAAGCACACAGTAGAGTGAAATATCATTCATCCAAGGCTTTGGTGCAATGTGTTATAGAAGAGTGACAACAGTGTGGTGTGGTGCGAGATTTCGAACACGATACCAGACATTAAGTACACAATAGACATTTTGAAATACTTTTGGAAAAGTGGGAGGGTTTAGGACGACGAGATACTTGAAGACCATGGAGGAGGATATACACTGATATCGACACAAGTCCTGACACTAGTCCACAGATCATGTTAGTTAACTCTGTTTATGTTTACATATTTTCCGCAAGCAAAAAAAAACTATTAGAGCATATGCTAGTGTAAATTAAAAGCTATTAAAATGAAGTACATTAGCTACTGTAGCTACATTATTTAACATGGATGGAGCAGAGTTGGATTGTAGTGCATAATGGCTCAGTGGTTAGGCTCAGTGGCACTGTAGGCTGATTGACATTTCCAAATTCCCCCCTGGTGTTCTCTATGAGTGGGTGTGTTCCTGTGCCATGTGATGAGATGTTCCCAGGTAAAGTTCCCTGGGGTAAACTCCAGGCTCCCCGCAACCCTAAGTGGGACATAAAAATGTCAAGAGTCAAAAAACCCTCACTTTGGCAAGGTTCATGTTACAAGCCTTTAAGGACTCAAATAATTTTTTTATCCTGATGTGACACAGATCTATTTTTTTTTTAGAACTGTCTTCATGCACAAATGTGATGTTTTACAAATCAGATCTGAGTCACTTTCATATGTGATTGGATAAATATCCGATACGTTAATCATGTGACTTGAATGTGTAGTATGTACAGGATGATCGCTAACATCATGTGGAAGAGGGTGGATAGTGTTTTCCTCTGATTATAAACACTGAAATGTGTTGTTGTTGTTGTTGTTGTTGTTTTTTGCTGTATTTCATCACTGCTACAGTGTTTAGCTTGCCATTTCAGATGGACTTTCTGATCCTGTTGCGTGTTTTTTTGCATTATTTTTTACCTTGTATAACACTCAGGGGATTTGAGTACCTTCGGATCACTCTGCAGACAGGAAATAAATGTTTCGATGGATTAACCTGGCTTAGGGTAAGCAGAAAATAAAGCATGTTTCATTGATTCGGCGCTGACTGATCGCTTTGAGATGGTTTTTAAATTAAGTCTAGAGTTCAGGCTTCGCCTACGGAATGCACGTTTTATTATATCATTAGTTACTTAAATGCCGATCGGGACCGAGACGCAGTAGCAACTGGTCAGAGGGACTAAAGTCTCCGTCTCTCACTGGTCGTTTGAGTCTGTCTAAGTGTGTGTGTCTGTGTGTGTTTATAAATATATACATATATGCGTTATTGATTGTAATTGAATTTGGTTGGAGCGAACTCTCAGACGATTGTCTAGGCCAAAGCCAGTGATGGATTTTAGGTTTCAGCTACAGTCATCTCAGATTAATGGGAGGAGACCACAGTGGGCAGGGAAACGGAGCGATCAATTCCCCGATAATTCCATATTTTTCACATCATCATCCAAGAGAGAGAGAGGGAGAGAGAGAGAGAGAAGTAGGAGTAGTGTGGAGTGGATCAGTGGCGTGGAGATGTGGCGCTTCGTCACAAGCCTTTGAGGAAGTGATCTGTTATGGAGGTAAATAAATAAATAAATAAACATAACGGAGGACTAAATTGGAATTAATTAAATGTATGGGTGCGAGTATTGACCCAACTGGACGTAAACGTAATAGATGGCTGGAGAAAGAGATGATGGTTGAAAGAGAGAGAGAGAGATGAGAGAGAGAGAGAGAGACAGGGGGGAAAGCGCGAGTTGTGCACTTCTACTACAACAAGGGCATCTGCAACGTGATCGTGTGAACTAAGAAAAGCAAAACTGCAATATATAAAAGAAAAAAAGAGAAATAAATATGACTCGGATGGCAAATTTACACAAAGGCCCTCTCTGTATCAGGGACAGGACATTTTCATCTTCCCAAAGTCAGCGGTTTACTGATGCAGTACTTTTACGCCCTCCATTAGATAAAGTGCATGCTTGTAGTGTTCTTTTTTTTTTTTTCTGTGTGTGTGTGTTTATACCTAAACCCTCTGGCCAGGCCCAAGCTGGATAGAGATCATGTGTGTGTGTGTGTGTGTAGTGCAGGTTTGAGAGTCCGAGTGGTGGATCCTGTTTCAGCTGATCGTGCATGGAAAGGTTTCTGCCTGCAAAGCTACAAAAAGTAAAAGAGAGAATAATATTTAAAAAAAGAAAGAAAAAAAAAGACAGAGAGAAAGAAAGAAAGAAAGAAAGAAAGTGTGTGTGCTTTTTGACGTGTGTGGGGGTTTTTGGTGGAAGTGAGAAATCTGAAGAGAACAAGAGCGAGGTGAAAAATGAGCTCGGCCCCCGTTGGCACAAATGTGTTTGTGTGGGCGTGCATTAACATTTACGTGGGCCGGATATGCAAAAGCGCTCAAACAAAAAGAGCGGCTACTCCTAAATAGCCGAACGCTCTGCAATCCATCACCCTGCGCTCGGCGCTGCCCAGACTCGTTTCCCTCCTCTTCGTAAAGAGATGCTTATTTGGCTCAGAGGAGAAGACAATTAGCCCGAGTATGAGTGTGGACTCGGGCGAAATCTCGCCACGCCGAGAGCCGCCGCAGCCGCATGGCAGAACCGTTCGAGGGCCTGACAAGCAATTAGACCGGAATGAGCGTCGGTATCTCTCTCTCTCTCTCTCTCTCTCTCTGTCTAAAAGATCCTATAACAGCTGCGTTACAGCTTCATTATTTTATTACTGATCCTCATGGCTGGGGGGGCTTTTACAAAGAGATCCTTGATCTCTGGCTTGGGTTCTTCTCTCTTCAAAGCGCCCCCTGGTGACCGGTGCCTTGAGCAGTTCAAGTAATACTTTGACTAAAAAAAAAATCAAAAAGATGTTCCTTTACTCTGTATGAGATTATACCAGTCAGGAATTCTGTTGGAGGAAATGCGAGAGTTTACAGTTTTTCATTAACATGCCTCATATTATTATTATTATTATTATTATTATTATTACAAACAAGAGACTAGTAAAGGAACCTTCTATCTCATAAACATCCGCCAATTTTAAACATTTATAAATGGTTATCTCAGTGGCCTCGTACCTTCAGGGTCAGGGGTTGGAATTCTGTCCATGGAGTTTGCATGTTCTCCCCGTGCTTGGTGGGTTTCCTCCAGGTACTCCGGTTCCCTCCAACAGTCCAAAGACATGCTGATTAGGCCAATTGGTATTGGTATTGCCCTGTGATGGATTGGCACCCCATCCAGGCTGTACCCCACCCCAAGTCCACAGGGACAGGCTCCAGGCTTTCAGTGACCCTGTACAGGATTGAGTGAGTGAGTGTTGGGAGCTCACAGTGCTATAAAAGGAATAAAGTACTACAAGGTTGTGCTGTTGCAGTCGCATGCTTTATTTCCTCATACTGATGTTCGTCAGCTGCTGGACCACACCAGGAGAAGTTCGCCAAGAAAAAAGTTCGAAGAATGAGACAAAAAGTCTTACCAAAGCTTTTTTTCTTTTTTTTTTTTATCGATTAGTCCTCGGTAAGCACTTTATCCTGGTCAGGGTGGCTCATGGATCCAGAGCTAATGCCAGGATGGGAAAACAGCCCGGATGGGATGCCAAGTAGGGGCAATTAAATATAGCTGGGCCACCTACTCACAGGTTTATAGGAGGTGGGAGAAAAACAGGGGGAGCTCCTGCTCAGGATCCAACCCAAGGCTGGGAATGTTGGTGGGAATGTTCTCTCGATTTTACTGTTTCACTTTCACTGGGTTTTGTTCATCACTGGAGAGATTATTATTATTATTAATAATAATAATGATAATAATAATAATAATAATAATAATAATAATAATATATGTTTTAAAAATCTCTCTAGTGCATTCCTGTCCCATCCATCCATCTAGGAACCTTTTGTAGTCCAACTAGGGACTGTGGAGGCCAGTGGTGACCACTGTATTTAGTCCCATTTGTCCAATCATAGTAGGACCTCCAGTCAACATTCAGACACTAGGATTAGGCTAATCTGCATGTTTTTGGACTTTTGGAGGAAACTTTGAGAACCCAGAGGAAACCCACCAAGCACAGTGAGAACATGCAAACTCGATGTACACAGACCCTGACAGGAATCAAACCCAGGACCTGGAGATACAAGGCGATATTGCTAACCATTAAGCCACCGTGCCGCCATTATAATAATAATAATAATAATAATATTAATAGTGGAACAGGAATCCACTAAAGTAATGAATTCACTGAGACAAACAGTATAACAAACAGTATAAATAGCGCTTTAAACATCGCAGCAGGATGTACAGGTTCACAGGTTATGTGAGCAGATCGAAAAGTTTGGTAAAAATGGAAGTGTTCTTACACACACTGGGAAACAAAATCACGTCTTACACACACAGAGGGGAAAAAATAAGCGTTGAAAAACTCGGCCTTTAGGCTTTCAGTGTAAGTGAGTTTGGAGTAAACGGGTTATCTGTTATCTCAGTGAAGGAGAATGTGTAGAAATGATTGCTTGTGGTAATCATGCACACACACACACACACACACACATGAAAGCTACAGAATGTTCACTGGGATATTATATCAGTTATTATTATCATTATTATGAAAAGATGATCGTCTGTTCAGTGGAGGTGGATCTTTGAAGTGGACGATTGTTTTCACTTCTCAGGTTTCAGGGCGTTAGTGTGTGTGTGAGCGTGTATGAGTGTGTGTATATGTGTATCGCTCTCCATTTCAGTAAGTTGTTAAGGGAATTTAAAGGCAGGGATTTTTTTCGGACTTCTGTGTGTTAGAAGTCACTTTGATCAATGTCTGCATCTGCTTCCAGTAGCTGCGGGGCTGGAGAACTGCTGAGAGACGAATTCCTGCGTGTGTGTGTGTGTGTATGTGTGTGAGAGAGAGAGACAGAGAGCAGGTGCGTAGGTGTACAATGTGAGCATGTGCATCCATTTTGCTTCTCCTCGTGGCCGAGGTGTGAAAAGCGGACCCGTGTGGGGAACGCGGCTCGGCTCGGCTCAGCTCGGCCTCGGCTCAGGCGTCCTCTAGTCTCTAATGAGAGGCTTTTTCACTCAGCCGATTGGAGCTAATGAAGCATCCGCACTAACGAGGGAGCTGCATCATGATGGCATGGCGCCATTTGTCCTCTGAAAAGGCATGCATGCACACATCGATATGTCTTTTTGTTTGAGACATAAAGGTTTAAAACACGTCATATTCGTGCGAGCGCTCTATCATCTTAAGCAATGTAGATGATTTTAGCAAAAAACGTTTAGCACACTTGGGGACGAAGGTGAGAAGTAAAACATCAGATTTTTGTGTTGAGGCAGCTCTAAAAAACTGTTCTGTGTCACATTGGGTTAAAAACATCTAACTTAAGTCACTTCAGGCTGGTAATGTGAACATATAGCCTTAGATATTTTGCAATTTCTTTCTTTTTTTTTTTTAAATCACAGAATAGTCTATTCTGAAACAGAACGAATCAATAATGTGCAAAAAAAGCACTTTCTAATAGGGGATAAAAATTATTTAACAAAATACAAAAACTGATGAACCAAACTTTGTTAAAATGTAGAACAAATTTCATAAAATTAATGATATTAAAATCTATAATGCAAATTGTAAAAATGTTGCCAGACTATATAATGATTGTATTATCATTATTATTATTATTATTATTAATAATAATAATAATAATAATAATAATAATAACAATATCTGAAAATGCAATTTGGAAGACAATTAATTAAAATCTGGGGAAAGAAATGATTGGAATCTTAAACTCAAAAATATTACACTTTGAAACAAAAACTTAAAGAAAAAAATTCAATTGGAATGCAAGTGTTAAATTTAAAAGAACAGTTATTAAAACTTGCTCAAAATGTAAATGAAATTAATATTTGCAAAATAAAATTTAAAAAATCAAAAACAAGTAACTTTTTGCTAGCTCATCCACACTCCCAATCATTTTGTTTGCATCTTTCACTCATCTTCACATTTTCACACTCAGATTTTTTTTGCCACTTTTTCTATATGGTAATGATTTTTAAAAAGAAAAAAATCACCATTTTTGTACATATTCTTATCTGTAAACTATAACAAAAATATAAATGGTTATATAACTGTTATACAGTATGAAAACGTCTAACATTTATATAAAAATATGGATTTGTTATATGTTTGGAGCAGAATTCACACAAATTCTGGTCAAATAACAACTAATATCTATAAAATATAAATATGTTTGGTGTCTTTAAATATGGCAAATATATATTATATGTTTATTGTATAATATATAATAATGTATATCATCTGTGGATATTTATTAATAGAAAAAGGTAAAAAAAAAAAAAATCTGTAAAACAATGTTTATTTATTTCAACAATTTCAGTAAAATACAGCATTTTTGCAGAGTATTTTTGTTTTACTTTTCTAAACTACTATTTTTGGTCTAGTTAATGAAATATGTGTATCTGTATAAGCTTTAAGGATTTTGATCATTACTTTGTTTTTATATTTGGAAATATAATTCTCAAAAAAAAAAGTATTTTCAGCTCAAAAAGAATATCATAATGTGAAACCATGCTGCAGGATATAAAAGTAAATATATCTTACTATAATGTATTATTGCGTCACAGGCACTGTCCTGATATTTACAGTATACGGAGAGCAGAGTATAAAATCTCCAGATCTCTTTAAGAGCCCCTGGAGAGAAAAAAAAATCTACACACACGCGCACACACATCTACAGTACAACATATTCGGTGAAAGTGTCATTGAGTGTTTAAACTTCTTTTCTACTATGCAGCTCTTCGTCCCTGGGGTTTGTCGTTCCTAATCAGCTTATTGGGTTTATAGTATTGTTTATTTTCATTCTGCGATAAATCCAGGAGTAGTTGGAATTGATTTTCATTCTTATATCCTTGATTTGTTGTTTGTCCGGTTCATACAAGAAATATTGATGATAATAAATAATAAAGCAATGATAATAATAATAATAATAAAAGATATATTACCCCTCTGGTCAATATTGCTCCACAGCACTGAACACACACCAAGTCTATATTCAGGCTCGATTTCCTCACCGTATATCTTTCGGGTGAAAAGAACAAGCCAATAAATCTTGCTAAAACCGGTATTTTATATCTTTCGTTATCGACTGCAGAGGGTTTGAGGGTTTCGAAGAAACGCACTGGTGTACTGTTGCAACCTCAAGCAGAGTTCTTCCTCTGCTTTTTGATCTAGACGCCGTACTGTATATTACCCCACGTGGTTATGTTGTGTGACGAAACACAGGACAAGACAGAGATCCGATGTCTGTAATAAAGTCCCAGAACATGGAGCGCTTCGAAGTAGGAGTGTAGGAGAAATAACAAGCACATGTCAGTCATTTCTGCTACTGCATGCGGCGGCCTTGGAGCACCCACAGGATTTATGTGGCTGAGTCTGAATTTAATACTGCATTCGACTAAAACTTGTAACTCCTAGTACTGTGAAAAAAGTCTTGAGCCCCCATCACTTCTTCATATTTTGCTTCCAAAGAGCCAGACTTTCTTGTTTTTTTAATGTAGTCTTGAGGAACAGTTCTCCAGGCTTCCTGAAGGACTATTCTGGCTCTCATTTTTGACAAGTATTTGTCTTTTGTTATTTTCAGTCCAGTCCCTGTACCTGAGCAGTTTCTGAGGGAGGTTTTCGGTTTGTTAAGCCACACAGTGACCTATAAATCATTCAAGTAAAAAAAAAAAAAAACATCTAACTTAAGGCATGATCCAGTGAGAAACAGGTGCAGATGATGACAGATGATCAGGCCGGTGATTAGTATACTGGTGATGCTGAATGCTGAG
>JAQMYL010000023.1:32545663-32561896 GCA_030014365.1 Clarias pachynema | reverse complement strand
TGGGGTATAAGGCTGTGAGTTGTATAGGGGTATTGGGGTATAAGGCTGTGAGTTGTATAGGGGTATTGGGGTATAAGTCTGTGAGTTGTATAGGGGTATTGGGGTATAAGGCTGTGAGTTGTATAGGGGTATTGGGGTATAAGGCAGTGAGTTGTATAGGGGTATTGGGGTATAAGGCCTTGGGGTGTATAAGGGTGTGAGGTGTATAGGGGTGTAAGGGCACTATGTGTTAATGTAGCATTATTTTGCCATAAGTCAATAGAACTCCCTCACAAAAGATGTCTCTCATTCTCTCTCTCTCTCTCTCTCTCTCTCTCTATCTGTGTGTGTGTGTGTGTGTGTGTGTGCGCACCCACCCCGCACTACTCCTCCATTCGGGGACAGCAGCAGCAGCTCTAATGGCATTAGGGCAGGGACAGATCTGGCGGGTGTCTGCAGTCTGCCGGTCTGGCCGCTCTGCACTAATCCCATCCCACTCTCCACCAGAGACAGGAAGAGAAGCTAATAAATAAATGAGAGGATGCAGGAGGCAAAAAATAATATATAGATTACATCCTGGCTTCTCGTAAATCATGTTCCAAACTTCCAGTAGACAGGAGGGCGGAGCTTGCGGACGGGTGGAGCAGACAGCGTAGAGTGCCAACGAGTAGAGAGAGAGAGAGAGAGACAGAGGCAGACCCGAGAGAGAGAGGGGGAGAGAACGACTGAAAGTAAGAGTGAGTGAGAGAGACAGCAGTCCTGAAAATACTCAATATTTAAGATAAGAATTGCATCGTGCATGCAAGAGGGGGTGAAAACAAAATGCAATCGGGTGTAAAATTAAGGTTAGGTTTGTGTGACGGTTGTGTAAGGCCAGCTCACGCCCAGTTGGTTTATTTCTTTCCCTTTTTCAACTCGCAACGCTGCGACTTCCATCGTTTAATGGATTTACAATCACGGCGGTTTTCATTTTACACCCTCTACGACCGTGTTCAATTCCCTTTTTATTACTCTTTAATATTCCTAAACTTGGTAACCCGAGCTTTGAATAAAAAAAAAAAAAGATGAAAAAAAGAAAGAAAATACCAAAGGGCTGTTATTTGTCACACCAATAAAAGCCGCCTGAATTGAATTGAACTGAGAAGGAGACAGAGAGTGAGACGGAAAAAAGAAAGTGAGAAAGACAGGGTGAAAGAGAAACAGAGTGCGGGAAGCATTTCCATCCCTCGCTCAGACTCTCGAGGCTTGGCGTCTAGGTGTTTTTAATTGATTTTTTCATTAGCCAGACAAGAGATGGGGATGGGGCGTGTGTGTGGGTGTGTATGTGTGTGTGTGTGTGTGTGTGTGGGGGGGGGGGGTATCCATTAGTAACGAAAGAGATAAAAACCGTAAACGAGTGAGAAAGCCAAAGAGAGAGAGAGAGAGAGAGAGAGAGAGGCATGAATAAATGAACAGACATAGTGACATGTTCAACATGTGCCACAGAGCCCTAAAGAGCATCTTTCACGTTTTCACACGTGCCTGACCACTCGCCCCCTTCCGCATTCCGTCTCTTCTGCTAAATTAAATCAATTATCTTGCTTAATTAGTCACGAGGTCTCAGATTAGACGGCATCTTGATTTCACAAGAGCCGAGGCGAAAACGTATTTTTCTGTAGATGTAAACTCAGGTACACACTCATTAGCACCGACACCTTGAGATGTACAAAGCTTCAAAAAAACAACAACAACAACAACAACAACAAAAAAAGGAAGTACGAATAAATCATCAATTAGCGAGAGCCGTACCAGAAGGCTCGGTGTCATTTATCACTGGAGCCTTCAAAGGAATACGGCAACATTATTCAGCCTAATCTCTATCAACTTTGTCTGGTGTGTGTGTGTGTGAGTGTGAGTATGTGTGAGAGAGATTGCAACAGGACAACCATTCGCTCCAAATTCATTTAGAATGGAAGTATAAGGGCAGATGTTGAAGTCAGAGGGTTAATGTTGTAAGGAGTGAAACACTATGTGTCATGATTTTATAGAAAAACAATCAACAACCCAAATTTTGTTATTTTAACAGAATATGGCAGAGTGCTTCATCCCTCTTAAACCACAGCATTTTGCTGATGAGTACAATTAATAAATGGCATTATATTTTGATCTGTTTCTAGCTATAATTAATGCACATCATGTCGTTCCTGTTCTCACTTATGTTATAACAGCTATAAACAATAAACAATCACTCTATCAATATCCTATTCCTATCCTTTAACCATGTTTTTTTTTTTAATTTATTTTGGTGAAGGGAGGGGCGGGACTGGACAATACGCAGCTTGTCAGAAAACACGGTTAATGCTTTGAGCTCTGACTGAAACAAAGCACTGACACTCGAGACTCCTTTAATAAAATGCTGTATATAATATCCGTAAAAGTCTCCCCATTGAAAACTAAACACTTATTCATTTTAAAAAGTCTTCCAGAATAAACAGAGGAGAAACTCCATTGCCTGATGGAGTCTGTGACTGAAAAGCGCCGGTTAATTTCCAACACAGGAACAATACACTTAAAAGTAATTTTGTTCCCGTCAGACATTTCTAAAGTTGCCATCAAAGTGAGAAAAATGCTTCTCTAAAACACAGTGACAATTTCTTTCCTTTGATAAACGGTTCCTAAAGTCCTAAAGGACCATTTATACAGATTTAAAGCTTCAGAACGCGATAATTTCACCGAAACGCTGATCAACTGCCATTCGACATCTGTTATTCTATTATACACACGTGGAGCCGAGCACCTGTACTGCAATTTGATAGAAATGTAAATCACTTCTAATGGAATCTTTGTGAAATCAACTTAACGATTCGATTTAATAAATCAAGCTGACAGAAAACCCCTCGAGCTCCAGGCTTTAATACAGTCCAGTTCATGACCAAAGAGCAAGTCTCAGAAAAGAAAAAACACACACTTCTGTTCTAACTGACATTACAATGAACACCGACTTCACGAGGTTCGTGACTTGAATGTGGAAACATTCATCAGTGCTAGAATGTTATATGAATAATGATGCGATACATTTTTACACATCTACGGTACACACACATCCAAAACCTGGGCAGTACTTCCTGTGTATACTATGTGATACTTCCTGTATTAATGCCAATGTTGTGGGAAATACTTCCTGTAGGAAATACTTCCTGTATATACTATGCATTACTTCCTGTATAGGTACAAATATTGTGGGCAGAAGTTTCTGTATATTCTACACTGTACTTCCAGGATGAAAGCCAATGATGTGGACAGTACTTCCTGTATGTACTATGTAATACGTCCTGTATTAGCATCAGTGATGCAGTCAGTACCTCCTGTATATAGTAGATTATACCTCTTGTATAGGTACAAATATTGTGGGCAGTACTTCCTGTATAGACTACAGGTATGTGATACTTCCTGTATTATTGCCAATGTTGTGGGAAGTACCTCCCATATGTACTACTTCCTGTATTAGTGCCAGTGATGTGGAAAGTACTTCCTGTATATACTATATAATACTCCTTGAATGATGGCCAGTGATGTTGGCAGTATTTCCTGTATATATACTGCAATAAATTTCTGTACTGGTGCCAATGATGTGGAGAGTACTTCCTGTATATACTATGTGATACTTCCTGTATTAGTTCCAATGATGTGGGAAGTATTTCCTGCATATACTATGCATTACTTCCTGTAAAGGTACAAATATTATGGTCAGTACTTCCTTGATGTACTTTGTAGTACTTCCTCTATCGGAGCCAGCCAGTACTTGTTGTATATACTATACTGTACATTACTTCCTGAATGGGTGCAAATCATTTGGCCAGTACTTCCTGTATGGGAGCCTGTTATCTAGGCAGCCCTTTTTGTATATACCACGCCTTACTTTCTGTATATATATATATATTGCAGAGTATTACCTGTTTGGGTAGCAATTATGTAAAATAGACTTACTGTGTATTATACAGAACTTCCTGCCTGGTTGATTCCCCACCATTAAAATCTATACGGATCTCCTGCCTATTACTTCGAATCAACTTGTTTTGCTTTCAGGCAAACATCTTGAAGTTTACACGGAACAACAGATGCTAGATTAGGCTGAAAATAGCCGTAGTATTCCTCCTTTAATACACACCACAACGAGCGCTTGATGAGACACCGAAGCCGATCACCTTCCAGCAGATGTGACAGCAGCCCTTATTCCTCTGTGTTTATGTAGATTGACTCCGCTTGTCAGGCTCGCTTAGTGGCGCGGGGGCCATGGAAGCAGACGGACGGATGGACGGACTGAGAGATAGAGGGAGAGAGGGAGCGAGGGAAGTCAGTAGACGAGGATCAGACATTCCGGTCACGACCAATTTGCACCACTACTGCGT
Source organism: Clarias pachynema (assembly GCA_030014365.1). Taxonomy (NCBI): domain Eukaryota; kingdom Metazoa; phylum Chordata; class Actinopteri; order Siluriformes; family Clariidae; genus Clarias; species Clarias pachynema. Next base: position 32,557,529 of record JAQMYL010000023.1, on the reverse strand, counting down.
TTTAGCTTGTATCTTTAAAACCAATTTTGGCTCTCTTGGGTTTCTACACCACCCGATACTCCATATTCGCCTGGCTGTGGAGTAGCCAGTCCCAGCTCAACTGAACACCAGACACCAAGTTGCAAACGTAGACACATTCGCAGACATGCACACACACACGGTCAGACAATGTTTTTTTTTCCCCTCATAATGCGCTGTGCAGGTGGGACGAAGCCTCATCAAGACAGGCTGAACAGAAGGAAAAGCGTGGTAATGGCATGGTGGTGGTCGGAGAGTTAAGGCTTACAGACGTGGGCTTTTGGAGAAGGAGGAGGAGAGGAAGGGAGGGAGGGAGGGGAGGGAGGAGAAGGAGCGAGCGAACGAGCGCGCATCTTCACTTCTTCCCTTCTTCACTAATTGTAGCTTGTGACTAATTGGCATATTAGCAAAAATCCATTCCAGGCTAGCGGCAAGAGCTGCCAGGGACACCTCATAGCTCATTATGTCCTCATATTGTGGGGAGAAGAGATTGTTTTGAGGGGAAGGGAAGTGCAATCTGCAATTGGTCAGGTGAGAACGGCAATTAAGGAACTGCACCGGTTTGTAAAAGCCCGACGCCGTGCTCTAATATAAGCATAATTTACCATGGTCTCTGGTGTCTGGCTTTAAATTACCACAGCAAGGCTCTCCGGATCTCGAAAGAGAACACAGAATTGATGCAAGACCCATGTGTGTGTGTGTGTGTGTGTGTGTTTATGCACATAATGCATTAAAGCCAAACACATTATTTCCCCCCTTTTTTTCTTTTCTTTTAAGGGTCGGTGTGCTGGGTTTCTATCACGTTTCTCGCTCATATAATCGCTTTGTACGAACGGTGAAAAAAAAAAAAAAGACGACTAAGCCGTATAAATGCATGAAGTAAACTCAGAGATGTTACAGTAATGACAGACTCCGGATCTGACTGATAGGGAGCGTTGAAATAATTGGCCGATTACGCGCAGTTATTTTCTAAATTTCTGCACGCCGGTTGATGGAGCGTGTTTGACGAACAGCGTTAAGTGTGAACCGGGAGATATCTTACTCTAGCGAGACCCTCTGTGATTTCAGCCTTTAAAATTTTTAATAGTCATTTCGAGGCCTTTTTTTTTTTTTTTCCCTGGGTTGCGGCGTTTACTCTGTGTTGCAATCGTGAATATTGAGCATTAACACCTGAGCTTGGGGAAATTTCACATTTCAAACAACCCAATTACACATATGCCTTGATTTCCAATTCTTGTCTTGTTTCACTCTTAATTCCTCCGTCTTTCCTTCCTCCCTCTCGTTCTCTCTCTCTCTCTCTCTCTCTCTCTCATTCCCTCTTTTCACATGTGATGTTTTTGCGCTTAAGGACGTTAGAATATTTCCACCAGGAGAACATCGATCCCACTAAAACCTTCCCCGTCCCAGCCAATTTACCCGCACTAAAACTAATATTGTCTTTAATCAGATGCAATTAGGACTCCGAGTTAAGATCTCCTCCCAATTAAAACTCATTAGACCCCCTAATAGCGTTAGCGAAGGCTCTAACTGCTGCTCATCTGCGCGGCATGTGAAGAGGGGGGTGGGGGGGATCGGTGGGGCGGGGTGTGTGCTACTGGCAGACGTGGCATCCTCAGCAAAACTGACACCCACCAGACGGTTAACACACAGCTGGAATCTGTAAACCGAGCTTCCTGTACCGTTTCCTTCGAACGCATAATGCTCTACTTATTCCCTCCATATTTTCCAAAAGCGATCCCACGTCGTCGCCTTCTGTTCTGTTTTCTATCTGCTTGTCTGCTTCTCTGAGTCTCATCTGTTCATATGAAAAGCAGTTAAAATGTAAAACTCTGGATTCTGATTGGTCAGAAAATGTTGATTAATTTTCTGTAACAGCAACTGAAACTCAGAGGTTGATATTAAGAACATTAATGCAATAAGGTTTTTTGAATTTCTGAATTCAGTGGTGAGTATCAGTGGTGTCAGTGCTTTGTACAAAGAGCATTCAAGTCAAATCGGGACTTGTGATAAAATTTATGGTGAATGAAGGCATAAAAGCAATAGACATTTACAGAAGAGTTCGAGTACAACATAGTGACAACGATCGCGGAACGACGATCCCAGCTGAGGCGGCTTGGAGCCCACTGCCATTCCGGGAAACATGTCAGCAAGTGGAACGCCCAATACTTGAAAACTTGACGTTCGCAGTCATGACTGCAGTGGGCTCTGAGCAACCACAGCTGAGATCGTCATTTACAGATGTACGTCCTTCTTTAAAATGTTGGCACCATGTCAAATGTTTTACTTCAGCTGGGAGCTTCGTCACTGCACTGTACTTGTAGTCTTCTGTAAATTTCAATCACATGTTTTACGCCTTTTACACCAGAAATTTCAACACTTGACTTGACTTGACTTGGTCACCCCTCGTACAAAGCACTGACACTGAGGACTCCTTCCATAAGTCTAGAAGACTTCACCATATTAAAGTCCCAGTTTGACTTCCCGTATAAAATCTTACCTCGTACATCTGTAACTTTTTGGAATTTTTGGGAACAAAGCACAACAAAGGCACGCAAACAGCACCATTATTATTATTATTATATATTAATATTTATATATTATATATCTTAGAAGCAACAAAGCACACCGAATCCCTTAAATCCCATTTTCCCCTTGTAAACAAACCTATAGGAACTCAAATGTCTCGAGTTTGTGCCGACCCACTCATTCAGACATGTGGACAAGAAAGGAAGGAGCTCAGAGCTGGTTATATGCTGAGGTTCTGTGTAGGGAGCTAAGGCCAGTAAGAAGGGCATGTTCTGTGAAGAAAGCTAGAGGGAAGTAATTTTCAATATCATCACTAGAAACTATGTGGGTTTTTCTTGTATTTGTTTTTATTTGTGATTTTGTTCCAATTTTACATGAAAAAAAAAAACAATCATTTGTGTTTTTGCCAAAGTTTCATTAGCTTTCCCTTCATCTCCTGGTCCGCAGGGAGCGCCGAGTAGCCTCTAGCTTGAACACTGAAGTTCTTGTTTTACTCTTATTGGTTGCTGTTTGTTGCTGTTTTTAGTGTTCGTTATACATGCGCTGCATGGATTGCACTGAAAAAGCAGTCTGGAATAAATGCAACAATATCTGCCCATGAGCAGCATTACTATTTATGCCATGGCCGTGCTGAAATCTTTATTCTGATTTGTCAAGAGGTGCTGATTAATTTTCTATAACAGGCAGTAGGCCAGCTGTAAATCACAGGTTTAAAGGTATTAATGCACTCTTTTTAATATGTTGTTGTTTCCATAGTAACACACATAGACATGTATTATGGATAACAGTGAATAAAAAAATATTCAGAAGCTTTCCATAAGAAAACATTTCATTTAACATTTATATTCGTCTCTGGTGTTAAAGACACTGAGTTTGCACAGCAGCTGGCCTTCGTCCTGCTTAGCGGTCTTGTCCATGGTGCTGACCTTAAAGACAATTTTAGACTGTCTGATTCCTCAGCCCTTTCAAGCTTACTGTGTGAGATCCCAGTGAACTCTCTGATAGGAGATTTTTTTCCCTGTCTATTGGGATTTTTTGCTAATGTTTTTATTTATTTTTTTGGCTGAAACTGAAGGATTTTTGGATGAGTGCTTAAGCAGTACTCGCACTGTAAGACTTTAATAAGATCAGAAGTGACTCACACTGCCAACAAGTCCAACATAGAGGGTTTAGAGACAATTATTATTATTATTATTATTATTATTATTATTATTATTATCTAAGAAGCAACAAAGAGCAACCAATTCCTTAAATCCCATTTTCCTCTTCTAAACAAACCTATTCTATGTGTAATAATGATCTTAGTAAAAGCACAGATTTATTTTACCAATATAATCTATCACCAACAAAACACACACACACACATACTGTATAAAATACTGTGTAAAAGTCTTGACACACCCTTATTTCTTCATATTAAATTTAATTACATTATGTAGATGATGTAGACTAAATTAATGAAATATGAACCAATATTTTATTGCAATAAGGTGCAAAGTGTCTAAAGATATAATTTAAAAATTGATTGTTTATATAACAACCTCAGCAGCAACCTTATTTCCCCTCTCATCTGCTCCAACCATTCAGCACTGTGCGGCTTAACAAACAAAAAACTTTCTTCTGAAACTGCTCAGGTACAGGTATTGGACTGAAAATGAGAGACAAAAACTTGCCAAAAATCACTGTGCCCTCTCGCACCTCCAGGGTCACGGGTTCGATTCTCATCTCAGTTCTGTGTGAGTGGAGTTTGCATGTTCTCTCCATGCTTGGTGGATTTACTTCAGGTACTTCAGTTTCCTCACACAGTCCAAAGACATATAGAGTGGGATAATCTGTGTTTCTAAACTATCTGTAGTGTGTGTGTGTGCGTGTGTTTGTTCCCTATGGATTTATTAGCACCTTGGATTAGCACCCTGCCTAGTGTCCCAAGTCCCCTGGGATAGACTACAAGCTCCATGTGACCCTGAACAGGATATACAGTACATTATAGAAAATGTGTGAGTGAGTGTTTTTATTTATTTATTTATTTTAGTGTTTGATGTTTAAACATCAAGCAATATCGGTATCAGCTATAAGCACTTAATAATCAATAATAGAGAGCTGTGATTTCTGCTACTGTCATAAAATATTTTTTTGAAAAATAATCTTAGACGTCTCAGATTTCCTCTGTTAAAAGGTTTAATCTCAGTAAGAATGGTTTGTTTTTGGACATTTCCTTAAAGAGATATCTTTCATTTCTTGGCCATTTTTATGTTGAATAATGACTTTGGTTTGATGTTAGTGAGCATACTCCTGCCTAAAAAAGCCTTGAGCAAAATCCTTCTCCTAAGTCACTTTGGATAAAATCCTCCAGCAAAATGGGTCATTATCAATGCATTTATTCAGAGGTTAATTCTCACGTTCTGCTTTCTAAATTCAGACATCAATTTCCATTTCTTAGAAAGAAACACAAACATCCTGATGTTTGTAAAGTGAAAGCGGTTTTAATGCGTCAGCAACGGAGCTCTCCGTGGTTCTGAATGAGTTCTGAAAAATTTAAGGAAAAATTAAAAAGAACAAAACTAACTAACTCAACTTCAGAGAAATACACGTTTAATATGTAACACAGATTTAATATTAGATTATGCTTTTTTTCATGACAGGGTGGTGTTATTTGGGGGAAAAAAACAAAGTGTGAAAAAATGCAATCAAGCTTGCCTTGTATAAAAGAAAAAAAAAATCACACTCTGTTAAAACCTGATTTGTTTGGCTCCACTATGGTTACTTTCACACTTTGATTTTTTTCCCTTTCTTTAAAGATCCACCTACTGTCTATCAGTGAACACCAGCCAGCCTTTTTTATTATTATTATTATTCTCCTGTTGCACTTTGGAGATTAGACTTGCTGATCTTTATGCTAATAATTTCATTAAGCCATGATCTTTAGATAATTAGGTAATAAGTTCAATATAATTACACCTATTAACACAAATCAGAGCAGGCACAGGGTTTCTATGTGCTTTCATTTTTCTTAAAAAAAAAAAAATCTTTCTGGATGTTGAACATCTCATCGCTGAACTGGGAAGAAATATAAATATAGATGTAAGCATAATGCCTGTGTAATCGACAGAGAAACCCATGCTTCATGCTAATCATGAAATTAAAGTATGTTTGCAGGTATTTAACATGGACTGAGTACAGAGTGGAGACCAGTAAAGATGTCTCACGTTAATCATTTCTTCTTGCTTTTTAAGTAAAGTGCCATAGTATATGGCTATAACTAGTTATGTAGCTTTGAAAAGATTGTTTTCACTGCTTTTACATCTTTACCTCTCAGTGTGAAGTCCCATATCATTTATTGTCACTTTAATTCACTGTACAGGAGTAACAATGATGCCCTAATAACATGCTAGCAAAATGGATTCCAGGATCCAATTAGCAGTGATGATCGGATGCCAATAGAAATAGCACAAATCCAACATCCAGGATAACACCCGCTAAGAAATAGTGAATCGGATATCGTGGAAGAAAATTGCTCTGATCCTGTAACCAACAGAAAAGACTGGAATTAGATTTTAAAATGTAAATGGTCACATTATGTATAAAAGTGACCCAAATTTATTCCTTATTAGGATTGATTTTTATTACATTTCGGCTCTGTTCACATTACCGGCCTAGAGTGACTCAAATCTGATTAGTACCCCATCTTGACACAGATCTGATTGTTTTAGAGCTGTCTGAACACACAAATCTGACGTTTTTTAGATCAGATCGGAGTCACTTTTGTATGTGGTCCTAGATCGGATACATATCCGACACGTGGTCATGTGACTTGAATGAGAACGGGCAGATAGGAATTGATTTGACTTTTTGCCTCTGTGCATGTGTTGTTTGCTCGCTGATCCATCAGTCAACATTAGATTTCATAACAGCGCTAGCAACAGTTGCTAAAACAGCTAAAGTAAGGCATCTGGGTTTTTCCTTCTTCTGGACCTCAACAAAGACAGCTGACCCATCGCTCACCTTCCTCCAGAGCAAAACCCTAAGCATGTTTTTTTCTTTTTTGGAAATAGCCTTTGACATTTGGCAAGTAAATAATTTTTTTTGGAGTTTTGTATAAGTAATTTTTTTTAAAAGCATTTTGGGTTATAAAACATTATAAAGGTTATAAAGTCTGTTGGTTCAATTCTCAAGGCATTGATTTGAGTTCTGGTATTGTGAAATCTCTAATCCGAACTGACCTTAGAGTAGCTGTTGGTTTACTCATAAATGTAATTTCTAGTTATGCTTAGCTAAAAGATGTTTAAATTCTAATTATAATGGAGAAATGATCATATAACATCTATAGTTAGAATGTACTGTGACAGTATCTTGTATGTGAGAAATGATGATTGAATGAGGCCAACTCTCGGTTTGTAAAATGCAACTACTGTAAAAGTACTGCTTTGTTTGCATCTCCTGGTCAAATGTAGCTGCGCCCGTTTTTTCATTAGTTGGTTTCCTCATTGCATTCCTCTGTTTTCTGGATGACCCACAATAAACAACTCTCTACGAAGTGTTAATAAACAAAACTCCAGGAGTTTCCCCGGGAGCAGATCTCTGCTGTTTCTCTGCTGGTTTCTGTCATCTTTTTCACTGCTCCGAAACAAGTGTTTCACTCGCGGAGCGCCTTGACAGACCTAAACAGACTCAATTCAACAAGTTTTTTTTTTAAAGAGATCTTTTTAAAAAAAAATTTCGCAGTGTAAATACTGTACAAAAATATAAGTTTACATGCTTGCATCCTGCTTCTAAACGTATGTAACAAGGTTGCCAAATCGGTCCACTAGCTGCGAAAACATTAACTAGGCCACAATCTCCTCAGCTTGTTATCAATAATACCTTGAGATTAGCTCAATTTTACACAATTATGCTGCATAATGTTACTCCATTCGAATGCAATACAATTAAACTGATGAGGTGTTGTGACATATTAACTATGACACACGTCTGCAAATTGGACCTCAAATGAAATTTTGCTCCTAGTTGCAGCTGTGTGTGTTCATACACTACGAGTGAATTTTAATGCAGTCCGGCTGACGTAAGGCCATTTCTCTAGACCGTGTGACATCTGACACCGATCCGAGCTAATTAGCACACGCGCTCCGCATCCCTCTCCTTGCTCCAATCAGTTTTCGCTGTCAATCAACAAGTTATTCCGGATCACGCTGATGTTGTGGGGATAGACTCAGGTGCGGGACAGTGGGGATAATTGAAACTAATTGCGCATGCTGTGGATTTGAGGCGTTTACATCACCCTGCTCTCTCCGGAGAAAAAGAAAAGAACTGCGAGTGAGAGGGAAAAGAGAGAGGAAGGTGAGTGAGCGAGAGACAAATCAGATTCAGATGCTGGTGAACCTGATGTCTCTGATTCTCTGATTTGCTTCCGTCAGCCGGGGAGAATAGCGTCGGCTTATCAGGATAATCGCACCTCGCCTGTCTGGCTGTCATGAGCAGGAGAGAGGAAACACACCTTTGATCCCTGAGCCTGGAACACTTCAGCTCTACAAGACAGCTCATTGGCCTCGGGGCATTTTTTGTCCTATCTGGAAAGGCAGTGACATAAAAATTAGACAAATATATGAGTAAAAAAAAAATGTGTTTGCGAGTGTGTGTGTGTGTGTGTGTGTGTGTGTGTGTGCATATATTATTAAATAAATACATGACCTTATCTTATTAAATAAATAATAAGATTTATGACCTAACCCTTAATCAACATAATGACTAGTGACTAGTGATTAACATGTTAAACTTTACACAGTTAAAAATTTACTGTAAAATGTACAGTAAATACTGTAAGACTAGAGAATACAGTAATATAATTTGTAGGTATTGAACTGAAAAGAAAAGAATCAGTGAGATGTACAAGTACAGCAGCAGTTACCAGTTTACATGTTTAAAAATATATTGCAAAGTGCCATATATAAGTTACTGCTAAAGAAAAATAAATATTGCAATGTGATATATTTGCAGATATGTATTATACGGTCAGTTATGTTAAATGTATAGAAAATAATTTCAGTGAATAATTGGGGGAAAATTCAGTATAAAAGTGTAAAACATATTAGGATGAAAGTAATATGATCCACTTGTATCAGTAAAGACATTTCTTTAAGAACAATTAACATCAGTTCAACAAAAGCAATATGTACTGTAATTTACTGTAAAAACAATCGATCTCTAATGTAATATATTTGCAATTCAGTATTGTACAGTCATTTTATGTTCAATATTAAATATTTATAGTAAATTGTAAAACTTTACAGTACAGCTGTAAAATGGCTATAAAAAAGTATGAAAAAAAGTATACAGTAGTAACATTATGTAGGATACTTGCAGCAACAAATAGATTTCTGTAAAATTTACAAACAAAATTTGTAAAAACAGTTTGAGTTACCAGGAAGTTTATTGTAAATTTAATTCTTAACATATTTATAGTAATGTGGAATATTTACAGGTAAGTAATACACTGTAAAACAATTTTTGTCATATAGACAGTAATCTGCAGTAAATAATTGTAAAATTTGTACATAATTTTAAAGTAAATAATGTAATATACAGTAATGTAATACATTTAAAGGTAAGTAGTACTAAGTCAATGTTAGGAATAAATTATTGTTAAAAACAATAAGTAAGTTGTAACTATTTTCAGAAAATATTTACATTAAATAAATAATATATTCGAAGGTATGTGCTAAACAAAGTATGTGTAAAATTTACAGTAAATAATTGTAAAGCTTAACAATAAATAATGTGAATTGCATTTTAAGTAAAGTAGTTTAATAAACAGTATTTGCCTGTACTGTAAGTGCTGTTAAAACTTCTGGCGATTAACAGTAACTTATTGTTTTTTACACTAAAGAGCTTTTACAGTTTTACAGCAAACAATAAAAAACACATATTTACAGAAAATGCCAATACAGGTGGTAGTTGTAACATCTCATAACAGCTAATAATTGCAAACATAATGTTAAATATTTGCAGGTTAGTAATGTGCTGTAAAAATAAATCTATAAAAATATACAGAGTTGTTGCAGTTTTCCACCAAACTACTGTATATAAACCAAGTATTTTTTACACATACTGTACATAGTAGAGAAATGCTACAAAACTTTACAAGAGCTAGCTGTAGCACTAAATAACAGCTAATAATTATGAACATAGTTCTGTAAAAAGTGCGCAAAAATGTAAAATAGACTGAAAAGATTTTTTGCAGTTTTATAGCAAACAATCCAAAACATGTATATTTACAGATATACTACAGGGAATTATGTAACATTTACAGGAGCCAGCTGTAAGCAGTGTAAAAGTTACTGGTAAGTAATGTAATATAAACCTTGTATATTTACTGTATAGATGTATAGTGCAGAAATGCTGTAAACTTTACAGGGGCTAGCTGTAACAATAAGCAACAGCCAATAATTATGAGCATAATTACAGTTAAGTTCTGAAAGATATTTTCAAGTGTATAAAATACTGTAAAAATTGTAAAATCTACAGTAAAGAGATGTTGCAGTTTTACAGATTTCATAACACCTTATAATTGTGAAAATATTTGGAGTTAAATAATCTACAATATTTGCAGATAGGTAAGTGTGCTGTAAAAACAATCTGTATAAATGTACTGTACAGTAACACTATTAATAATTGTATTAATAAATAACTTTGTGGATAATGAATTATTATATTTATATAATAATAATAACAACAACAACAACAATAATAATAATAATAATAATAATAATATAGAAGTATAGTTGTTATCAGTATTTATATGTTTTTTTTTCCAGGGAGGAGGGGAGGTGTGGTGCTGGGTGGAGGGTGTAGGGGTCAACGTTCACAGCCTCAACACCACTTGTAATATCACATTATATTTACACTATTGATCTATAATAAGGACTTTATTCCCAGAAACGAAGGGTGCTGGTGTGGTCAATAGATATTGGCTGAAGTTTATTAAAAACAAGCTATTAAAAAGGGATCTAGGATGAGACGGATATGAGAGAAATACTTACAACATCGTGTCTTGTGAACTTTCCATCACTGGATTTGTGTAGTGTACTGTATATGCCATGTACGCATTTGGTGGTGGAATTCTTTGTCATTTGGTGGTGAGTACACGTGAGGAAACATGTGGGGAAAGCATGAAATTCCACACAGACAGTAACCCGAGCTCAGGATTGACCTTTGAGGCAGAAACTCTACCCGCTCTAGCACCACCCATACGCTCCATAATCATAATAGTTATTTGAAGTTCTGTAATATAAACTGGCTTCAGCACCTACGGCTTTCACAGCTGATTGAAGGACATCTTATGTACATACTATATATAGAGCTATACTGAATCTCATATGTAACTAATTTACACACACACACACACACACACACACACACACACTCTAACGTCTTCCTCGCCTTCCTACAGAAACATTACCTTAGTCTGCTTTTGGGAAAAAAAAAACATTTCTCTGCAAAATTTGCATTTCTATATGCTGACAGTGGCGCCAGAGAGAGTGGATAATTGCACCAAATGCTCTGACTCTGAGAGAGGAATAGAGAGAGATACAGAGAAGGCCGTCTAAAAAAAAAAAAGAAACAGCCATTACTGGGTGGTTTTCGGTCTTTCTCACCACTCGTCATTTCCATCCCGCTCTCAACCACTTGTACCGCTGAAAAGATTTACCTTGGTCTCCCATTTTGCCTATTTCCTTCCACAACGTGTTCCCTAGTGGCTTTAGCTTCAATCTGTTGCTCGATTTGCCTCTCAGTCTTTCTCTTATCCCCCCACCTCTCTCTTTCGCTCCCTCTCTCTGTCTGTCTCATCCATATTCATCCAGAGACTCACTCGCTCCCTCTGTCACCCACAGCACGGCGTTAATACACCAATTAGCCCTGAGAGCAGATAATGGACTATTTCACGTTGCAGAAGAATGAGAGAGAGAAAAAAGAGTTAGAGTGACAAGGAGGAGAGAAATGGAGTCCTGAGATGTTACTGATTATGAAAAGCTACCGGGCGGCTGCAGGGGCGCTTGGTCAAAGAAGAGGTCTGGGGGTTTGAAACCGACCCACGTGCACATAATGAAACTGTCTGCTTTTCGTTTTAAATGGCATTTATACCTCTAGCCTTTTATCACTGTGATAAGCCCTGCTGGAATTTTGGAAATCTAAATCGTGTATACATTTACACATTTACATTTGGCAGACGCTCTTATCCAGAGCGACTTACATTTTATCTCATTATACATCTGAGCAGTTGAGGGTTAAGGGTCTTGCTCAAGGGCCCAACAGTGGCAACTTGGTGGTT
>JAQMYL010000023.1:32508685-32543680 GCA_030014365.1 Clarias pachynema | reverse complement strand
AACCCTCAACCCTGGAGGTTCGAGGCCACAGTGCTAAACAATAACCTACCATGCAGTCTTATAGTGCCCCTCAAACCTGCACATGGATGTTTAATATCCAGGGTCTACAAAGCTTATAGAGGTTAGAACCCCGTTTATAATACCTGGAGTTATTATAGTCTTTCATATAGACCTGAGAAAGAGTTCTGGTAATCTCGGTGCTATATGAAAGATTTTCGAAGCTACACAAAATCAAAAACATTGAGCATGACAGTCACGTCTATTGACACCGAAGCTAAATCTTTAGCTTTCTAACCCATTATAAGCAAAAAAGAAAAAAAAGGGGGAAAAAAAGATAAAAGATTAGATTATATTGAACATAAAAATATTCTGAAGCAAGTGTGTGTGTTTGGGGATAGCTTTAAAATTATAATGTGTCATTATCAATAACAGCTGACGGTCAGTAAGTACTCACAGACAGGCACTATTGTCAGGCAGAATACTATCCTAATTCTTATGTCAATTTGTAAATTAAGGCTTTGGTATTCAAGGCTGAAGACCCTATCTGAAACAAAGGATGAAAATTTTTTCGAAAATTGGGGTAATTAACAGCTGTGTGTAAATAATACGATGTAGGATACAGAAGCACTATAAGCTTTATACATGAACAATGTACTTGTATGTCTAAAATAACTTAATTGGTTTTACTTAACACACACTGTATATATAACTCTGGCTCTATAGGCTCTTTGGGAATTGTGGTGGAAGTTGAAAGTGAAGCAGATGATAATGTGAATTCAGACTGAACTTTAAAAATAGACTTTAAACACTGGTGAAAGGTTACAGAAATGACATTCTTAGCAGAAAACAAAACCAGGACACAGGACTCTTTCAAAAGAAATTGAAACAAAGTCAATGTCAAAATATAATGGGCAGGTAATTTGGAGCAAAAAGATATTTTTTTATGAAATCAGTGCTTTTAATATGATAAAATAGATTGAAATATGGAACAAATATATAAAAAAGGTTAGGTGAAGGTTAAGGCTGAATGTTAGCCATCGTCTATACACAGAGTTTATTATCATGCCGAAGTGCCAAAAAAAAAAAAAAAAAAAAAAAATAAAATGTGCAGATCCTTGACTGACCACTAGGAGCTTGCTCCAAAATTACGTCAATCCTCACATGTTTAAACGTTCAACTTTACAACAGAAATAAACTGCTTTGCATGCTGAACAAAAACACTTTTGGTCTCCATAGCATGAGTTCCCATTCATCACAGCTGTTGTTGGTTTTTTGACTGCTCCTGTCAAGGGGTCGCCACAGCAGACCATCCAATCCACAAACACCTTGGCACTGGTCTTACGCCAGATGCCCTTCCTGAGGCAACCCTCCCATTTTATCCGGGCTTGGGACCAGAACTACATCTATTGCCTGGGGTTTGGGCATTGGGTGGAAATTGAACCCAGCCCTTCTGGATGGGCGGTGAGAAACCTACCAGTGAGCCACCAATGCCCCCACTCTTGACAACCGTACAGGGGGTGAATGTTTACGTAACTTATCAATTACATTTATATTAAGCCATAGAATTACATATAATTATGGCCATGGCTGATTTGAGTGACAGCTGCAACAGCTGTGTGCTATTCATCACTTTAGCTAACCAGCTTGTTTTCTCAGATGTGTGGACCTTGCAAAGCATTCTTATTCACGGGATGACCTGTAGGGGTATGGATGACGAAGCTCAATCAAATGCAAAGTAAGGTTAGCATATATATTAAAATTAGGCCCCATAACAGTTTATCTAAGCTACAACTAAGCTAGTTTGTCGTAATTGAGATGAGTGAGCATGTTCCAAACAACAGCCAGGCTCAGTTCGTTATGCCCATTTGCCCATATGGATTAACCGGGGTTTAAGTGGAGACAGTTCATGGCGACCATCAGAGGTCCTACAGTCGAGCTTCAAAACTGCTTCTCAGGAAACCTATAGGTTTGTCCAGTTGTTTTATACATTCTATGATTATATCACACACTTCAAAGCTGATGAACCTTGACTGCATGTCTTTGGACTAAAGTACCTGAAGGAAACCCTACAAGCACTGGAATAAAAATTTATCTAGCCAGCAGAAGTAAAAGACAGATAAAGAATGCACTATAAGTGAACAACAGTTAAAATGAAACTACAGTATGTCTGACATAAATGTACCGATATGGTGCAAGTGTTAAATCAGACGACAAATCAGACACCTGTATAAACTTACCTTTAAATCAAAAAGTAACAACCTGAAAAACAGCAACACATTCGAAAAGAAGCTTTACTTCAGCAAACTGGCCAAGGCTGAACTTCTCAAATAAAATAATCTGATCTCTGGCTTACAAAATTTTTTTAAATTCTATAAACTTTCTATTTATTTGAAATAAATTTTTCCTTTTTAAATAAATCTGATTTAACACTAATTCATTTATTACAGTGTAAAACGAAGGAAGCAAATGTCAGACATGTGGCTTGTCTCGAGTAATTAGGACAAGTGTGAAAAAAAAAAGATTTTTTCCACTTAAGACGTGTTCACACTTGAAAGTGTCATTTAATTTTGTGCCACAATGATGTTACTGCAAATTCCTAAACCTTTGCACAGCTCAGGCACAAACAAATCCCTCGGTGTTGAATTAACTCCTAACACCTACAGTGTGGAAGTTACAGTGCCGGAGTCATATTCGTGTCCAGGTGATAATGCAGCACATGGGACGAATGGCTGGATGAATTAAAATTCAATGTCTGGAGTAGTGCTGGGAACTGACGCAGCAAACATCGGCGTGGCAAGGGGGCAGCGCGCCGAAACGTTTACAGGACTATTTGATGATAATGAACAGACTTATGTGCGTGTTGAGCCAGTTACAGCAGCGTGATGGTTGGCAGCAAAACAGACTTCATCGTTGGGTAAGTATTGAATTCCAATGGGTCGGAAAGGAGTGTTCTTAGGAATAATTAATTACACTAATTAATTAACATCTTAATTAGCAGGTAGATGCAGTGTATGACAATATCACACGGATCCTGCAGATTGCACAGTAATTGTAAAAGCATTATATAATCTATCTATGGATTCTACAGTAAATGACCATCTGTTGAAACTTACTCATTTAAAAAAGAAAAAAAGAATGAAAGAAAAAAAAAGACATCCCAGGAAGATATCAATATCCTAGCGAGCATGCATGTCCATTACTGAGCCAGTCTGGTCAGACTTAAATTGGCCCATTAAAGATGTTGTTATTGGTCTGTTTTAGGTCTGAGTTCATCTTCTTAATATCAGGATTCTTAAATGGTAGAGGTATTGTTATTATTATTAATGTGATATAACATTGAGCGCTGTGTTTGGTTAAAGACGTCCTGACTTTACAATGCTTTTGGGATACTGGAGGCTGGTCCCTAAATATATAACAAAAAAAAGCATTTAAGGATTTTCCTCTGGCAAAAAGTCTAGACATCATGTCGATGCCTGGCTAATGCATCATTATGCTTACTAGGACTGTCCAATCTGTGACAGTCACAATGGATTTTACTTTGTGCCTGGGATCAGATTCATGTCACATTAGTAAGTGACCCTGCAAAGTCATAACTAAGTAAAACAAAATGCTTGTTTTTTGTTCTTTCTTTTTTTCGAAACACTAATATAGGCCTCCAGAAATTAGAGCTGTAACCCGAGCAGATTTATGATCTAAATATGTGTCCATTTGCTTTTATGAAACAATGTTTTTTTTTTTTCCACCTTTAAATATACAGTAGTACAATTCACGTTCTTCTGAACATCACCTCCTGCCGCACTACACACATCAGCTAAAGCAAAACTCCTGAGGTTACAGGAGTAACCTCCCTGATGGCAGAGAATCATGACAATGAACATCCAAGACAAGGAACATCCAAGTAACATCCAGGTATACAACATATAACCAAAAGTATGTGCACCCCCTGACCATCACATCAGTATATTTAATTCTTACCTCTTCTGTTTACACAAATTGTGCAAAAGGTCCTTTTATGCTATGGCACTATCATTTTCCTTAATTGGAACTAAGAAGCCTAAACACATTCCAGAATCACACTGCACATGTGCATAAAGCCAGCTCCATGTAGGGCACCATGGAGTGAAGATCTTACACAGAGCTCAACCCCACTGAACCATCACCTTTGGGATGAACTGAAACTGGAGACTCCTAGACATCCCTACATCAGCACCTGAGTACAGTAATGCTATTGTAGAACGCCTGACGTAACACAAATCCCTACAGAAATGCCCCAATATCTTGTGGAAAGCCTTCTCAAATATAAAATAGCAACGAAGGAGTCAATCTGTAATGTTATGATCAGGTGACCACACACTTATAGCTATTAGGCTTATGCAGAAAACCAATGCAGCATGAAGCCACCAGTGCAGCATGAAGCCACAATATGACCCTATGGGGAGGTAAAATATATTTGCACAAGGTTAAATACACCAAAAGAGCTTTTAGTTGCCTGATGCACTAGAAATAGCTTGATCTGTTTTGGCATAAGAGATGTATATAAACCTTTATCTGTAATAACTCAAAAATTAGGGTGCATTTATAAAAATGAGGAGTTAGTTATCACTCTTTTCTGTACCTTATCCATGTCCACATAAAAGAGTCAGCTTGTACCTTAACTGATGAAGAATTTCAACTTCAAGCGATGATCGTGTGGAATTTTAAAGACTTGACATGAGTTTATTTCTTAAGAACTCCAAAGTATGTTATGAATATCCTCCATGAAGGTCACAAGTCCTGAAATCACCACCATGACAAAAAAATCTCCATTGAATCACATAACCAAAAATGGTGAAATGATAGTATGTCAAAAGCCTATACTGTATATACTGTATGGGCCATAGACCTATAACCACAGGCCACTCATTTATTTCCCTGTAAAATAATATAGGCATTTATACAGTGTAAAAAAAATGACAGCGGTAAGAGATGGGCTGGGACTTGTGTGTGTGTGTGTGTGTGTGTTCTTGTGTGGGTGTGTGTGTTCACCCAGACGTCTGTGTATCCAGACCAAACGTCTTCTAGGGAATCTAATTATGGCCTCTCACTCTGAGTCCTGAAATAGCCTCTGCGCTAGAGCCTCAGCTCCTTTTTTTAATATACTCTCCTTAATGTGAGCGCTGAATGCTGAACAGACAGATATCAGAAGCAACACTGACGGCGGACTCACCTACACCAAGTAGTTAGTGCAACTCTGGGACATTTTATTTCCAGGAAATTATCACGACGGCTGACGCTACTGACCGGCTACCGACGATTAACTTCTTGGTCTTCTGAGAGGTTGGTCAAACTTCTAGCCACACACTTGAGTACTGCTAATATGTGATGCATCCTCTAGACTATTAGAAAAAGAAAAAGAAAAAAAAAAAGGTTCCTGAAGGTTCCTTGTGGTGGTGGTTACAAGTCCTGGAGTTCTTTGGGTGGTTGTTGTAATTCGGTTGGACTCGTTATTTGTCAGATTCTGCACAGGACGTACAAGGCTCGATCCTGGTCTTTATGTACCGTACCACCACCTCACTGTTAACCTAATTGATTAATCAGCTGATGAGGTTGGGGAGGGCAAGCATGTGCAGGCCAGTCGTAGGTACGTTAGGACCAGGATTGAGAAGCACTGCTGTACTGTAAGGGTTATCCTGAGGGTCAAACTTTATTGTAAATTATTTTTTAGTTTTATCTTTATTTATTGCTGAAATATTAATAATCCATCTTGTTGAGTCCAAACTGGTGTTAAATGTTGGTGAGGTAATGATGAAAGTATATGAATTCAATCCAGATTGTTGGAAAATCAAAAACCAAACCAAATCATGTACCATGGGTGACATTTATAACATATCCAAAAAATTTATTTTGAAGCTTAAGATGGAAGATAAACCTGGCGGTACAGTACCATTATATACAGTTTTTCTTGTTTCCACTTTATCTATCATGTAATATTTGTTTTTCATCGATTCTTTATTGTATATCACAATCTGAAAGTCGTAATGGTGACCGCTGACTCATTTTGGGCTTTTAATGGGATCGGAAAGGGTCTTTCAGACGTTTGGTGGTCTTTGATGTTGACCTTATGGTTTGTAAGCTGTGGTTTAATGGGCCTAATGGACTTCAATATTATTCTGATGACTGTAATGGATGTCTGCTGTGTTGAGGGATTTGTTGAGGGTTTTGTCAATTGTTTTAATATTGTTTGTAAAGAGGTTCTACATGGTAATTTTTTTTAATTTTGTCTGGTTGAAGGTGAAGCTGTGAGTTCAAGAGGCACCCCAAGCAAGAAAACAAAACAACAACAACCACAAAAAAAAAAAAACATTTACTGTACTGGATCAAACCTAGAACCTGTAACTAGTCAGTGTTTCATTGATTACACTCCTGACACACCTGAACATATGATGGATGGGTAGCTAAATTAAAACCGCAGAGGCTGCTGGTGTAAAATGTCTGAGAGAAATTATTAAGTAGATAAACATTTTATTTCTTCTTCCTCCTCCTCCTCTTCTTCAGCACAAAAGGTTTAGTTATTATTATTATTATTATTTATATTCTAGATAATAACAATAATAATAAAACTGTAAAAAATAAAATGTATTAGCTACCTTGCTACTATGTTACCTCAGGAAGGAGAGCCGTTGGTGATTCGTTTTCTCGTCACGAACGAATTTGAAAAATAACCGACGCACGAAAGCGACCGTTAATACAAACCGTTAGATGGAAGGAAACGGAACAGGCGCCGATGCCTCGTGTTACCGCGTAAAAACGGCTATAAAGTGGTATATGTGTATGTATATGTGTAAAAGAAACGCGCTGTTTGCGGGTTTATCCCTCGTCCACATGTGAGAGAGGAGTGGAGGAGTGAGGAGTGAGTGGAGGAGTGAGTGCAGTGCGCGCGCCACATGCGCAACATCATCTTTTCCCACATTCGGGTCTGGTCACGGAGACAGCCGGAGCACACCGAGCCTGGCCGAGCCGAACCGAACGGAACCGGGCTTGGACATGGACTCGGTGCAGTTATAAAGGATATTTGCTTTCTATTGTTGATTATTTTATTTTTTTTAATATACGTGATTGTCGGTTTCACACGTCTGTTTTTTTTATTTTATTTTTACCCTCGCTTTCAGACGGACTGCTTTCACGGAAGATATCCTGCTTTATTTTTTTCTTTCCCCGCATCACATACAGCCTGTAAATATTCCTGTAACACCTCTATAATATCTCTCTCTCATTCCGTCTCAAGGAACCGGTGCGTTTTCGAAACGAGACGTTACACCATGTTACATTAATAACCGTCTCTTCTTCACGTGCGCGTTACGAAAATAGGACCGCACGTGCAGGATTAAAAAAAAAAAAAAAAAAAAATCTTTCTTTTAATGTGTGCGCGCGATAATATTCTTGGATTCTTTTATTTTATTTTTTTTATCCTTTTTTTTCCCCCCGCGATGTTTCTCTCGCCGTTGATGTGGGACTGCTATATTCTGGAAGACTCGGTTTAATCCATCCTTCATTCCTCCTTTATGCGTAAGAGAAAGCACGCAAGGAGAAGACGGCAGAGGGGAAAATAAAGGCAAAAACAAACAAACAAACAAACAACAACAAAATAATAATAACAATAAAAGAAGAAGAGAAATACACGGGACGTTAATCAATAAGGGAGCGATGAATGCATGAGACGCAGTGAAGAGAAAGAAGAAAGGAGGCTGGAGGAGTGAAGGAAGGGAAAGAGGTAAGCGGGGTTATGGAACAAGGTGTCCATCAGGACACCAGGCTATAGGACACCGCGCGTGCATGCTCGTGAGTGACAAGGACCGCTTTCCCGCACTGACCGACGGCAGAACCGGAATAATAAGTTGTGCATTGTGTGAAATGTGTGTGTGTGTGTGTGAGAGAGAGAGAGAGAGAAAGGGAGATGCGTCAGGATGTCTGTTGAAAAGAAAACGTCGCGTATATTTAATAAATGTAATAATGTGTTGCTTTGTCGAGGCTGTACACTACATTAGAGCAAATGTAACGCGTTTGTCCTGCACTGTTCATGTGACATGCGTTACACGGACCCGTGCACGCGCAGCCACTTTCATAAAAATGTAACACAACCGTTACAATTTTAACCGTTGAACATGTTTTATGTTGCCTTTATGTAGCCTTTTTTAATATGTTTGAGTGTGTGTGTGTGTGTGTGTGTGAGAGAGAAAGAGAGAGAGAGTGTGTGTGTGTGTGTGTGTGTGTGACCTGATGTGGATATCATACTATACAGTATATTCACATATTCACACTATACACGCATCTGAACCTCACACTGAAATGGGTGAATAATTATGTGTCAAGATAATAATCATGTTATGGTCGAAACAGGTTCGGCGAGAGCAAAGGAAGCTGTTCAGTCCTGTGAAAAGAGAGAGGAAAGGAGAGAGAGAGAGAGAGAGAGAGAGAACGAGAGAGAGAGAGAGTTTCATCAATAGGCAACTCACGGCATGTTATACAAGAAAAATCCGCATTAGCTCAAATACCTACCTGGTCATAAAAGGTAAAAATTAAAGGCCATGTCGGAAAACGCCTCCTTTCTATAATGTGTAATAGCTAGTCTATGGTACTGTAGTTACCGTGGATGGAATGCTAGTTTAAATATTAATAATCTACTATAGCGCATAGTAACATATACTATATAAGAGGTGGTTCGTGCGAATAAAAACGAGATGACGGTACGCAGGAGGGAGATCTATACAAATCTGAACGTCCGGATCCGGTCCGATTTCACGCGAGAAACAATACGAACGCTAACCCTGCCCCTAACCCTTAACCTTTGAGCGTTGTTTGTTGCAAATCGCAAAAGTTTGAAAAATCTGACATTTCAGAACAACCTGGAAAAGGCTGAGAAAGCAGCATCTGCTCTAGTCTGTCATTGTGGACTCACTCACTCACTCACTCACTCACTCACTCACTCATCGTCTATACCGCTTTATCCTGTATTTAGGGTCGCGGGGACCTGGAGTCTATCCCAGGAGACTTAGGGCATGAGGCGGGGTACACCCTGAACAGGGTGCCAATCAATCGCAGTGCACACACACACATACACACACACACCCATTCACATGCTACGGGCAATTTGGGAACGCCAATTAGCCAATCCTGCATATCTTTGGACTGTGGGAGGAAACCGGAGTACCCGGAGGAAACCCACCAAGCACAGGGAGAACATGCAAACTCCGTGCACACAGACGGGAATCGAGCCTGACAGGGAATCGAACCTGGACCCTGGAGGTGCAAGGCGACAGTGCTAACCACTACACCACTGTGCCGCCCTCATACAGTATGTCTGATCGTTATATCGTAAGTACAGCGTGTAAAACTAGCCGTAAAAAACAGGTCTCCCATGGAGGATTCTCATCGTCTCCCATGGAGGATTCTCATCGTCGAGCTCTTGTGACAGAGCAGCCCACAAGGGCTCGTATCTTTCGGAATACAAAATGACGGAGGTGCCTATCTGTTTATCTATCTATCTATCTATCTATCTATCTATCTATCTATCTATACATGCTAAAGCGGACGTCACGACCTGAGGACAGCCTGGTGATTCCTCTGCCTCGACAGCCCTGATAAAACCGATCGTTAGCCGATTTAAATCAGGCGCAATTACAGGTTCAAACCCGATCTCCACCCCTTAAACACGGATCGAACCCAATCAGTCTGAACTGGCTGGCTGTCAGACGCCGAGAAGGATTTATGTCCGCTCTATGTCTTTCTGTCACATCACTATCAGAACGATTATTCTAAGCTTCCAACGGATGAATAATAGTCAGGCGTTAGCGCGATATTAATTACGGAGCAATTCTTTTATTATTTTTTTTTTAAACGTGGCAGAGGGAGATTTATTTCTGTCGTAATATCTGTATGCTTTCTAAAGCAAGGGCATTTGTTATATATTTCATGCGATAAACAAGATAACGAGGAAGTATGGAGGCAATTAAGCCACAGCCGTTTCAGATCTCGTCCCTAATTGGCTCAGCTCAACACGCCAGACACGATCTTTAGTCGTGTGAGATTTCAACCCACGTTCCCATTTCTTAACATCTATAGCAGTCCTGCAGTCCTGCCCCTTATAATGAACCGTACTCTCCCGCACACACACACACACAGCCTAATAATGAAGGGGTCGGTATTAAGACGTCGATTCTCGAGTCAGTTTCAATTCAGCCAGCTGTTCTGTAGAGCCGGTTCGAACGTGATACGGCGTGATGCAATGTCATACAGGATTGTGTAAACACAAGCCACGCCTCCTTTACGAGGAGAAGCGTGGAGAGTGAACGAAGGTGAAAGACGCAGCGTCAGACGAAACGTGCGATGTTTTCACAGCTGTTAATAAAAGATGAGGCGCACGTGTGATCCAGGAGTCTATAGATCCCACAGACGCTACACAAGCGCCCATGTCTAAGCCAAATGATCGTTCCTAAATTATAGACGCAGCATGGTTTTTTTCTAAGGAGACGTCTGTATGTGTAACGCAAAATTATTCATAATCAGAATTATTAATTAATATAAGTACAAGAGAGCGAGCAAGCAGTAGGGTTTGGAAGTATAATGGTCTAAAACAGTTTAATATGTGTGAGTCAAAAAAACAGAGAAAAAGATTTTTGCACAAAAAAATCAAAGAAAGCCATGCGCCTTGTCCCGGCTTGAACCCTCAAGTCGTACGGAGCGTGTTTTGTTATAACACATGCATATTTCATCACGCCTTATTCCTCATTCCATCTGCCACCTCGTGTGTGTGTGTCTCTATGTGTGTGTGTATGTGTGTGTGTGTGTGGGTGAGTGGGTGGGTGTGTGTGTGAAGTGTGCACGCGCCCATGTGCCCATGCTCCCGAGCTCACGTCTCGCTCCGCGTCCTTTGTCAT
Source organism: Clarias pachynema (assembly GCA_030014365.1). NCBI lineage: Eukaryota > Metazoa > Chordata > Actinopteri > Siluriformes > Clariidae > Clarias > Clarias pachynema. Next base: position 32,532,767 of record JAQMYL010000023.1, on the reverse strand, counting down.
AGTCGTGCACCTGAAATTGTCCCCGTTTTCTTTTTCATTTTTTATTCTTTTTTTTTTTATTTTCTCTCTTCCAACCACCCGAGATCTACAAGCTGCTTATTACAGATACCATACACCCGTCCGGTCCTGACATCTCTCCATCAGTTTCGCTTTCTTTCATTCTTCCTGCGTGGTGCCTCCCTGTAGGCGACAGAGTTGTTCAGCTGTCAGTCACAGCCCCTTTTTTCTTTTCCCTGTCCGCCGTAGTTTCTTGTAAGGCCTTCCCGGAGACAGCGTCCCCGAGGACCCGAGCGGACGTTGCCGGAATTATTTATATATTTATTATTTTGTTTTGTTTAAGCTCAGCAGCACTCTCTGTAAGCTGAAATTCATGTCCAGAAATGTACGTGCTCCTTTTCCCCCAGGTTTCTTTTTTTTAACTTTTTTTTTTTAATCTCAGGCTTTTTGACGTCCGTGCTGCGGCTCTCCGAGGTCTACTTTACAGTAATTGGCTATTAAACAGATTTCACCTCATTTATTATTACGAGAGGCCTCAATGAAACTGGGTTCAGGTTTAAACCGTCACTTTATCGCTCATGACAGAATGGACATTTGCCAGTGACTCAATAAACACACACCAAAAGCAACAAACACACTTATAGAAATCCAATCTTACAGTTTATGAACTAAGCGATTATCATACAGTACATCTTATATGTATCCTACAGTATATCATATTTTATATATTAATGCAATATCTTTAGAAAGTATTTTAGCTTTCGCTTTTTATAGCTCTTGCATTTCAGCATGTAATATAATTAATCTTATATAACTAGTATATATAAAACTAATGCTTTCCATGTTCACATTTTAGTTTTTTTACACAATTAGCAACAATAATAATAATAATAATAATAAAAACATGTTGCTTTCTATAGAGCTATGGATTGTGCCATGATGACCTTTTGAGACGTTTTTTTTCTGTTGCGTGATCATGACTGGGTTATAATATGAATATTACAATAAATCATATCACAGTATGCTGAGATATTGTGGTTATTGCAATAGCGTGCGTTAAATATTGGTTTAAAATTACTTCAGAAGTGTAAAACACAAAATCTTTTGAATGATTGAATTTTCATTCCCCCCCTCTTTTTTCAATAATATATATTTTTTTCATATTAGAAAAAGTAATAAAAATACATTTATTTTGTAGACTTTACCCTAAATAAATTAAATTAAATCACAAAAAAATCACAATATTTCAGTACGTTTTTACAATTTATAATATGCATCATGATATTTAGTGTAACATTTACAAAACGAATCTTTAAAAAATATTTAATATTTACAATCATAATTTAATACTGAAAAGCTGGAAACAATTGTAAGAAATATAACCATCTGATTTTGATTCAACTCTCAAATTTGTCTGTTTATTTAAAAGTAAAAACATTAATATAAACACATATTACATTGCGACATTACATACGTAAACAGTTTAATAATTTGAGACCAGAGATATGAGGGTATAAAAAGTGGCTTTCATAGCCATAAAAATTGAATATCGCTCAATAAAACACTTTTACCTTGTAAAAGGTAAAATAATGAACATGTTTGTATAATTAAAAAGCTATAGAAATACGTGTATACTGTATATAAGCAGTTTCAGTGCAAAATGAGATAAAGTCATTTTGGCAGTTTTGACAAAACGAGATATGTGTAATGGATAAAAATAAATAAATAAATTTTAAAAATCATATGATATAAAAAAAAATAATAATAATTCATGACAATTTATCGCTGTATCGGTATCATATCGTATTGATACCCACTTTAGTCCTGATGTGTATCATGTTTCTTAGAAATGCTTTTAAGGATCATCATATGATATGATATGATATGATATGATATGATAAATGATATGATACATGATATTTCTGTGCATACACTGGCTCACTAAAGGACTGAAGGATATTCAGTGAAAAGTAAACAGGTAAATATAAAACCAGACGTGAAGTACCTGTCTGCGCCGGTTTATGCGGCCCCTGCGTGTCGAGACAGTGATGTAAAAGCCTCGACAGTGACTGCTTTATCCCAACGTCGACTGCTGAGTAAATCCAGCCCACCAGGACGGCCGAGAGATCCAAAGAGATGGGGAGAGGGAGACAGAGAGGGAGAGAGGGAGAGAGAGAGAGAGACAGGGATGAAGACAGGCGTGTTGGTGTGCATAAAGCCGAAATGGTCCCTGTAGCTGATGTAAAGGCACCGAGGCGGTAGGAGCTGTCAGGGCTTTTTCTGTACCGTGGCCTTTGTGCACTAAAGCGCTGTCGCCGAGCGCAGCGGCCTGTAACCGCAGGCGCCGTGCACCAGGCCCTTTGTGCTGAGGAAAAGTCGTAAAAATGAACTGTAGCTGGACGCCGCTGCTGGATGTGGTAGGAACTGAGCGCTGCAGGGAGCCAATCATGGCCTCCACCACCAACCAGCAACACACCAATACAAACACACACACACACACACACTCTGAAGTGGCCCAAAACATTGGAACACACCGATCAACAAGTGTGCATGAATAGAAAAATCAATGGGGGCTCCTTTTCATAAATCGAGCGCATGTTAAATCAGCCGAAGGGCCCCGTGCGGAAACATAAACTGATTGTTTGGCTGCTGTCATCGAGTCTGGTCTATCAACTGCGAATGACGACTAAAGGGGTGGTTCAGGAGGGGGGTGAGGGTGGGGTCGGTTTACAGCTGTGCAAACCTCGAACAGAACCCAATCAATCGCACACTCAGCCACCCGGGCAATTTACTCGCGTAATACCATCAGGAGAGGCGAAATTCAGCATGCGCCAGTTCAAGCTACTTGACTCCCACTCGTTCTGGCAACACAATGCGCCGCCGTGATTGCTTAATTCCGCAAAAACCGCCCAGGCCCAGGCTTTGACGGTCCTCCGAGTTCCCAATTACGGCTACGTGTTTGCCGTGCTAAACATTTGGTGGTGATTCGGTGTTTGTGTGTGTGTGTGTGTGTGTGTGTGTGTGTGAGTATCTGTGAGTGAGTGAGCAAGAAAGAGAGAGAGAGCGAGAAAGCTGTTTAACTCCTAATTAACATTCACTGCTTTGCATTTAAAGCAGATACTTAATTTAATTACCCTCATGAATTCAGTCGATCTCCTGAATCGATCCTGAATCGAGTCCAACCCTTTGAGCAAATTTCACAATGATGGCGAACCAAATACAAGAAAAGATCACGGCACGGCTCATTTAGATCATATCTCCTCAGCTGGCACCCGTGTGTGTGTGTGTGTGTGTGTGTGTGTGTGCGCACATGCACAGTGAGGCTGTCAAACTTCTTTAAAAGTTGCAGTTGACTTTCACTAAAAAAAAAAAATCCTGAATGCATTTGAATATCAATTCTTTTAGATTTATTTTTAGATAAAGGGTTGCACAGAAATGGTTCTGGCATTGTTAACCTTTTTGGGAAAAAGCCAACTCTTTTGTACATATGACTTTTGTGAACGTACAGTAATTCTTCTTATTGTAAACTATTCTGATATTAAGCAGACTTTTTAACTCACATGTTTCATTTTTTATTAAAGGAGATATTTCACTTTCCCACAAATAAATACTATTCAATATTACTATTGTAATAGTAATAATAATTCAATAAATACTATTGAATAAGATTCAATATCCATCTATCCATCCATCTAGGAACCTCTGTAGTCCAACTAAGGACCATGAAGGCCAGTTTTGACCGTTGTATTTATTCCCATTTTACAACCGTAGTAGGACCTCCGGTCAACATCCACACTCGCAGTCAACATGCAGCCTCCGTGTACACAAACCCAACATGGGAATCGAACCCGGGACCTGGAGGTGCAAGTCAAGGTGTAACCAAATCTAATAAATATAGATCAAATTGGGATATTTATATTAAAAAAAGAAAACGTCATACAAATCAGACACCGAGGTATCGTGATCGTATCATATCTGGTGGACTCTGGTGAATCCCATCTTTACTAATTAATCCATTTCAGAACGGAACGATTTTGTGCCCGTTGCTGTAAATACAGATAAGCCACTTATTGCCCCGCCCTAGATTGTCTACCCACTGAGGGTGCGTCAGCGCATAAGCAGCTTAATTTCCGTCAAATGCTGATATTTTTCTCATCTGCAGTTTTGCTATGAACAGCTGGCACCGATCCATCTTTGAAGTTTGGTGCCCAATCCAGGGTCATGACGCTACTGCGCTAGTTTGGACGCATCAGCTGGTTTTTGCTGACCGTAGCCGGGACTTTTCCATCAGAAAGAAAGTGAATCTGTGCAGCTCTTTGGTCCTTTGAGTCGGGTAGCTGATGTAATGTTTAGTGCAGGTTTGCGTGCCTTTTACAGAGCTGCTCTCACGTTTACCTCTAGACCTGGACGGTGAACATGACGGTGGCTTTTCAGAAGTGCCGCTAGCATGGAAAACGTTATGTTTCCATATGAAAGTAAACAGCCAGGCCGCGGGCGGAGAAACACTCAAGTAAAGATGCGGTTGTTTAAAGAATCATGAAGTCTAAATAACTACAGTAATAAGTATAAGAATCCAGTAGTAATTATAACGGCTTTGATAATAACGGGCCGTGATTGTCACTGCCGTAACAAAATGAAAGGATTCCGTGGACTGATTAATTAAGGTTTCAGAAATGCTACAGGCAGTAGTCTTTATATAAGTATAAGGCTGAGCGTAAAAAACAACACAGGAACACAAAGGGTCAGCACTTCAAGCACGTTTTCAGCTACAGTATGTACAGCATGTTGTGGTCATGTGACTCACTAGCGATCGAGCAGCATGTGGTTTAGGAAATGTCAAAACAATCGGCTTGTTGCAATGATACCGTATGAGGTAATGGAGTATGAGTTAAAGCTTTCTCCCTGACAGGAGGAACTACACTTAACAGTCATATCACTGTCTCTTTAATAGTACTTATACACACAGTCATTTCTCACTAGTATTAATGGGAATATTCGCCGAACTGGGATATAAATGTATCATGTAAAAACATCAATCAGAGCAGACTTACTTCATCTTCTGCGATGGGGATGAGAGGGGTGGTGGGTGGTGTAAACATTTTATAATCCGGTCAGTGTTAGTATTATCCATGTGAACACTCTCTGTTGTTGGGGGGCGGGTAGGTGACTGGTGAAGGAAATTTTGCATCCATTACTGATTAATAAACCATGTCAGAACACCTGTCTTCCACACGTCACTTTTGTCCACTGGGTGTCTGGCTGAGGAAGGAGGTCGGATCTGGTCACATTCCACACGTAGAAAAGCGTGTAACCAATCATTGGTAAAACTTGTTTTCTTGTAACCCATCATAACGTCAGGAAGACTAACCATTAGGTCACACTGACTTTTGGTGAATTAATTTTTCATTTATGTACAGCGATACCTCAACATACGAATTTCTTTAGTTCTTTAGGCCAGATTTTGTATTGTGAAACGCATTGTTCCATTGGAAATAATGTAAATGCAGGTAATCCGTTCCAGCCACCCCAAAATATTTCCAACACTATAATCATATTTTGTTTCATATAAAAACATCCCAACAACGTGTAGAAAAGACGTGTAAACCAAGTAAAATATGAAATAAATAGACATAAAACCTCACTTAACCTTATTTTATGATTCCTCTTGGTACCCACAAAAAATATGTAAACTCGTTTAACTTGGCTTTCCACTGATGCTAACAAGTTCTGAACGGCTCCCAGACGTACGTGCAACTTAACTAGCATTCAGTTAGGGCCGGTTCGTCTCAGTTCCTTCGCTTATATGCCGAAAATGCCTCGTAATTTCTAAAATTTAAGTTCTTAAGACGAAAATTCGTGAGATTGGGCACTCGTATGCTGAGGTATCACTGTATGTTTGTATTTGCTTTTCCTTTATAATCCTACAGGTGGAGCGCTCTAAACTATGTACACTTTAGCAGGTAGTACTTGCTTGTGGTAGAAGCAAATCATTTGCTAAGTTGGTTTAGAAAAAAAATAAAATCTTAGATGAGACTTAATTAGTGTAACCAGTCATAACGCGCAGGCGGGATTTGAAGGAAAACGGGGGAAATCCTAACCGTTTGAGACGCGATTCAGTTATATATCGCAATCCTTTTGTGTAGCAATTCATGTATCGACTAAACTGATTTAAAAAAAATTTTTTTGTAAACTGATTTTTTTATTAATGTATGTTTGTATTTACCCTGTCCAGGGTGTACCCCGCCTTGTGCCCGAAAGCCTCCTGGGATAGGCTCCAGGCCCCCCGCGACCCTGATCAAGGATGAAGCGGTATAGAAGATGAATGAATGAATGAATGAATGTTTGTATTTGAGGTGGTTGATATTGCTGTTCTCCTATAATGCTATAATTGTGGAGCTCTCTAAACTATTCACACATTGTGGTAGGAGTGAAGTTTGTTTAGAATTATAACATAATCTAAAAATATAAGAATATCAAATCAGGAATGTTTATAAAATCACAATACAATCGAATCGCCAGCCAGATATCGTGATAATATCGTATCAGGTGGCACCTGGTTATTCTCATCCCTACTCCGCTTGAACCTTAACATGAGTGTAACTAACTTAACATTAGAAGGAAAAACCTCTTTTTCTTCTTTTGTTACATTTTCAGCAAATTAAACTCTTCACAGCAGGCAGGACCACAAATAGCGACAAATAAGCAAGAGTACAGCGTCACGTGAAAACGACACAGGGTGAAACTTGAGATTCGGATACAGAAAAATATTCACTCTACTACCTGTGAAGAAAAAAAAGGAAAAGGTAAAACTGTAATATCACATTTAGCACCCATTTGCTTTTCCAATATAATATGATTTTACAGAATATAAATGCCATGCTATTACTGCGAGCCCTTTTACACAAAACCACACATAACTGTGTTATGTGACTAAGCGTGGGGCCTTGGAGCTTAAACGTTTGTATTTAAAAAAAAAGAGCCTTAAAAAACATTATACTTGGAGTTAGACGTCAACTTGAACCCCTGAGAAAATCCGTAACAACATACTTTCCTTCAAGGTAAAAAGATAAATAAATAAATTGACATGGCAGTCAGAACAGTGGGCTCTCGGTCAACGAGCCAGAGAAAATACTCGACACCTCGAGTTCAAATTACTAGAAAGCTTTCAGAGGTGCCGCTTCAGAGGTCCGAGGGAAATGTTTGATGTAAAAATGTAAAACCGCGGAGAGAAGGAACGAGCACGATGTTAAACTCGATCGTTACCGCTATAAGGTACGACAGAGTTAAAGTGGACGGTTATATCGGCGTCATCTAGGTTTATGTCACTATCTGCCTTTTTACTGTACGGAGTTATCATTCCATAACCGTAAAACTTTTTTCCTTGGATTGTTTTTTGGTATAAACAGATCAGACTGCATTCATCATCTCCCCCCCCACAATAACATTCCACTCCCATAATTTCTCTCGTTTATTATGATTAATATTTCGTACGGGCACATAAACGGTACCAGAGGGTCCTAATACGGCTAATGATGCCGGATAGTTATTACTCTGCATTGATGAGCAGTCAGTATTTCGAGGTCCACATTAATTCACCGCATCCGCAGTTTTTCATTTTAATTATATTTTTTCTCCCCTTTTCCCAGGGTAATTAGTAATTACACACATTAGCGCAAGCACGGCTGGGTAAAAGCGCGGATGCAGGGTTTATCTGTATGTTCGACTGCAAGTCGCCAGTTGAACAGGAACGTCCCGTGAAGGATAAAAATCCTATAAAACAATCGAGCCGGTGTGGAGTGGAGCGGAGCGACTGGATGATTCGAAGCATCACCAGCGACCGCTCGTGACCCCCAAGGAGAGGAGTAGACTCTGGAGAAAACAGAGGGAGGAAAGCTAATGGCCCACACATGTTTAGCACTCGTCCTTGTTGAAGGAAGAAAGACAAAGCTTTGACCTTGTCTGTCTGAAACATCAAGGAGGAAGCAGTCGATATCAGGGCCAGTCTGTGTAAGAGCTCCAGTGTTGCTTTATATCTGAATAAAGCGGGTAAACAGACTGTTTTTTCGAAGCGCTGCTGTTTGTTGCTTTAATAGAAATATATAAATACTTTCCAACGAACATCTCATCGCATCTGCTCATTCTCTCACTCTAACTGGCGTGCTTTTAAAGTTGAAAGTGCTACAGCCTGAATTTGCTCCTTATTTATCACGGTTTATACTGTAAGCCGCCATTTTGTAGAGCCGTGTGCATGCATGGATCGGTCAAGGAGGTGCCAAGATTTGCGGTAACCGTGAAAGCAATCAGGCAATTGTTAAAGGGTGTATTTAACACTATGGTGGCTTTTTAGTATCTGTAGCACGACAGTTGTTTATGTCAAGACACCGTGGAGGAATGCAGTGTGCTATGAGCCACTCGGTTTGATGATCGTCTAAAAACGACATCGCCTACTTGTGGAAAAAGACGCATCTGTTAGTGGGAACGGCACACACAATTATTCACCAACACGACTTGCATGTTACAGGATCTCATCTAGAAAGTATTTCCACATCCCTGTACAGTGCTGACATCACTGTATAGTTCAACTCCATTTCCACATGTTCGAGCCATTGAAGGAGTTCCTGGGAGGCCGGCGTTTCTGACCGGTAGTGCGATCATAGCTCCGGTGTACTGAGAAAACTTCCTATCTTGATGGTATTCACGCGCTAGTGAAACGCTAGGATGATGAGAGCATTAGTGTAGCAGGGGGTTACATAGAGAAAGAAAAAGAAAATAATTGTGATCTGTTATTCTGTTAATCAAAAGTCCCGCTTTGACTCGAACGCCTCTCGTATTTTCCAAGCAGTGAACAAGGAGAGTTTTCAGAGAGCACCCGAACGAACAACTCCATGAAATTTAATCCTCACCGAATAAGGCTCGAGCCGTGCGATTGAATCGATTATTGAATCATTACAGATGATTCGATTCACTGAATCAGTTATTGATTCTGAATCGATTCACACCTTTTAAATTAGGGTGGGGTACACGTACAGCTTTAGCAGAAAACACAACCTGCTTCCATTTTCTTCATAATACTTTACAAATACTCTCGTTTTGCAAGAGTATCGCTTCTTTCTGCTTTTGAATTTATGTGTGGTTGATGCCTTACTGCCACCTACTGGACTGGAGTGTGGAACAGGAGATTATCAAATAAATTGTGACATTTATACAATCAGTGTCGCAAGTTACGCGGTGTTTCAGGAAGTGTTTATTAGATCATTTTAATCCTTTAATACTAAAAGACGTATAGCTGCAGGGAATAAAGGTTGAAAGAATCAAGATGGAAATGGCGATGCTCAAAATATCGAATCGAATCGAATCGAATCAACAGAATATGATTCACAGCTCCTCATAGGGCTGATATGTAGCTGAATTGGTGTGTTTTTTTTGTAGCTACTCTTAACAGTGCGCGATTGTTAGACAAACAATCAGTGGTTTGTGGTAATGCAAAAGCCGGTTCGGTATCGTACACTACCACTTGTGTTTTTGAAGAAGCACACTGCACAGTATGGCTCTTTAGATGCCTAAGAAAATGCAACCAGCATCACACTTGTGTTTTCTTTTCAGCCACGGGTAAATAATTTCTTCTCATTTCCTCATCCTTGACTTTACAGTAGCATTTTTTTTTAAATTTCAAAATGTGTCTCTATCAAGCCAAGTCACCGCGGCGATGTTTACATGATGTTTACCTCGGCAGCCGTTACCTGTTCCGCTCCACCGCGCCACATGACGCATCTATTTACAGTCAGCGCGTGAACGCTGCATTACTCCTGCCGTCCTTTCTCCGTTTAGAAGAGACGTGCGATTATAATAGGAACCAGGAACATGTTAATACGGTTTAGAATTACCACTAATGATGTGGTGACACTCAGTTCCAGTTCTTGTGTGTGTGTGTGTGTGTGTGTGTGTGTTTTGAGTGGAGAGAGGAAACACAGGGACGCAGCCAGGGAATACAGACTGCTGTTTGTTTGTGTGTTTGTAGAGCAAGGGGCAGAGAGAGAGGGAGAGAGGGAGAGAGAGGGAGAGAGAGGGGGAGAGAGAGAGAGAGATGGAAACAGTAGTGAAGTCCTTGGAAAGAGAAATAGAAGGACATGAAAAATAAGAAGATAAACGGCAGGTGAAGGGCATCATAAAGAGAATAATGTTCACTTCAGGCCATCATTTCTCTGTACGCTCTAAATTTCATATACAGTAGATATCTGTCTATACTGTAGAGTCAGCTCCAGAATTATTGGCACCCGCGGTGTTCAAAAAAGGGATCGAAAATGTATTCGGAATGGATAGAGCTGTGAATCATGGGTAGGCCGCCGATTTGATTTCTGGCTGTTGTGATTTTCAATTCACGTCGATTCCACAACACCGATGTTTAACGTCTGATTTTTTTTCGAAGAGTAAAAACAACTAGAGAATCTAACGAACACCAAAATGTCGTGTAACTCGCGGTTTTCCGATTATTTAAATGTCACGTCTCACACAAAGCGATAATATCGATAACGTCGCACAGCTCCTGGAGTGAATGAAATATCAGACATTAAAAAAACAGACATTTTGATCATACTAGTAACCCCCTAATTACATTTTTTTTTACTTTTCATCTTTTTTAATTGGTTTGGTCGATTTATATCAAGAAATGCAACATGCTGAATAATAAGTCATGCAACAAAACAATATTATACACTGTATAAAAGTCCTGACTCTCCCTTATTTCTTCATATTTTTTTTCCCAAGGCCCAGACTTTCTTGTATTTTTAGAGTAGGCTTGAGGAACAGTTTTCCAGGCTTCCTGAAGGACTTTTCTGGTCCTCATTTTTGCAAGTTTTTGTCTCTCATTATTTTCAGTCCAGTCCCTGTACCTGAGCAGTTTCTGAGGATTGGCTTGTTTTTTGTTTTTTTTGGCCTGTTAGGGCACACAGTGACCTATGAATCATTCGAGCTTAAAAAAAAGATCTAACTTAAGGCGTGATCTAGTGAGAAACAGGTGCAGACGATGAGACGATCAGGTCAGTGATTATTATACTGCTGATGCTGAATGCTGAGTGATTGGAACAGATGAGAGGGGAAATGAGGTCGCTGCTGAGGGCCTTACACAAACAATCCAATTTTCAAATTGGATCTTTAAGCACTTTTATTTAAGTTTAATTTGTATTCATCATTTTATCATATCATTATTTAGTAATAAAGCACAGCTCTGGAAAAGTATTATATTATTAATTATTATATTGCATGATCTTGAGTTATTTTGATGTGTTGTGATGATGGCCTTTTACTTTAAATATACACTTTAAATAACAATAGTTACATTTTGAATTTGTCAGCAGTTGACAAAAAAATGAAACAAAACTAATCATTTCAACAACACCTGCACCTGTAAGAAAAAAAAAATACATAAGAAACTGATTATTATGCAGTGGTCTCTTGTTTTTTTTCCAGAGCTGTAAATGCAGTAAATTATGAATTAATATATAATGAATGTATTTTTTGGTCATATTGTAATAATTAATTTTAATTATTATTTTTGCTACAGTATTGTTAGCACTACTATTATTACTACTATTACACAAGCAATCAAACTCAACCACATAATGAATGTAATTATAAAGTGTTAATAATAATAACAATGAAGAATGTATTACCCGTACTGTCCAAGTCTCTCATTAGATTATGTTGTATCTCTCTCTCTCTCTCTCTTTGTGTTAGAAATGTTAATAACACCATGATTGCCTTTATATCCTCTTAGCGCTTGTGTCGTCTCACCCTTCCTCCTTTCCCTCTCCGCCCTCTCGGCACCTCCATCAGACCGTATCCTTGCTCCGAGCGTCCACTAATGCACAGTAATGTAGCACCTACTCAACACACTCACCTACACACACATACACACACTCCCTCAACTACAATCTAGTACAGTGCCACAGCAATGCATTCGGTTCTCCGGTCGTTCCCAAGCCACGTTCTCCGCACGAGCATGTCGTCCAAACGCTGGCCTCCGCAATCATGAACAATTCCTCCTACGTTAACGTTAGCATTCGTGTTTATTAATTAATGTGCAGTTAAAGACAGTGAGAACAAGCCACGGTGATGCTGATGATGACGTGTGTGTTTGTGTTCGTGTTCGTGTTTTTCCACTGAGTCAGTGCCGCTCCCGGTTCAAGCGGTTTAGAAGCGTTGCATAATCCGTCGTAGGAGTTTCATAATGCGAGGCATTAAAATGTAATTACAACCTCGGAGGAGCTTATAAGCAATCGTTCCGTCCAACTCATCCTCCTCTGATGAACGTCCTGGTGCGGTCGCGCGAGGTGAGTAAGTCCACGATTCGTAGCGATCGGTTTAGCTTGGATAGTTTTTAGAGGCACGAGTTGCCATGGCAACGATGGAGCCGTTCTGAACTTAGCCGTTATCTTCGAGTTGAACGCAGAACTAGTGTTATGAATCATTAGCATGAATGACTAGCTATAAAGCAGAGCTGTATCGATAGGCCAGGTTTTGGCCCAGGGTTCGATTCAGAATTGATTCACATTTTAAAATGATTAAGGTCAACCTCTAGATCGTAAATGTACTACAGGTTTTACGGGAAAAAAAAAGAAGAAGAAAAAAAAATCTCCCATAAGGTTCTTGCTGGCAGTTCATGCAATGCCACCCCCTGCTGGACTGGAGTGTGGAGCGGAAGATTGGAAGGAAGGAAGGAATTATTCCTGTATTGGATTCTAAGAATTATAGCTACTTGAGACAAATCAACAAGACTGTTGAATCAAATCGAACTGAAAATCAGGATCCAAAAAATTAATTGAATCGAATCAACTCGTCCCATGATTCACAGGTCTACAGATTAGCTTTGCTAATTTATCTTTCTTTAATAACCACTAGAGTGGATATCTAACCTCAATCTGGATAAAATAAGTGCTAGCTTTAAACAGACACCAACTAGCATTAATAACACCCCCGCCCCAGACACGCACACACGCGCGTGCGCACACACACACACACACACGCACGCTGAGCGCATCGTTCGAGTTCTTGAGCGCGTAGAAGCTTTGTCACCATGCTGTCTGCTGGAGTTATGGAGCTAATTAGTTTTGCTTAGCTGATGATGGTTATGGATGAATTCTGACATCTGCCTACATCTATTCATTTGTGAGAATACATTTGTTCGAAGACGTGCGTCCGCCAAAATAATAGACGGCTTTTTTGTGTTCGAAAGCTTTTCCTCTTGACAGTCACATATTGGCGCGCGACGCCGGCCACATGGCTCTGTAAATGTAAAACGTCTGGATTGGAACAGGACTCGGAGTTGTTCAGCTGACGAGCGCAGAAAAAGAAAGTTTATATCGTTAAAAAAAATAAAAAAAATAAAAAAATAAAACAAGAAGACAAAAAAAAAACCTCCAAACCGTCATTAGTCTGTTTTGGGTTTCACTTGTCAGACATGCAACGTGTATCTGATGGAGTTTTATTGGTGCGCAGCAGGATCGCGTTACGAACAGCGAAGCGCACAAACTGAAGGGAATTTTCTCGGGATAGGATGCTGAGACGTGGTTTAGGGTCGTGTTAATTATTAACAATTCTTAAATGTTGCAGGAAATTGGAAAGCAGGCATTAAAGGGCATGTATTATGCAAAATTTACTTGTCAATTGAAAACTTGTCACTAGTTTATGTGTCATTTTTAGGATCCATGCAAATAAAAATGTGAGAAAATACCTTAACAATTTACTTTTTATTTCATTATTATTATTATTATTATTATTATTATTATTGTATTACAAAGGCAGGGCCCTAATGTGACCTCATATTAGAAAACAACCAGGTTGTACCTCAGCTTTGCTGTTCTCTGAGAAGTATTTCAGCTGGAACATTAACACACACACACACACATACTTTTTGAAGGATCTGTATTAGCTGGCTCAAATCAAAATAATAAAATATGTAACCTTTAAAGCAGAAGAAAGAGATTTAAAAAATGGTTTGGAATTCATTGTTTTTAATCTTCCTTATTTCACTTTGATACTCAGAGGTAACAAAAGCATCTTCTGGAATAAAGCAACAATAATAATAATAATAATCATAATCATAATAATAATTAATTCACTTTACATATACAATGAGAACAGGTAAAATACATAATTCTTATTAATAAGCTTCCTGGATTAAAATATTCCATAGTTATTAGGATTTCATAGTTTGTTCTCCTAACGTTCTCAGAGACGCCAGACATCTTCCACCAGCCGAGCCGACTTTGATCCTATAGATTAACAGAAGTTTTGCCTCAGCTGAGCGAAGTGCTCAAGACGCTTCAGAAGATCAGCAAGATAAGCTGTTCAGAGCCTTAAACACCATGAGCAGTGCTTAGCGTGGGGCTCGAAACGCATCGTCTATTCAGTGCATCCTAAAATGGAGGCTCTTTGATTTTTTTATTTATTTATTTTTTCTTATTGACCCAAGGACATTGGACGTTGTCTGGAGAGACTCTGATCACATTAAACACAGCCAGAGGTCGTCGGGAGCGAGCCGGGTCAGCGTGTCCCGAGGTCACGTGCGTAAGCGCGAGTGTGAAGGTGCTCCGTAGGGATGGAGCGAGAAAGCTGGACTCTCACCTCCGCTCCTCGCACTCGCAACACGGCAGGTCACCCGCGGTACTCACCTGTGGTCCCTCAGTCACCTTCGCTCACACTCACACTCGCACTCCCTCTGTGCAGGTTTGTGTGTGTGTGTGTGTGTGGATGAGAAAGCGAGACAGACAGAGAGAGAGAGAGTGAGAGAGAGAGAGAGAGATGTTCCGTCTGCACCTGCAGACTGCTGTAGCGGCGCATGTCACCATTCCGCACATTTCCAGGCTCCTTTCCTTTTTTCCTCTGCTCTTAAAACGTCCTTGTGTATAAATAGCCTGGCCATCCATGCTCGCTGATATCGAGCACTTTATTTCATTTCATTTTATTCTATTCCTTTGAATCCAGGGTGGGAAAAAAGGGGCCAGAAAAGAAAGCAGAGCTCCGAACCACACTACACAAGGGCATTATGGGATTTACGTAACATCCCAAGTCTCTCTCTCTCTCCGTCTGTCTCTCTCTCTCTGTCTGTGTCTGTCTTTCCTCTGGCACTTTTCCTGCTGCCTAGAATTAGCAATCGAGAAAAACAAACAAATTACGAGGAAATAAGCAGAACGGGTAATAAGCATGTAGCGACATGCAGAGCGCAATCTTCGTGGGGATGGAGAAAGCAGAGAAATAGGAACGAGAGAAGCAGGAAGGAGGACCACCAGCACAGCAGAAACCTTCCCCAGCAGTCTGTTCCTGTCCCGATTCTTCCGTCCCCCCGCCCATCCTTCGTCCGGTCCGTCCCCGGCGCGTGCGGCGGGCGTGCGGCGCGAGACAGATGGGCGGATGATGGATGGGACGTGATGGACAGCGGGTTGATGGATAGGCCGGCGTGAGGCCGATAGAGGATTAAAGCAGGGCCGGGGCCCGGTGCCGCGTCTCGTTGATGGATAGATAGAAGGAACGAGCGGATAAACAAGAGAGCGCTAATCCACGCCCCTCGGACAGACAGAAAATCAAGCAGAGGGTAATAGAGCGACAGGGGGAGGCGCATGCACAGGGCCATGAGGGAGGTAAGGCACCGTATGAGCGATGAGCAGGATAAGTAAAGGTGTTTGAAGTCTTAGAGGACGACGTGATGGCCGAGCCGCGGAGCACAACAGTCTTTGATTGGTATTGGACACCCGGTGTCAGAAGTACAAAAGGACGAGTGTGAGGTGCCCGGCAGAGA
The DNA here is from genome assembly GCA_030014365.1 of Clarias pachynema. Lineage (NCBI taxonomy): Eukaryota > Metazoa > Chordata > Actinopteri > Siluriformes > Clariidae > Clarias > Clarias pachynema. The sequence goes on along the minus strand of JAQMYL010000023.1, from coordinate 32,516,977 downwards.
GCCTATTGGGAAACCGAACCCATCTTCACACTGCTATCGAGTGATAAGCTCTTTCTCTCTCTCTCTTTCTCTCTCTCTCACTTCCCGAGTCGCGGGACTACGAGTCGCCTCAGGTGCCAGTATCGATCCGTAGCACCTGTTTAACCCACACTCGAGCAAAGGTCCAGGACTTATTTTCATCTCTCTGGCGATTTTGATGGTGTGATTAACACTTAAAGCAACCCTCTCTCTCTCTCTTTCTCTCTTTCTCTCTCTTTCTGGCCACGTTACATTACTGCACGTAAAAAAAAAAAACCCACAGAGCTCAAGATCAGCTCGAAGCTTTCTGTCAATTAGCAGCAAGGTGGCTTGGGCATTAAGCAGCGAGAGTGGGAGTCATAAACGAAGCAAAGTGGAAGGAAGCAGCCGAGTAATGGAGGTTAGCGATGAGAGTGTTGACAGGCGGTGTCAACCCTAACCACGCTGACCCACAGAGCGCTACTGAATGCAAAATTGCCTGAATCTGAGCGCCGGGCCTCGCACGTGGGCCGCATGCTAAACGACGCATGAATTTTGCAGCGAGGGAAACAGCGGCGATGGAAACCGTGCCGTCCTGGTGTGGGTTTTTTTTTTTTTTTCCACATGTGATTCCTTCTGTTTTAATCAATGTGCAGATTTTAGATGGTCAACATAATTCGAATGAAAAAATACTTAATTTCCTTAAGGTTTAAAAAGAAAATATGGGTGTGGATAATGAGCGTGTAGCCTTTCAGGGAATTAGGCCAAATCTTGTAGGAGCAAATAAGAAATAAATACAGCAGAGAGAAAAGTCTGGATCCGTAAACATTTTTTCCTGGACGCTGGGACAGAAACAGACCTAACACCACTCAGGTTGTTATTTTTCATCTGAAGTCAACCATCGCCAACAGTGTGTCCTGTGGAAGGGGTCGGCATATTACCTGCCAACCCAAAAGTGGTCTACATGAGGATGTTCAACAGTCAGTATACCCTCTGTATTCGTTTTTATGGCAGCCGGCATCCGCTAGCTGCCTCTCAGTACACCACTCTCGCGGTAACAGAATAATCAGGTTCAGAAGCGGCAGCGCGAGAGTGAACTGTCCGTTCAGCATCGTTTCCCCCGGACTGATCTTACAAAGGGTGTGGCAAATCATCTCCGCGCATTATGAAATGTTTAGTTTTTTAATATTCAGCGTATACACAAGCGATGAGAAGTCAGAGACTGTGAAATTGTACCAACTACAGAATATTTTTCCATTTAATTACATTCTCTTTATTTTTGGATCCCGTCTTTACGCCTGTATATCAGCGTTTCGGGGACGTTGGTTTTATAAGCACATAATGTCGCTCAAGTGTTGAGCAACATTTACGCCTGAACGTTTCAAGTCGTCGAAAATTCGAACGCATGCGATAAAGGACCGCGGCGTGTCTCGTGTGCGAAAGAGAGAGAGAGAAAAGAAAAAAAAATCTATAACAGACTCTCCAGAGTCGAGGCGAAGGTTCTTCCGCCGGGGAGCCGAAAATAAACCGCAGCATCAGGAGCTCAGTCTGAAATTAAGCTCCAAATTAAACTCCATTAAATGATAATCCTTATGATAATATTCCTATAAGGGCGGCTGGCGTGCTGTGAGCGGGGAACCGTTTCGTAACAGATGAGCGTGTTTGTTCACACCAGGAGGACGGCTCAGCCTCCACCGGCGCTCCATTAGCGGAGAGCTGTTACTATGGAAGGGGAAGACGATTTATTCCTCGTCTACCCGAGGCACGTCCTCCGCCCAGGGGACCGGGACACGCGCCTCCCCAATCCGACACCAAGAATAGACTGGGTATGAGATCACTAATGATTTGGGACACCTTCGCTGGCCGTCCTGTGGCTCGTGGAGAGCTGAAACGTCCCCCCCTGCCAGTCTCTCCTAGTCTGTGTTTGCGTACAACAGCGTGGGACGAAAGCAAGTGTGCCTGGAGGACACGCGAGATTCAGCATGAGAGCATTTACAGAAAATAATCTTCCCCCCTTGCTTGCTCTCTCTCTCTCTCTCTCTCTCTCTCTCTCTCTCTATATCTGTCGTTATATGTCGCCTTTAAAGGAAGCCAACTTGTACACTTCTGGTGTTTTTTTTTATAGTAATAATTATCGATTATCGCAGTATAAAAATCAAGATGGATTTACCAGGCTGTCACTATATCGGTGGGATTCAGGAGGTCGAAATGAGATTAGGCTTAAATGGAATTTAATTTTTGTCGGCCGCGGCTCTCAAGTCTGCCTGCCACCCAGACACCATGACGCTGATCTGCTGTGTGTGTGTGTGTGTATGTATATATATATATATATATATATATATGTGTGTGTGTTCTTTTCTCTACATTGATTTTGGCTTTTTCATCTTTGGCCCGTCTCCATACCGCACTGCATCTCTATAAGTGAGCCTCTTATTTGTTTCTCGTACAGATGATTCTCTCATGTGATATTCTCTGGCTATTCATTGACCAGGTAGTGCATCTCTATTATTACACTATTTACAATATTCATTTGTTTGCATTCTTCAATAGAAGGCCTGATCCTTGAACTGCTTTTAATCGGCGAGGGGCGTTCAAGTCAAACCGGTATTTGTGCAAAAACCTCTGATGAATGAAGGCGTACAAGCGATTTTATTTTACTGAAGACTTCAAGCACAAGATCCTTAGCCGCAGTGATACATTTAAACGTTTTAAAGAAGGCCGTACGTCCGTGAATGACGATCCCCGCCGAGGTGACCCAGAGTGACATTTGACCCAGAGTTTTGTCTGATCCTTGTGGGAACTGCACACACAATCATTCACCAATACCACTTGCACGTTACAGGAACTCAGCTGTGAGTTACTGCCACGTCCACCATACAGTCCTGACCTCACTCCAGGCCATTTCTTTTACTAAGTTCGGGCCATTAAAGGAGCTCCTGGGAGGCCAGAGTTTCAGATGTGAGTCAGACAGGCAGTCCGAACTCGATGTTGTTCAAGCACTAGTGAAACACTGGGATAAGTGCATTAGTGTAGCAGGAGATTATATAGAGAAATAAAGGGAGTTTTTACTCTCAGAACTGTGTACAAATCAAAAGTCCTAGCTCTGATGGAATCAGGGATCCTGTAACTGTAAGAAATGTTCATTTAGTTTTAATTAGTAACATTATACATTAACATTTATGCAGTGTTCTCCTTTCATTGTGGAGCTCCTGCATGTAATGGTTTCCCCATCCTCATCCCCGAGCTCGAGTTATTGTTCTGCATGTCCACGCGGCGCTTCTCCAGACCAGTAGGTGGACTGGCTGTCCTAAACTGGCCTATAGGTGTCCCGTTGTCCCAGGTTGTATTCCCGTTTCAGCTCCATTGCCACCCTGATAAGGATAAAGCACTTCCTGAAGATGAACAGATGTTTCACCTAATGAGAAAGGACAACATGTGGATGATGAGGCTAAGATTATGTACCTGTTGCCAAGCTAGCGTGAACATACATAGCGTGAAATGTAAACATGTAAAGAGAATGTAAACCGAAGAAAAGTATATATTGTTTTTTGTTTTTTTTTACATGCTTTTTCTGGCTGTGGGCGGAGCTAATTTATGGCCCTAAAAAATGTAATCATAAGGTTGGAATAAAGAAAGTTCGAAAGTGACAACGAGTCACGAGTGTGTAGACTAGGTTATTGTTTCATATTATTTATATGATCAGACTATATGCTTGCTAGAGAACCGTGAACAATCCTAAACATTACATATCGCACCTTTAATAGCTTTCTTTCCAACTGCAACGTTCAGATTCAGAACGGCGCATTTCTATGCACGTAAAACAAGAACAGGTGAAAAAAAAAACAACGATGTTGCTGTGTGCGACCGGGGTTTCGCATTAATGACATTGCGTGACTGTCCTCGTACATCGCGTTCAGGCCGTTCGTTATTGTTCAGCGCTGGCTGTTTTTTTTTGCAGTATTTCAGATTTGTCAGGCTTTCTGTGCTGGAACATTAATTTCCTGCTCCGCCTGCCATGTTCTGATGTGCAGGTATTGTTCGGCTGTAACATCTCACTCTGAATGGAATCACAGCCACGCTGTTTGTCTAGATAGGGCCGTCATGTCACACTCAGACTTCACAACTCGTCTTTCACTTCCGTCACATGCGAAAACGAAATGTCCATCTGGCGTAAATCAATAGGTGAACCTGAGACGCAGATGGATAACCAGGCGAACGAGTATAGATAAACGAGTAAATGCTGCCAACAAGTGAATCGATGTTTATGGATTGGCTTCCCGAGTCCCGTCTTTGCCAGGTGATGAAAAGAACACGGTAGAGCCTCGCTGCGTGTTTGTGTTGCACATGCAAGAGCTCCGCGAAAGAGGATAAATTCATCAGCGGGTCTGCAAAGGGGTTTTATCTGAATCCTCCTACTCTCTGCCCTGCTCTCTCTTTCTCTCCCGTTCACTTCCCTCTCCCTCATTCTTACTCTGAGCTGGATCAATATCTGAATTAATGTGTAAGTAAAAAGATAAAGTGTGCAGCTCCGGCCTTCTCAGGCACCGCAGGATCGCCTGGCTTCGCCCTCTCCGTCCTCACGCCGAGGCTCACGGAGACTTGAAAATAAGAGCACTCATTAATAATGAATGTGTTACAGTGCCAAGTTGGAACACGTTCAGCTTTTTGAAATCCACCACGTTTTTTTCTTCTTCTTCTCCTGCTTTAGTCCCAGCTGTATTAATTATTGTAATCATTAGCCAGTAGTGGCAGGAATCTGTAGGCACCTCACGACTCAATTCAACTTCAATTTTAGGTGTTAATATGCGATTATATAATGATCCTTAATGCATTCTCAGTTTGGATGATGGAACCAGTTTTTTTCAGTATGACCAACAGACTGCCTGTACAAATAAGACTAGATTTTATTTATTTCCTTTATGGTTTGCATTAATTTTATTGTTGTTGTTGTCATTATTATTATTATTATTAATTGATGGTACTAGTCAAAAGTGTGGGCACAAGTTTGGATTTCATTCATACCACATTCTATACCAATACTGTTGTTTTTTTTATTTTTAAACCTATGAAATTAAACATATGGCATTAAGCAATTAAGTGACAACACAAACAGTCAGTTGTTATTTTAAGACATGAAGGTCAGCTGTTCTGGGACAGTTCTTCTAAGAAACAGTATTGTCAAGTGCATTTGCGAAAGCCATCAAGCCCCATGATAAAACTGGCTCTCATGTACAGTAGATCATCCCAGGAAAACAAGAGCAACATTTACCTCTGAAATTGAAGGGTGTTCAAGCTTTCGACTGGTAGTGTAGTACTATGTGGTATAGTACAGTATGGCATAGAATAGTACACTGTGGTATGTGTACTATATGCTGTAACAGTGTAGTACGGTGTGGCATAGTACACTGTGCTGGTACTGAGTGGTATGGTATGGTATGGCATGATCCAGTGTAGAACAGTACGGTACATCATAGTGACAGGTGGGCTGTAGTGCAGTGTGGTATGGTACGGTGTAGTACAGAGTGGTGTAGGTCTGTATAATACAACATAGTACAGTATGTAGTATACAGTGGCACATAGTACAGAGTGGTGTAGGTCTGTTTGATACAGTGGCACAGTGAGCTGTAGTACAGTGTGGTGTAGAAGAGTATGGTACAGTGTAGTACATTGTGGTGTAAAAGTGCATGATACAGTATGGTTTAGTACTGCACATTATGGTTTGTTGTAGTACAGTGTGGTGTAGTATGGTACGGTACAGTATAGTAATGTGTGAGCTGTAGTATAGTGTATAGATAGTACAGGGTATAGCTTGGTATGGTACAGTATGGTGTAGTACATTGTGGTGCAGTACAGTGTGGTGTAGGTCTGTATAATACTACATAGTACAGTGTGGTGTAGTACAGTGTGGTGTAGTACAATGTGGTGTAGGTCTGCACATTATGGTTTGGTGTAGTACAGTGTGGTGTAGTACAGTGCGGTGTAGGTCTGTATAATACTACATAGTACAGTATATAGTACAGTGTGGTGTAGGACAATATGGTACAGTGTAGTACAGTGTGGTGTAATACATTATGGTGTGGTGTAGTACAGTGTGGTGTAGTACTGTACATTATGGTGTGGTGTAGTACAGTGTGGTGTAGTACTGTACATTATGGTGTGGTGTAGTACAGTGTGGTGTAATACTGTACATTATGGTGTGGTGTAGTACAGTATGGTGTAGTACTGTACATTATGGTGTGGTGTAGTACAGTATGGTATAGTACTGTACATTATGGTGTGGTGTAGTACAGTATGGTGTAGTACTGTACATTATGGTGTGGTGTAGTACAGTGTGGTGTAGTACTGTACATTATGTTGTGGTGTAGTACAGTATGGTGTAGTACTGTACATTATGGTGTGGTGTAGTACAGTATGGTATAGTACTGTACATTATGGTGTGGTGTAGTACAGTATGGTGTAGTACTGTACATTATGGTGTGGTGTGGTAGAGTATGGTGTGATATAATACATAAACACGAACCAGGAACACAATCCTTGAGTCTTGAGAAAGTAGAATAACTTTAGAGCCTCTGGGCAACATGGGACTACATGAGCACACTGGAGTTCGATTTGGCCACTTTTAGTGTGTGTGCGTGTGTGTGTGTGTGTGTGTGAGAGAGAGAGAGAGAGAGAGAGAGAGTAGTGTGTCTCACAAAAGAGGATAAAAGAAAGTCCTGCCTCCCTCGGTAGCCCGCTGCTTCTGATAGAGGTAGGATGTCCTAACACGTGTAGTGTGTGTGTGTGTGGGGTGTCGGAGTTGAAGCTAAAAGTGTGCGTGTATATGTGTGTGAGAGAGAGAGAGATAGAGAGAGTGAAGGGGGGAGCAGAGTCGGCAGAGTGCTGATTTGGGGGAGTATTGTATTTCTCTAATCTCCTCAGATCACATCATCTAGAGCCAATAATGCAACAGTGAGCCAAATGTCACGCTGCTCTTTCTTCATCTCTCACTTCATCTCTCTCTCTCTCCGTCTCTCTCTCTCTCTCTCTCTCTCTCTCTCTCTCTCTTTCTCTCTCTCACTTTTTTATTTTGCTGCAGTAGAGAGGAAGTCGTGCTGCAGAGGGTGGGAGAGGAGAGGGAGACAAACTCTGAGAGGAAAATGGGAGTGTATATATGTGCGAGAGATAAATAGAGAGAGAGAGAGAAAGAGAGACTGCCTCGACTTTTTTCAGACCTGACGCGACCCGAAAAAACAATGTGACGCACGCAGCACGCAGGGCGAAGCAACAACGGAAGAGGGTCACACACACCAACATCAAACATATTTGTACACCGTGGATGTTTTTAACGTTGTTGTTAGACATTTCTATGGAAACGCTGTCGTTTTTTTTTTCTTCTCCACACTCGTAATTGTGGAGTTGTGGAAATGGAGATGGATAGCACTCTGAGAATTAATGAACGTAGCATAAAAGCCCTGCCGTTAACTTAGCCAGGTTTGAGCATTCATAGGGGTGACATGTAGCACAAAATGAGTATATTAGCATTGTGTAACCCAAAGTGTCCTTAATTTTGATGTTAATGTGAGGAAGATTGTCACATCCACCAAGATACACCAAGCTAGCTAGAAGGTTGCTAAATACATTTAAATACATTTATTCGCTAGCTCTAAAACGTGCTAGCTCGTGCAGTGTTATAGCTCATAGCAAGGATTCTTTTGTGCGAGAATTCATATTTCACCACAATCCGTAATTGATTTTTAAAAAAAGAATTTAAATTTTATACTATTAATTTTATAATATTGGCAGTTGACCTGGTAATATGTTGCAGTTCCTGTATAATCCTCCAGATGGTGCACTCTCAACTGTTCACACAGCACAGCATCATGTGTGGTAGGAACAAATTATTTGGTAAGTTTGAAATTGTTAAAAAGAATTGAAGAAAAAAAAATAGATCAGGTTCATGGCGTCGTGGTTAGCATTGTGACCTTGCACCTCCAGGGTCGAGGGTTCGATCTCCTGCTCAGGTCTGTGCATGTGCGTGGAGATTGTGAATTTTACATTGTGGTGAAATATGAAGTACACACTGTCTAAGAAAGTGTAATATGTGCTAAAGGATGGATCGATGATTCGATCGTAAGTAGGGATGCACCGATACCGGTGTCGGGTATCGGCCTCAATACCACATTTTCTAAAGTACTCGTACTCGTTAAAAGTCCCCCGATACCGGAGACCGATACCACGTTCTGAAAAATGTCTATTTTTGAGCGGCGTGTAAGGGGTTAATCACAGGCGCCGAGTGCCCGCCCCCAGGCCCCGCCC